>CM035413.1:114070052-114465052 GCA_020310875.1 Ceratopteris richardii
TTTATATATTCAAATTTTTTTCTTATTTTTTTCTATATTTTTTCTTAATATAAATGTAATTGAGTTATATGTATGCCTAAACCTTAAAAACCTAATCTTAAATATCTAGACCTAAAATATGTATATTTCTATACGCAGGTGTATATACATGTATATATGTATTATATGTGTATGTGTATGTATGTGTAAATAGCGTAAGAACCCTAATCCTGTTTTTATATATTTGATGTAAAAAAAACTTCAAAATCAAAAATTTATATAATTAATTATATATATGTAATTAAAACACTAGCTTATGTGTGTATATGGGTGTGTATGTATGTGTGTATGCATGTGTATGTGTGTATGCATGTGTATGTGTATGCATGTGTGTGTATGTATATGTGTATGCATGTGTGTGTATGTATATGTGTATGCATGTGTGTGTCTATGTATGCATGTGTGTACATGTGTGTGTATATATGCCTGTGTGTATATGTGTATGTGTGTGTATGTATGCATGCATGTGTGTATATGTGTACGTGTGTGTATGTATGCATGCATGTGTATATGTATGTGTATGTATGCATGCATGTGTGTATATGTGTGTGTATGTAAGCATGCATGTGTGTATATGTGTGTGCATGTAAGCATGCATGTGTGTACATGTATGTGTGTATGTATGCATGTGTAAATGTGTAGATGTGTGTGTATGTGTGTGTGTATGTGTGCTCTATTTTCCTATGTGTATGTATGCATGTTTGTGTATGTAAGCATGCATGTGTGTATGTGTGTGTGTATGTAAGCATGCATGTGTGTACATGTATGTGTGTATGTATGCATATGTAAATGTGTAGATGTGTGTGTGTGTATGTATGCTCTATTTTCCTATGTGTATGTATGCATGTGTGTGTAATGTAAGCATGCATATGTGTATATGTGTGTGTATGTAAGCATGCATGTGTGTACATGTATGTGTGTATGTATGCATGTGTAAATGTGTAGATGTGTGTGTGTATGTATGCTCTATTTTCCTATGTGTATGTATGCATGTGTGTATATGTGTATGTGTGTGTATGTATGCATGCATGTGTGTATATGTGTATGTATGTGTGTATGTATATGTGTACATGTATGTGTGTACATGTATGTGTGTACATGTATGTGTGTACATGTATGTGTGTACATGTATGTGTGTATGTATGCATGTGTAAATGTGTGTATGTGTGTGTATGCGTGTGTGTGTGTACGCTCTATTTTCCTATCTCTATCTTCCTTTCTTTCATCATTCTTTATCTCTCACTCTCTCTCTCTTTATCTCTCTGTCTCATCTCTCTCTCTCTCTTTCTTTCCCTCTCTCTCTCTTTCTTTCTTTCCTTCTCTCTCTCTTTCTCTCTCTCTCTCTCATCTCTCTCTCTTTCTCTCTCTATCAATAGACAATAAAACAATCACTTACAAGTATGTCCTTCTTTTGGATCGTTGTCGTCAAAGCATAATGTATGTCGTCTACCGTCGAATTCCAAACAATTGACGCCAAAGAACTTCTGCAAAATCAAAGAGAAGAGAAATTATAAAACCTAAAGCATAGAGAAAGACAAAAGCTAACAGTACGCACACCACTTACCAAGATGTGAGATCTAAACTGAGAGAGAGTGTGTGTGTGTAGAGAGAGAGATCTGTTTGTGTGTGTGTGTGCACAAGACAATGCAGTTCGCAATTTGGTTCGCGCGCGCAAGTTCGAGAGAAGACAAACAGTACTCAAAAATGCAGAAAAATGTGAAGTTTTGCTCTCGGGCTCCTGGTATGTTCAAAACTTGGCCTCGGTATGGGCGTCGGTATATGCATAGGTATGGGCATCGGTAACTTCCAGTAAATTATCGATGCTTATACCGACACATATACCGACGGCTGCGAGACACATCGACGATCTGTTTAAAATGGTCATACCGACGGTCCCTTGACCGTCGGTATCTTTAAGTGAGGTTTTCCAACATTTATACCAACGTCGAGATTGACCCTCGGTATAAGTAGCGTTGGTATGCCCCTCATATGTTGTAGTGCTACTATCATCCAAATCATATCATAACATGATCATGTCATAAAAAAAGAGGAACAAGTTCCATAGATATGTGTTGCCATGTTTCTTAGTGAATGGGTAAGGGCATTAAAAAACCATTTTCATGGAATAAAATATGCATATTTTCTAAATATATCTACTATCGTCCAAATCATATCATAACATGATCATGTCATAAAAAAAGAGTAACAAGTTCCATAGAAATCTGTTGCCATGTTTCTTAGTGAATGGGTAAGGGCATTAAAAAACCAAATGCTTTGCCACAAACAAATCTCTGGCATACAATAAATTGTGGAAAAAATTTCATGATATCTTTCTCCGTGTAAGGCCAAATAAAAAATTCCATATGTACATAAATAGTGATTTGTATACCATGGAGTCCCATATATAGAGGTTCATGCATTTGTTCTTTTACAAACTTTAAAATATTATGTAGTATGTAACCCCTTTTGGAAATATAATAATCCATTATGATAGCTATGAACTTGAAATTGATGTTATTATGAGTTTTGAAAATTGTTCCAAAAATTTAAAAAAATAGAAATCAGATGCATAGGTAGGAATCATGTCATTAAGTGAATGAATTTTAATGGTCTATTGAGAAATTCCTAGGATGTTTAGGTAAAAGAATATGTGATTGTAAGAAGTCTCCTTCTTTTAGCACCATAGGATGTTCATTCTAAAAAACAAGAAGTTGAAAACAAGTAGGTCCCCCATGAAGGAGAAGAGAAGGTTATCAACCTTCTTTGTAATCCTCCCTAATTTTCTTGTAATCTTTTCTTGTTTAAAAGTTAAAGCTTGTTTTCAAAAAAAAAAACAACATTAACAAAATTAGATCTTTTAAAAGAGATTAATGACTAAGAGCATCAACAACTATATTAGCTTTTCTATATTGTTTTGAAGCATCGAATGAAAATTTTGAAATATGTCTATCAAAAATTAATTATTTATTTAATAAGTGTTTTATTGTTGGTTGGTATATTATTATTAGAACTTTAGAACCCTTAAGATAATGTTTCCAAATTTTGAATGCATGTACTACAACCAAAAGTTATTTATCATATGTTTTATAAAACTTTTATGTAGACTTAATTATTCTACTTCAATAAGTAATTGGATAATCATTTTGCATCAAAATTGCACCTATACTTGAACCACTAGCATCAATTACCACTACGAAGAATGATTGCTCAAAATTGGGTAATTGTAAAATAGACATATGAAATAACATGTTTTAATGTCTCAAATTAATCTTATTGTGATTCTCCCCATGAAATATTAGTCTTTTTCTTCAACAAAAAGGCAATGGAAGAGTTAGATATGAAAATTTCTTAGCAAATTTACAAAAAGAATTTGGTAATACAAACAATATTCTAGTTTATTAAAAGATTTAGGAAGAGGAAATCTTATTCCTTGATCCAAAACTTTTTTTGGAGTAAATTTCACTTGTCTCTGAACTTGCTTTTTATGCAAGTTTTCATGCCTCTAGGGCCTCTTATGTGGAATAGGTCAATATTATGGTCCAAATCTCCTTTAGAAGGTGGTAATTGTGTTGAGTAATCAGAAATGAAACAATTATCATTATAAGAAGTCATGAATACTTTATATGAATATTATTGGAAATATTTGAAAATCATATGTGGTAGTCAAAGAGATGTATTGCCATTTATATTAGAAGCTTATTGTATGTGTGTTATAATCAATTAATGGATTATATTTATGATTCAAAGGCATTCCTAATACGACATCATATGATTGTAAAGGAGCAATAAAAAAATGTATATCACTATAACATATGAGGGGCATACCGACGTTGTCCATACCGACGGTCAGGCCCCAATGTCGGTATGATCATTGGAAATGCTTGAATAGAGCACATTAGGGATACCGATGGTCACTTGACCGTTGGCATAGCCGTTTAGAATTGACCATCGGTATATGCGACGCGCACTGATATAGACGCTAGTATATGCATCAGTACAAGTGTCAGTATAGGCTGAATATGGTCAATAGTGGGTTTCTTTTGAAGCTCTGGTGGTACTTTCAACTTGATTGGATCTCTGTGCTTCATGATATGATAAAAAAGAAGAGTGGTGGGAACACCAACTCTTGCTTCTACTCTTCCTACACTTCACACACACATCAATATAGCCAAATGAGATGGGGAAGGGGTAGACAACACCTCTAGGCACACATTCCATGCCTCAAGCACACATACAAGCTCAAGGAGAAGATACACAGACACAAAGAAGCGAATCCAAAATTCTACAAAGTTAGTTCTTCACAATGGCAAAAAGACTCTACAAAGAGTCACAAAGTGACTTATATACATGTGCTCTAAAAAATGGTCCTTTCACACAAGAGACCGGCATTTTCTCTAGAAATCACTAATTTCCTACTAATGTGCATGGGTAATCTTGCAGTCTTCAAAGATCATGCATCTAGAGGACTCCTCTAGAGCAATTACAAGGGTTCTCATAGTTTTACAATGGATTTTGAAAAAAGAAAATGGGCCATTTTATTTAAATTTTGGGGGTCTGCTTTTCCTTTCTTCTTTCTTTAGCTTTCTGTCTTGGTTGCATGGGGAGCTTGTGCTGCCATGCACAGGGAAGAGAGAATGGGGGAGAGAAAGGTCACATGCTTACTCATGTTGCCATACATAAAGAACCAAGAACAAGAAAATCAAGAATGACAAACTAACCCAATAAACAAGAACACGTCAAATGCCATATTGGCGATGCAACTGAAGAGAGAATTTTCCATTAACATAATCATGTATTTATAGAATAGCTTGGAGTTAAAGACTCTTCACATTCAACCCTCTGCCAACCCTCCAAATGAACCTTAGCATAAGATTTTTCTCATACAAAATATGCTTCAATGTGCCATGTCCTAATGTGCCCATAATAGGCAAAAGAAGATGAAGATGTGCTCTGAACAGAATATGAAAGGACATACGAGCCCTCCATACATAACCATGGATATAAATATATGGTATATGTGTGTGTATGTGTATACCATATGAATGTGGATGCATTTATAAGTGTGTTAGTGCTTGTATATGTGCATGAATACCCTAAATTATTTGTGCTTTTGATTGATTCCCTAAAGTATTTATGTGTATGTGTGTGTATGTGCTAAACATAATTAAAAAACCCTAACTAATCATAAACTAATCATAAAGCCCTAAGTATATGTGTTTCATCCTATGTGTTTTCTGTGACCCAAAGATGTGCAACCCTACATGTGAGTTACCTTAAGTGTATGTGAGTGAGCATGAGAGTGAATATTACCCTAAAATGTCTATCTGTTTATGTGTGCGTGTTCATGTGTATGTGAACATAAGAATTTGTGAAGAATTTGTGTGAGTGTAAGGCTTTATGTGTGTTTTTCTATTTGAATTAATGTACATGTCTTCATATATGTGTTCGTGCCTAAAAACTAAAATGGGTGGTGGATTTGTGTGTATACTTATGTATATGTTATATATCATTACAAGACTAACTATTAATGTCTGTGAACTAATATATGTTAATTTAAATCAATTAAAGCTGAATGTTTGAACTAAGTGTAATGTATTTAAATGAAATAAAAACAAACAAACATAAAAACAAAATTATACATGTGTATCTACCAAAGTTTACTATATGATATGTGTGGTGTGCATGAAAGTGAGTGTGGATGATGCATGCGTATGAGTGTGAACGTGAATATGCATGTGTATGCACGTGCAAGAGTGTGTTTTTTTAATATATTTACTAATGATGTGGTTTTCTATTGCTTGCTCTTTTAGAAAATTTCGAGATTTTATGAGACTTTATGAAACATTATCAAGCTTACGAGAAGAGATCAAGTGTTTACTAATGCTAAGGGCTGCAGACCCTGGACCTCTCATTCGTCCATCATTTCTATTGGGATGTATTTAGTTCATATGAACAATTTGATTTATCTCTTGAGATAAAAGCTACATTGATTTCATATCGTTGAGCATACTTTGTATAGCGATATACTTTGTATAGGGGTGATTTCATATTTTTTATCCTACTTTGTATAGGGTTGATTTCATATTTTTTATCAAACTTTGTATAGGGGTTTACCATAAGCATCACCATTACTCATTTAAACTCATTTCATTGAATGACAACTTATGGATGCAGATTCCTCCACGTTAATTAACGCAACTACAAAAGTTCGACTTGTTCAAACACGTCAATCTCGTAACATTCGAGTAGACCAAAACACTATTTATATTTTCCTTTCCATCTATTTATTTCCTATAGAACAAAACATACATCAATCCCATAATATTCCCATAGACAAAGAAACTATTGATTGTCTTATTTCTATTATTTGCTTCAAATGACACAACACTAGGCCCCTCCAACTAATAAGAAAAATGAATTTCTCCTAAACTTAATTAAATTACATACTTGTTTAGCACTTGCATCCTGTAGTTCATGCACATAGTAGCAACTCAGTTAGTTGTGAATTCGTTTCTCATACCTTAAAGCAATGCACAAGCATCCCGTGTGTAGCCATGAAGAGACCCAAAGAAAAGCTGGACATGATCCACATGATGGTCTTGTTTTCTACCCCCTATAGAGGCAAAAGGCTTAATATGATGCAAGCCAGAAACTATGTGGTAAAGCCTGACTCTTGACCATACACCTTGCCATCTCCATGAGTGACCTGTTCTTTCGTTCAGCAACTCCATTCTGTTGAGGTGTATATGGCACTGTACACGAAATGGTGTTTTATCCCACGATCATCCAGAAATGCATTAAAATCAGAAGACATATATTCCACCCCTTGATCAGAACAGAGGGTTCCCATTTTACATGCTAACAGATTTCCAGCCAAAACCAAAAACCGTTTGAAGCAAGTGAATACTTTGGAATTTACCTTCAATGGATATACTCATGCATGCCTAGAAAAATCATCCATGAAAGTCATGAAGTAAAGATAATTTCCAAAAGAAGGTGTCTGCATAGGACCACAGACAGCACTATGTACAAGCTGCAATTTCTAAGCAGCCCAAACTAAACCATCTTTTAGAAAGGAGGAATGTTGCATTTTGCCCAAAATACAACCTTGACAAACATGTTTTCCAGGTGCCTCGAGTTTGGGCAAAGAGGACACCATTTCAGATTTTTGCAGGTGTAGCAAACTAGCAAAATTTAGATGATCAAAGCGTGCATGCCAAAGCTTTGCATCTGACATAGCATGAGAATCATGTAGTGCACAGACTGAATCATTTACAGATCTTTCATTGTCTATGAGCTTATACAACCCACTACATAAACTGCCAGAAGCAATAATCACATCGCCATTTCACAGATCATGAACTGTATATCTGTCATCAACAAATTTCACAACCAAGCCAATCTTGGCTAATGCAAAAACTGATAACAGATTTTTCTTGATCCTTGGCACAAACAAAGCATCTGACAAAGTGAAAGAACTACCATTAGCAATAGTCAAAATGATCTTACCAACTCCCATAACAGGATAAGAGGATTTGTTTGCCGCATGTAACAATATTCCTGTAGGGGCAGGATCGAGTGAAGAGAAGAAACTATGTTGCGAGGTAATATGTTTGGTCACCCCACTGTCAAAGTACCAAACATCTGAGTCTACTGTAGACATGCACTACTCATGAGAAGATGGGTCAAAACTGCATACAATAGTAAACACCCATTCTTCATCCTGCAAAAGATTAATAGACTCTATTTTTGGTGTAGAGGCCTCTGCAACAACCATTCCAGCCTCTTTCTTCCTTGCCTCTTTAGCAGTCACTTTTGGACAGTTCTTTATGATATGATCATTACCTTTACAGTACTTGCAAAACAATTTCTGCTTTTCTGATTTCTTTTCATCTTTGTCTTCCCTCTTTGATTGTGCAGAATTAGCAGATTTCTGCTTACTAGTTGAAGAGCTCCATTTTCCTTTGCCCTTCTGACTAGCCAGGAAATCTTGATCTGCAACACACATAATGGACTTTTTCTACCTGGACTGATCCTCCTGCAATAGAACAGAGACTAACTCCTCAAATGACAAGGCATTTGGATTGCCTTTCATCATCAACCAAAGTGTAGAAGCAAAACTTTGATATGAATCAGGAAGACCATTCAGAACGGTCTGCACAAGTGAGCTATCTGGTATAACCTCATCAACAAAAATCAGTTGTTCCTTCAAGTCTTTGATCTTTGTTAGAAAAATGTCCATAGAATCACCTTCATTCATGTGCTCACTCTCCAACTATTTTTGGAGGTAAGCAACACGAGCCTCATTCCTAGCTTGGTACAATGTGGTAAGTGTATCCCAAGCATCCTTAGCTATTCTGCAAGAGTGAATGTGAGGAACAATGGCACATTTGATAGACAAAGCTATCAATGCATGTGCTTGGGCATCTCTGCCATCCCAACGAATTTGCTCTATAGTAGATGCAGCAGAAATCGCAGCACAAATAGGAATATGTAGAATATCATCATCTTTGACACCTTCTGCATCAACTTCAGTACCTACAGTTGTAACAGTTGCAGGTGTGATAGGACATTTTTCAACATCTTGTAATATGTTCCACAGTCCTTTTCCAACCAATACATGTCGTATCATATAAGCCCACAACGGGTAGTTGGTACCATCCAACTTATCCTCAACAGCCAACATACGACATACATCATTGCTTTTAGCCATGGCTAGTGACTAAAATACTTTGATGCAAAAAAATGACTATATCTCAAAAAGTTGAATATAACTTCCCAAACAAATTCTGCTAAACCTATAGCAGACTTTGAGACGTTTATACTAGAGAACCGAAACTGGTATATGTTGAAATATTTAGGTAGTGATGTGTGTCAACACACGAGGACTGCCGGGGCACTTTTTTTCCTCTTTAGGAGGTTTTTCCCCCTGGCTTGTATATATGCTTATTTCCCTAATGGGCTACTTATCTTTGTACATTCTAGTGGTAATACATTCAATATTGTGTGTTGATCCAAGCTTCTTCTTCTTCCTTGTATTGTTTGTGTGCTTTCGCAGTCGTCTAACTCCAACAATTGGTATCAGAGCAGGTCGCTGTTTCATCTAGGGCATCATCTACACCTCTCCGGTTGTAGTCTCAGAATCGTATAAATTTTGGTGAGCATACTTAGCGTGTTTTCGAGATCAAAACCGCTTCGCTCTGTGGTGTCGAAATCACGATCTGAGCTTGTTTCGGCCTCCGAACGCACTATCATAGTGCTTGTGCATGCTATTTCATCTTTTTGTGCCAAAAGTATATACCAGTTTTTGTTCGCGAGTATAAGCATCTCGAAGTCTGCTACAGGTATAGCAGAATTTGTTTGGGCAGTTCTGTTCAACTTTTTTAGATACAATCAGTTTTTTGCATCAAGGTATTTTAGTCACCGGCCATGGCTGAAAGCAATGATGTATTCCGTATGTTGGTTGTTGAGGATAAGTTGGATGGTAGTAACTACTCGTTATGGGCTTATATGATGCGACATGTATTGGTTGCAAAAGGACTATGGAACATTGTGTAGGGTGTTGAAAAACATCCTATCACACTTGCAACTGTTAAAAGTACATGTACTGAAGCTAATGTAGAAGGTGTCGAAGATGATGATATTCTGCATATTCCTGTTTGTGCTGCAATTTTTACTGCACCTACTACAGAGAAAATTCATTGGGATGGTAGAGATGCCCAGGCACATGCATTGATAGCTTTGTCTGTCAAAAGTGCCATTATTCCTCACATTCACTCTTGTAGAACAAATAAGGATGCTTGGGATACACTTACCACATTGTACTAAGCTAGGAATGAGGCTCATGTTGCTTACCTCTGAAAACAGTTGGAGAGTGAGCACATGAATGAAGGTGATTCTATGGACAGTTGTCTAACAAAGATCAAAGACTTGAAGGAACAATTGATTTTTGCTGATGAAGTTATACCAGATAGCTCACTTGTGTAGACCGTTCTGAATGGCCTTCTTGATTCGTATCAGAGTTTTGCGTCTACTCTTCGGTTAATGATGAAAGGAAATCCAAATGCCTTGTCATTTGAGGAGTTAGTCTCTATTCTGCTATAGGAAGATCACTCAAGGCAAAACAGGTCCATTATGCATGTTGCAGATCAAGCTTTCCTAGCCAGTCTGAAGGGCAAAGGAAAATGGAGCTCTTCAATTAGTAAGCAGAAATTTGCTAATTCTGCACATTCAAAGAAGGAAGACAAAGATGAAACAAAATCAGAAAAGCAGAAATTGTTTTGCAAGTACTGTAAAGGAAATGATCATATCATAAAGAACTGTCCAAACTGGCTGCTAAATAGGCAAAGAAGAAAGAGGCTAGAATGGTTGTTGCAGAGGCCTCTACACCAAAAACAGAGCCTGCTAATCTTGTGCAGGAATAAGAATGGGAATTTACTATTGTTTGTAGTTTTGACCCATCTTCTCATGAGCAGTACGTGTCTGTAGTAGACTCCGATGTTTGGTACTTTCATAGTGGGGCGACCAAACATATAACCTCGTAGTGCAGTTTCTTCTTATCACTTGAGCCTGTCCCTATAGGGAATACTATTACATTCGCCAACAACTCCTCCTATCTTGTTATGGGAGTTGGTAAGATCATTTTGATTACTATTGATGGTAGTTCTTTCACTTTATGAGATGTGTTGTTTATGCCAGGGATCAAGAAAAATCTGTTATCATTTTTTGCATTAGCCAATATTGGCTTGGTTGTGAAACTTGTTGATGAAAGATGTACAGTTCATGATCTATCAAATGGTGATGTGATTATTGCTTCTAGCATTTTATGTCGCATCACTCCTAGGGGGGATTTATTGATATATTTAGGTAGTGATATGTGTGAACACACTAGGACCACCGAGGCACTTTTTTCCCTCTTCAGGAGTTTTTTTCCCCCGGCTTGTATATATGCCTATTGCCCTAATAGGCTACTTATCTTTGTACATTCTAGTGGTAATACATTCAGTATTGTGTGTTGTGCTCCAAGCTTCTTCTTCTTCCTTATGCTGTTCGCATGCTTCCATAGACGTCTAACTCCAACAGTATATACCTTTCGCACAAAAAGACAAAATAGCCTACACAAGCACTATGATAGTGTGTTCGGAGTCAAAATGAGCTCAAATCGTGATTTTGGCACCAGAGAGCAAAGCAGCTTTGACTCGGAAACATGCTGAATATGCTCACCAAAATTTATGCGATTTTGAGACTGCAACAGGAGAGGTGTCGACGATGCCTTAGATGAATCTGTGACTTGCGTTGATACCAATTGTTGGTTTGCATCTTTCTCCTTCTATACACAACCTTTCATCGAAATGTCATTAATAAAAGGCATAGTCACTTTAGGAATAAAGTTGTGTAAGAGCACATTCATAGCATTCATCATATGAACCACCAAATTTGTCGCTCCCTATGGCAAAGTACACATACATACTAGATCCAAAGGAGTTTTCATCATGATGATATCTCGATTCTCGATAGCTAATTGAAATTGGTCAAATCTTGAATACAAATCACTCATCGAATAGATGGAGTGCTCAAAAAAAGCCTCCCTAGACTCATCAACAATGGGTCTTGTTCCTACATTTCTGATAGTGACCTTATTGGTAGGCTATAGATCCTATATGAAGCATAGTTTCCCATTCTTCTTAGGTATCATGAACCATCGATTTGAATATGGTGTAGATGATGGTTCAAGAATCCTCATAGCAATCTTCTCCTTTAACAATCTCATCAGCTCAGGTAAGTATGGGACTGGTATTGGCCGAAGATTCCATTGAATATGTGGTATAGTGAATATGATCATAGGAGCAACTAGCTTTGGATCAACACATCCAATCTCATGTGGAAATAGGGAAAATGCTTTTTCATGTTGAATAATCATCTCTCTAAATCTCTCTTTTTCAATTTCAAAAAGAAATTCTTCTCCAAAATTTATATATTCCATAGATTCTTCAGTAAATATATGCCCTATCTTAGATCGATCTCTAAGAATAGGATCCTCAGAAACTCTTTTAATCATATAATAACTTTCTTTAGGGTGGCTGAGCTATGGGTTTTACTTTCTTTTCAACTGTTTTGTATTTCATGTCAATCTTGACTTCGTGCTCTATTAAGAAATTTGCAATCAATTGATATTTTTTAATAGAGTCAAGAATGATAATCTTTGATTCAATTTTCCTCAAAATAGGATCTCTAAGAATAGGATCCTCAGAAACTCTTTTAATCATATCATAACTTTCTTTAGGTAGAGGCTGATGTTGATATATTTAGGTAGTGATGTGTGTGAACACTCTAGGACCACCTGGACACTTTTTTCCCTCTTTAGGAGGTTTTTTTCCCCCGGCTTGTATATACACCTATTGCCCTAATGGGCTACTTATCTTTTTACATTCTCTAGTAATACATTCTGTATTGTGTGTTGTGCTCTAAGCTTCTTCTTCTTCTTCCTTGTGTTGTTCCCGTGCTTATGCAGACGTCTATCTCCAACAATTGGTATCAGAACAAGTCGTCGCTTCATCTAGGGCACCATCGACACTCCTCCGGTTGCAGTCTCAAAATCGCATGAATTTTGGTGAGCAAACTGAGCGTGATTCTGAGATCAAAATCGCTTCGCTCTGTGTGCCAAAATCGCGATCTGAGCTCGTTTCGGTCTCCGAATGCACTATTGCAGCGCTTATGTAGGCTATTTCATCTTTTTGTGCCAAATGTATATACTAGTTCCTGTTTGCCAGTATAAGCGTCTCGAAGTCTACTACAGGTCTAACAGAATTTGTCTGGGTAGTTCTGTTGAACTTTTTGAGATACAATCAAATTTCTGCATCAAGGTATTTTAGTCACCGGCCATGGCTGAAAGCAGTGATGTATTCCGTATGTTGGCTGTTGAGGATAAGTTGGATGGTACCAACTACCCGTTATGGGCTTATATGATGCGACATGTGTTGGTTGCAAAAGGGCTGTGGAACATTGTGCAGGGTGTCGAAAAACTTCCTATCACACCTGCAACTGTTACAACTACAGGTACTGAAGCTGATGCAGAAGGTGTCGAAGATGATGATATTCTGCATATTCCTGTTCATGCTACGGTTTCTGCTGCACCTACTATAGAGCAGATTTGTTGGGATGGCAGAGATGCCCAGGCACATGCATTGATAGCTTTGTCTGTCAAATGTGCCATTATTCCTCACATTCGCTCCTTCAGAACAACTAAGGATGCTTGGGATACACTTACCACATTGTACTAAGCTAGGAATGAGGCTCATGTTGCTTACCTCCGAAAACAGTTGGAGAGTGAGCACATGAATGAAGATGATTCTATGGACACTTTCCTAACGAAGATCAAAGACTTGAAGGAACAATTGATTTCTGCTGATGAGGTTATACCAGATAGCTCACTTATGCAGACCGTTCTGAATGATCTTCTTGATTCATATCAGAGTTTTGTTTCTACTCTTCGGTTGATGATGAAAGGCAATCTGAATGCCTTATCATTTGAGGAGTTAGTCTCTGTTCTGTTGCAAGAAGATCAATCCAGGTAGAACAAGTCCATTATGCGAGTTGCAGATCAAGCTTTCCTGGCTAGTCAGAAGGGCAAAGGAAAATGGAGCTCTTCAACTAGTAAGCAAAAATCTGCTAATTTTGCATATTTGAAGAAGGAAGATAAAGATGAGAAGAAATCACAAAAGCAAAAATTGTTTTGTAAGTGCTATAAAGGGAATGATCATATCATAAAGAACTGTCCAAAACTAGCTGCTAAAGAGGCAAAGAAGAAAGAGGCTGGAATGGTTGTTGGAGAGGCCTCTACACCAAAAACAGAGTCTGTTAATCTTGTGTAGGAAGAAGAATGGGCGTTTACTACTGTCTGCAGTTTTGACCCATCTTCTCATGAGCAGTGCATGTCTGCAGTAGACTTAGATGTTTGGTATTTTGACAGTGGGGTGACCAAATATATTACCTCGCAACGTAGTTTCTTCTCTTCACTCGAGCCTGCCCCTATAGGGAATATTGTTACATCTGCCAGCAACTCCTCTTATCCTGTTATGGGAGTTGGTAAGATCATTTTGAATACTACTGATGGTAGTTCTTTCACTTTGTCAGATGCTTTATTTGTGCCAAGGATCAAGAAGAACCTGTTATCAGTTTCTGCATTAGCCAAGATTCGCTTGGTTGTGAAATTTGTTGATGACAGGTGTACAATTCATGATCTGTCAAATGGCGATGTGATTATTGCTTCTGGCATTTTATGTCATGGGCTGTATAAGCTCATAGACTATTAAAGATCAGTAAGTGATTTGGCATGTGCAATAAATGATTATCAGGCTATGTCAGATGCAAAGCTTTGGCATGCACGCTTTGGTCATCTGAATTTTGCTAGTCTGCTATGCCTGCAAATCTGAAATGGTGTCCTCTTTGCCCAAACTTGAGGCACCTGGAAAGCATGTTTGTAAAGGCTGTATTTTGGGCAAAATGCAGCGTTCGTCCTGTCCAAAAGATGGTTCAGTTCGGGCTACTCAAAAATTGCAACTTGTACATAGTGATGTTTGTGGTCCTATTCAGACACCTTCTTTTGGGAATTATCTTTACTTCGTGACTTTCATCGATGATTTTTTCAAGCATGCATGGGTATATCCATTGAAGGCAAAGTACGAAGTGTTCATGTGCTTCAAATAGTTTTTGGTTTTGGCTGAAAATCTGTCATCATGTAAAACGGGCACCCTCCGTTCCGATCGAGGGGGGAATATATGTCTTCTGATTTTAATGCATTTCTGGCTGAACGTGGGATAAAACACCAGTGTACAGTGCCGTATACACCCCAAAAGAATGGAGTTGCTAAATGAAATAATAGGTCACTCATGGAGATGGCGAGGAGTATGGTCAAGAGTCAGGCTTTACCACATAGTTTCTCGCTTGAGGCTATCATGTGTGCGACATATGTACTGAACAGGTGTCCCACTAAAGCACTGCAGTCTGTCACTCCATATGAGGCTTTGCATGACTGCAAGCCATCTGTTGCTCATCTGCGTGTTTTTGGTTGTTTGGCATATGCGAGCAGGTTTATGCACTGCCCAAGAGTCAAGCATTGGCAGGCGATTAAGCGTATCTTTCGCTACTTGAGTGGTACTCGGCTACTTGGGTTGTTTTATCCCAACGGGGGATCACTAGCACCAGATTTGCATGCTTTTTTTGACTCTGATTGGGCTGGTTGCTATGACACTCATGTGTCCACTACCGGATTTTGCTTCATGCTTGGTAGCTCATGTATATCTTGGTTGAGCAAGAAGCAGCCTACTATGGCCACTTCCAGTTGTGAGGCTGAGTATAGGGCAGCTTTCATAGGGACTGTTGAGTGTGTGCGGCTCAGGTGCCTTATGGCTGATTTGGGTGTTGGTCAGTCTTCTGCCACCACCATCTTCACTGTCAGTCTGTGCGCATTGGCAGTTGCAAGGAACCGTGTGTTCCATGCTCGCACTAAGCACATTGAGGTGCATTATCATTATGTCAGGGAGAGGTTCTCTGCTGGGGAGATCAGCTTGGCATATGTGCCCACGCAGGAGAACATTGTAGACCTTTTCATGAAGGCTCTGCCTAGGGAGAAGTTTGAAGCTTTCTACAAAGCTTTGGGCTTACTTCCTTTTGTGGAGTGATTTCCACATAGCTTGGCACTTCCTTATACATGAGTGCCAATTACTTGTTCACCGCATCACTCCCAGGGGCGATTTGTTGATATATTTAGGTAGTGATGTGTGTGAACACTCTAGGACCATCGGGGCACTTTTTTCCCTCTTTAGGATGTTTTTTTCCCCCGGCGTGTATATACACCTATTGCCCTAATGGGCTACTTATCTTTGTACATTCTCTAGTAATACATTCTGTATTGTGTGTTGTGCTCTAAGCTTCTTCTTCTTCCTTGTGCTGTTCTCGTGCTTCCGTAGACGTCTATCTCCAACAACTCAGCTATGGGTTTTACTTTCTTTTCAACTGTTTTGTATTTCATGTCAATCTTGACTTTGTGCTCTATTAAGAAATTTGCAACCAATTGATATTTTTTAATAGAGTCAAGAATGCTAATCTTTGATTCAATTTTCCTTGGAGATATTCTCAAGTTCTTCCATCGAAGTAAGATGTTTTGTAAGTTCAATCATATTTTCAATGTTTTACTCAGATGAAATCAATCAGAGGTCTTTGTAATGTTTTTCCTTCATTTTTCTAAATTTGTTTGGAAGTTTTTCTTTTTTAATAAAATCCAAATAAGGTGCAGGGGTACATACTGAAAAATTCTCAAAATTATGTACATCTTCATGTGAGACATCAAATCATTGTCCACTATTGTCTCACTCAATAGTGGAATCTAGTAGAAATTTTGATCATAATATGTCCCAAATTCTCTTACTGGTGGACTTTTATCAAACACATGATCGTAAGAGTCAATGGGATTTCTTCGTAAATTTATCCTATTTCTTGAATGATTTAGATAGATAGTCATCACTTGTAGGGAATCCACTCCGAATCTTGAACAAATTTTAACATATGCTAAACCATCATTCATGGCCTTCGTCTCCAACAGTATTTCTACCATAAAAGGTTGCCCTAATATCACCTCATATGAGTAGTTATCTTGCACAAAGACAGAGTTCCTCATGGAATCCTCCTATCATAATAGGCACATAGGCACATGCACCTAGCAAAATCCCTGACCCATTTCTTGTCACTCTCATTCTCCATCCATGGTCCTTGTCAACGGGCCATTTGAATTCATCAAAAAAAAATTTAAATATCACGTTTATCTTTGATCCTGAATCAATCAAGCCCAGAGCTATACATGATTCTTTCTCATCTCCAATATGACTTTTGATTTTTGGGGTTCCTCATGCACAAAAATTCTTATAAAATTGGCTTTCTCCATTGTTCATCTCATCATCAGGAAGAATCGGACCAAGAAAATTTCTATTCACTTTTCCCATCTCAATATCCTCCTCTTCATCACTATCACTATATAATGAATCACTTAATGTGACTGCATCATTCATTGCAAGAGTCTCATCAATAACATCCTACACATCTTCATCTTGAGGAAGAAGAAATCATCTTCTCCTCACTAGCCTAATAAGACTATCCTTGAACTCAGGTTCTGTTATGGAAAACACCAGTTTAAGGGACATTGTTACTTGGATTTTTAATAGTGTATCATTCAAAATTTCCCTCATGTCATTTTTCTTTTTGAGCTCAAATATCATAATTGCTCTCGAAGGCCTTCTCACTTTCTTTTTTATCTTCTCCTCCCCTTGTTTCTTTCCATCATCCAAGTTTTTATCAATACTTTGATTCTTTTTCTAATCATTTTGTTTTTTGTTAGTTTGATTAGCTTGTGATTTATTATTATGATTTGCCTTTGTTAATCTCTTTTCTCTTCTCCTCCTCATTCAAGGTCATATTATCTTCAAATTGCACTTTCCTTTCATCATTTTTTTTCTTCTTTTCTTCTTCTCTAGATTGTTTTCTAGTCACTCATCGATCACCCTTGTCAACTTTTTCATGCATATCATCATGTCTCCTTTTTTTTCAACATTAGCTATATGAGAATATACGAAATACTGATCAACATGTGATTTCCATGCAATTTTTTGCATAATCTCAACTCTAGATTTTACCAAATTTTCAATAGAATAGCGACGGCTCGGTCGGACCATCGCGACGGTCTCACGCCATCGCGACGGTTCATTTGGACCATCGCGACGGTTCGCGGACCATCGTGACTGTTCGGTTGACCCCACACCATCGCGATTGGCTCACGCCATTGCGCCGACGGTGCCACGTGGCAAGCTAGACCATCGCGACGGTTCACACTTCACGCCATCGCGACGACACCCTTACACCATCGCGACAACTCAAATTTTGGACCATCGTGATTGGCTCATGCCATCGCTCCCTGACCATCGCGATTGGCTCACGCCATCGCATCTGTGACCATCATGACGGTTCACTTTGGACCATCACGATTGTTCACGTTGACCGTTGACTGACGCCATCGCGATTGTCCGCCTGATCGAGCCATCGCGATTGCTCACATTTGGACCATCGCGACCGTGCACTTCAGACCATCGCGATTGCTCACCATCACGCCATCGCGACGGTCCCAGACCATCGCGATTGTCTCATGCCATCGCGATTGTGCACCCCCATCGCAAATTTTAGGGTTTCATTTTTTGGCCAATTTTGGGGCTATTTTTGGGAAATTTTTGGGTGATTAGACTCATAGGAGACCCCTTAGCTCATATTTGGAGAAAAACCTGTTTGTCAGTTTTTACCCCCCAGGGCCTGAACGGTCATAACTTTTTCATCCGAAGTCCGTTTTTTGAGCTTAATAGCTCATTAGAAAGCTCTTGACAAGTACTACGTGACCTCAACTGTTTTTTTCTTAAAGGATACGTAATTTTTAGACAAACTATTTTGAGGTTGACCTAGTTTGGGACTAGAAAGCCAGGGGGCAAGCATTGAAAAGTTGGGCAAAAGGGAAGGGTCTTAAAAGGTGTATATACTCAAGTGCTTGATCATCCAACTGTGAATTGGTCTAATATTGAATTTTTCCAGGTCTAGCAAGGGCAATCAAAGGCAACCAAAGCAAGGCAGTGAAGGGCATAACGCTTGGGAAGCGCGGCTTCTTGGGCATCAGAGCAACCAGAAAAGCTGACTCGAGGTTGGAAAATTACTCAACCCCCTCAGTCAATTCTTAGCTTAGGATAAACGTTAGCATTGTGGATTCAAGACGATAGGAACACCTCAAGTTCAAGAGAATTAAATTTATCAAGTCCAAGACTAAAGATAAAGGTGTGTGACACGAAAACCTAAAGGAAAGAACATAAGTCTGACGGAACGAGAACTCAAAGTACCACAGAAAGTCGAATTCCTGACGCATACATTAAGACAAGAATCTAAAGAAATCTAAAAAGAATCAAGAAAGTAATAACAAAGAATCATTGACGATCTGAGCGTGTACTGAGTGCGCAAGGAAGAAAATTAATGAACCTTAGATTGGGCAAACATATAGGTAAGTCAGACCGACGAAGCCTTAGATCATCAGAGGCAAGTGTAAGAACTACTGCACGATCGTGGGCTCAACAATTGAACACTAGTTATCCCTACGAGAGCACAGATACTAGCGATTCAGAAATGGAATTTAGCACAGAAAGACCAGAAGGAGGGTCGAATGTAGCACATTTAGAAAAACCAGAAGGACCCTATAGAACGCAACTAGAGTTTCTCCGAACCAACCGATTAGGTGCTCGCATCTATGAGGATGGTTTGCGAAGGCAAGTGGTGCAAATGCACAACCCCGATCAACCCGTTGGATTGGAGCATCCAGTGGTGAAATTCGAGAGAGACGCGTACATAGACAAGGAAGGAACAATGTACATTTTAAGCACGCAGCCAAACAATACCAACGAGTTTGGCGTGATTCAGCCTGAGACGGAAACTAAATCTCAAGGAAAAGAACCATTAGAAGAGCCTAGAACACATAGAGGGAAATCTGTACTGACACGAGTACTAATCCCAGAATGGATCCCTCAGGACAACAGAAGCATAGAGTTGTTTTTAATTAAAGAAATTGATGAAGCCTTTTGGAGATACAAGACAGAACTACTTAGTGAGGTAGGTATCATCACGATATACGAGTTCAAGGACCAGGATACACCTGGAAAGGTTGTATACCTGGATGAGACTTCAGAAAGAGTCTTTCTGGTGCCTGACCACGCTAAAAACACATACACATGGAGAGGTGAATTGGTATTCCCTCCATCTAGAACGAACATGAATACAAGTCAACAAGGGGCAGGAACATCCTCAGCCCATGGAAATCAAAGAGAAAAGAATAAAGAAAGACCCGAAGTAAGCTTCACTCATCCCATAGGGAGAGATAGAACAACCACAGACACTAACAGAGCGGATAGACAAAGAGATCATGGAATACCAGGTGGTAGAGATGATTTTCCTTTACCCAGACCACGTGAACACGCAAGAATACTGAGACCCACACAGTTAGTGAAAAATCCATGAAAAATTACTTTGATGGGACAAGAGATCCCTATGACCATGTCGCAGAATTCAAGCAAGTACTAAGAGCCGAACAAGTTGAAGACATGTTCACACAATACAATGCATTTGGACTAACGTTAAAGAATACCGCTTTAACTTGGTTCCAACCATTGCAACAAAGGCAATTTAGAGACATCCATCACTTTTTAGAGTCATTCATCACGGAATTCTCTAAAAGTGGGATTAGACATGACACGTCTTCATTGATTCATAGCTTTAAACAAACCCCTCAGGAAACAGTTAGACTGGCAGGACGTAGGTTTAGACCATATGTTGAACGATGTCCAATGCAAGAGCTACCCTCACAGGCCAAGCAAGTGTCATTGTTTCTAGATGGCTTGTTGAGCTCTAAACTACGCTCCTATGTGTACCTAAAAGAACCCAGAACGCTAGAGCAATGTATAAGAATTTGTATAGACATTGAGGACAACTTAGGAGATGAGTTGGAACTCTCAAAAGTCTACAAGGACTCAGACTGTTCATCTCTAGCATCCACAAAATTGTCCAACTCGATAGAAGACCTAGCAGAAAAAGTGGCCCAGAAACTAGGAGTTTCTAGTAAACCTAGGGTACTAATGAACAAGCGTTGTTACACCTGTGGTGGTGATCATATGGCAAATGTGTGCCCCAATGCACCACAACCACAAGCCAACCCTAGTGGCCAATACTGTACAATTGAGAGAAGATACACGAATCATACGGCTCAGGACTGCCCATACAACAAACAGACCGTGAGACAGAACTACCTGCAAGCATACGTACAGCCAGGTAGGTATCAAGGCCAATACAATGCTCAGCCTTATTACTATAGGCCTCCTCAGAACTACCCCTACCAGGCTCAACAGAGACCTCAACCTGTCTTAGCTCAGTAGCCACCCCCACCAGCGAATGTCATCTCAGTCAAATATGCTGCTGTAGAAGAGAACCTAAGTAGGGCCTTAGTGCCTTCTTCACCTTTGATCACAGAGAGTGACCCGAACTCAAACAGTTTTGACTCTACGCATGTAGATAGTCCACCCGCATATTACACAGAGTCACCAGAACATGTGGAAACATATCATTACGATAGTCCACCAGTGGAACCTAGTTGGGAGCCAGATTATGCTAATGTGATGTACACAAACCCAAATCCACGGCCCCAATTAAGACAACAAAGACCACAGGGCCCTAGAGGACCATGCTTTAGGTGCCAAGGAGACCATTTCATAAAGGATTGTCCACATCCCTCGATATCAGGACAATCACAGTACTATAACATCCAAGGCTTTTGTGCCGATTGTGGCAAAGAGCACATCATAAAAGATTGTCCTAAGAACCCTGTTAATGCTTCGAGTGTGACACCGATCAACGTGATAGGTATTGTAAACAACGCAGATGGGTCCAACCCTACCTACGTGCCTATCCAAGCTATAACAAGAGCCCAGGCGCTCTTACAGAACCAACAGCTTAATCAGGAGAAAGTAGCCGGAAGTAGTGAAGTTGCAGAATCTAGCAGTAAAAAGACAAAATATTGGAAAGATTCTAGAGAGAGAATAAAGAGAAAATGGAGTAAAAAGATAACTGAGTTGGAAGGAAGTTTAAAGGAATCTAGAGCCAAAATCCTAGAATTGACTTCACAAGAATTGAATCAAGAGAATCCAGCTCAGAAATCAGGATTAGTTTTAGCGGAACCCATACCAGAGAATCTAGACATGATGTTTCGTGCATATCAGGCTAGATTAAAAGAGGGACCTCCAGTAACTGAAATGAGTAAAAACTACCCTCGAGCTGATCTAGAAATTGAGAGAACTAAACTTTGCATGAAGATGGTAGAGTTAGCACAAGCTTTGTTCGAAGCCTCTAGATATTTTAATTGGAATAACATGGCAAAACCGGAATTACACTTTCAAGGACTAATGGAGAGGCTAGAATACTTGATAGAGAGCAAAGAGAAAAAGGAGCAGCACAGGAACCCTAGTGTCCCAGAGACACAGGAAAGGAATGCACCATCCCTGTCTCAAGTACCCAATACAGAAAATCAAGACAACCTGTCTTCCATACATAAATATTCACATGAATTTTTGAGAGAGATCCAAGAAGAGAAATGGAGAAAAGAACAAGGAACCCATCCTCCTATTCAAGAAATAGATGACTTGCAGGAACAATTTCCCCAAGATATCCCCTCTGTTTACGATGAGGTAGAGGAAGAGCATCTGAGTGAACACACGAGATTTGAATCCAATTCTTTACAAGAATTACCTCAGTTCACAGGACCTTGGGAAGCAAAGTCTATTAGTATGAGAGCACCCACGATAATAGTGAGGAATGAAGAATCAGTAATCCGTAGAAACACGGAAGTGATCAGGAATACTAAAGTTACAGTGTAATCTCACTCTAGAGGAGTTGTTAAAGGTAAAACCAGAATTGTGGAAACATGTAGCAAATCAATTCCCCGAGCTTGCTACTAATCCCTCACAAATAGGATCACAAAATAAGGTACCAGAGATACCCGTAGAAAAGATTGGAGATGTAAGCGAAGGAGAGGAAGGTAACACTTATCTTCCGATAACCCATCAGGGCTACACCACGAAAGCCATCTTAGATTCAGGAGCCGGAGTAGCCATAGCTACCACCGCTTTATGGAAACGTTGGGGTAAGCCAGCATTAAGACCCACCAGGATGAAGCTACAAATGGCTGACGGACACATAGAAAAACCATTAGGCTTACTAGAAGGCATATCTCTCACCACTTGTGGTGTAGAATTTGAGCATACCTTTGCCATTTGTGACTTTGCAAAAAATCATGCATATGAGATGATATTGGGACGACCATTCATGCATCAGTTGCAAATTGTACAAGATTGGGGAACTAATTCTTTATACTTGCAACATTTAAGAGTGATTACCAAAGTCAATCTTAAAGACTATTCACATCGAGATGTACCCCCAATACAAGTAGAGACAGAATCCGTGCACTCATTAGAATCAGATCCTTCTTGGTTGCATGAGGATACTCATTTATGGATGTGTAAAGTAGCCAAACAAGAGGAAGAAAGATTAGAAGCAAGGACCTTAGGTGCAGAACAACATCCACGAACCCTTCAGTATCCTGCTTACGCACCTGTAGTATTTCCAGATGAAGAATTCGAACCCCATGGTTGGGCAGAAATCCTAGCAACCATGGATGTAGCCATCAATGAAGAACAATGGACACCCCACTGTGACGAGGATGGCTATGACATTTCAGTTTCACGATAGAGCCAATCATGTGCGATGCAATTTTAGAAGAGTGTGAACCTAACACTGATGCATTTGAGGATGCAAGCGATTTCGATTTAGAATCAATTATCATGGACCCACCCTTTGCATCAGAGGAAGAATATTTCTACGAAGTAGAGACTCACCCTCAGAGACACGAGAAAATTACGAATGAGGTGAGGTTAGCCACAGAAGTGACTAACAAGAGTGAAGGCAAGAAAAGAAAGAAGAAAGAAACCATGTCAGAAAAAGAAGAATCTTTGTTTGAAGTACCCGAGAACTTCAAGAAATATGAAATCGAAGATAGAAGAATCATGGTACGAATGCCTAATAGAAAGGCAAATGACGGACAAGTATATGATAACCGAGAGAAAACCAAGAAAATAATAGTAGCCATAGAAGGAGAAGAAGAAAAATGTACATACACAGGGCATGATTTGACGAAGGAAGAAGAAGAAGAGCTAGTTGCCCTATTGCGCGAATATAGAGATGTGTTCGCGTGGAGTTACAAAGATTTGAAAGGAGTAGATCCAGATATATGTTCTCATAGAATCCCTATGACTCCAGATGCAAAACCTACGAAACTGAAACCTTACACGTACAATGATAACTACGCTGTGAAGATTAAAGAGGAGATAGATCGCTTGATAGAAGCAGGATTCATTTATGAAATTGAGCATACCGAATGGGTATCCCCTATTGTGGTAGTGCCCAAGAAGAATGGAAAATTGTGTGTGTGTATTAACCTTAAAAAAGTTAATGCCGCCACGATTAGAGATAGTTATCCTCTTCCTATCACAGAACACTTATTGGAAAGAGTTGCGGGCAAGGAAGTTTACAACTTTCTTGATGGTTTTTCAGGCTATAATCAAGTAGCCATTGCTCCAGAGGACCACAAGATGGCATTTGCCACCGAACGGAGTATATTTGCATTTCGTGTAATGCCATTTGGGCTCACAAATGCACCCGCCACTTTCCAGCGACTCATGTGTCATGTTTTTAAGGAATTCTTACGCAAGAGTTTGGAAGTTTATGTCGATGACATATGTGCTCACTCTAATATCAGGCAGACGCATATTCCCGAGTTAAGACAAATATTTGACAAATGTCGAGAATATCAGGTTTGTTTGAACCCAAAAAAATGCGTTTTCATGGTCAGACAAGGCAAAATTCTAGGACACATTGTGTCAAAAAATGGAATCTCTACGGATGAGGAAAAGGTGAAGGTAATTGCGGATCTACCTAGGCCAACGAACATCAAAGAGGTACAAGCATTTATGGGCCATTGCGGTTATTATAGGAGATTCATACACATGTATGCAATCATAGCCAAGCCTTTGTACTCTCTTTTAACCAATTTTGAATGGATAGATGAATGTGAAAATTCATTCAATGAACTCAAACGACGTTTGTGCTCAGCACCTATATTGACTACCCCAGATTGGAGTAAGCCATTCCATGTACATGTGGATGCATCCAACTATGCCATAGGATGTGTGTTAGCACAACCCACGAGTGAAGGTAACATAGATCTCCCCATAGCTTACGTGAGCAGACAATTGAACGCAGCAGAAAGAAATTACACCACGACGGAACGAGAAGGATTAGGGATGATCTACGTGGTAAAGAAGTTTAGGCACTATTTGTTGGCAAATAAATTCAAGTTCTTTACAGATCATCAAGCCCTATTGTACCTAGTCAACAAACCATGTAACACCGGACGACTAATACGTTGGTTTCTATTACTCATGGAATATGATTTTGAAGTTGTAGTTAGGAAAGGAAAGACACATCTCAGAGCTGACCACCTTTCAAGATTAACCTCAGGAGAAGCTCCTCAAGGAGTAGTGGATGAGTTACCAGATGCATACTTGTTTAACCTTGAGATAGCACCAAAATGGGCTAAGCCTATAGTCCCTATTCTGACATACGGACCCAAGAATCCTAGGATAAGAATCAAAGAAGGAGAGATTACTAAGTCTCAGAGATACCAAATCATTGCAGGAAGCATATATAAACAGGATAATCAAAAGATTCTTGCTTGTTGTGTAGATGAATCAGAACATGCGAATTGGTTGCAATTAGCACACATAGGTGCACTAAAGCAACATCATTCAAAACATCGAACATTACAGACTCTGCATAGACTAGGAGTATACTGGCCTACGATGGAAGCAGATGTCTACAAGTTGTGTAAAGAATGCCATGTTTGTTATGAAAGACCACCGGTAGAGCATGCTACATTATACCACGTGTCTCTCACACCAGACTGGAGTGAACCTTTAGTGACATACTTGAGGACGAACACATTCCCTCAAGGAATGACCTTAGCTCGACAACGCAGTCTAGAGCAAGAGGCTAGAGACTATTCTCTTATTGGCGATAATCTATACAAAAGAGGACGAGATGGATATCTAAGACGATGTGTTCATGAAAGCGATTATCTGAGCATACTAGAGACTGCACACCAAGGTGTTGCAGGGGGTCATTTTGGACCTGAAAGGATAATCAAAGCCATCCTCTTTGCAGGATTATAGTGGCCCACTCTTCATATGGATGCTCATACCTATGTTAAGAGATGTGATGTGTGCCAAAGAACTCAATTTCCTACTCGCAGAGATGAAATGCCATTGAAACCCATGATGGGCGGACGTGCATTTTCAAAGTGGGGTATAGACTTTGTAGGACCCATTAACCCCCCTGCAAAAGGTACACATGCGAAATACATTATTGTTGCCACAGATTATCTTACGAAATGGGTAGAGGCAAAAGCCACAAAAAAGAATCATGCACACACAACTGCAAAATTCTTATTTGAGAATGTCTTTACAAGATATGGATTGCCTATAGAGTTAGTGAGCGATCAAGTCATTGAATATTTGTTACAGGATTTTATGGTGATTCACAAGAAATCCGCACCATATCATCCTCAGGCCAATGGTCAGGCTGAAAGCACTAATAAGATCCTTTGTAACGTACTGATGAAACTCGTGATTGGGACAAACAGTTACATCATGCTGTTTGGGCATATCGAGTGGCCTACAAGACCGTACTCAATGCAACTCCCTTTCAGATGGTTTTTGGTCAGAATGTAGTGCTTCCTTTGGACTTCTTGATACCGACCCTTAAGGTTGCACAAGAACATCAGTGGACCGGCCATGAATTATCAGCAAGAATAATGGACTTGGAACGATTAGGAGAAACCAGGCTAAAGGTAGCAGCACGAATATATGCAGCGAAGAAGCGACAGAAAGCATATTTTGATGCACATGTGAAAGATAAAGGCCTAAAAGAAGGAGATTTAGTTCTAGTATATACGCTAAAGCAACACGCACGTAAGTTAGAAAAGCGAGGTTATGGACCTATGATCATTAACAGACTCTCAACAAGTGGAGCAGTACAGTTAGCCACCTTGGAAGGAGACGTAATGCCTAATTATATTAGTGGCTGTAGAGTCAAGTTATATCAGGAACCTCTTACTGAGGATATGCTTAGACGACTCACGTTGGCAAAGAAGAATACGAGCTGAAGCTCAGGCAGAAGCTATAGAACACATTAAGCGCATGAAGTTAAGAAGACAAGGACTAAGGAGAGAACATTATAACCATCTGGAAACTACACCCAGATATCCCATGGCCATGTGTCAAGTAAAGTCAACCACTCATCCTAGCATAGTGGACAGGAGACCATTCATTACAGTTAGGCTAGAGCACAGCAACCCTTGCCAAGAGCTCAGGGCTTTAATTGACTCAGGTGCTGCGACTAGTGCGATTAGATGGTCCCACTATAAGGATTCATGAATAGAAATGCGACCAATTGAGGCATACCTCATAGGGCTAGGAGGCATGGAAACCCCTTGCATGGGTGAGGTGGACCTTCCTATCCTCATTAAGGATGTGACCATGACAGCGAAGCTACTAGTGTGCCATGATGACGACCTGATAGAACCCCTAATCCTTGGCTAAGATTGGCTATACGATCACTCAGTGGACCTAAATCTTAGACAAGGCTCCTTACAGGTTGGAACCTTAGAACAGAAGCGAGTGATACCGCTTGACTTCCCTAACGGCATTCCGACTGAGGTTTGTAACCCTAGACCCTATGAAATACATGCGACGGAAGACCGGAAGATCTTTGGTCAGATCAGTCATGTTACATCTACACCAACCCACTCGCGCTTGGCTATAGACAGTTGTCAATCAGAAGGACGACAGGAGATCTTCCCTAGGGCTTCCTGCAAACTAGAAGGGGCAGCTACCCAACCGCTAGGGCAGATGGACACAATCAACTGTCAGGTGGGTTGCATCAGCGGCCAAATGAGCACAATACCATGCGGTGCTCATCCTTCCAAACTTGCTGCGGACTGGCCTAGATTAAAGATAAAGAACGATTCACTTCCTAATGGGCAAGTCACACAAGTGTTGGATCTCCCTTCTTTTCCAAAGCAGAGCGTCCAATGGACCTTTCAAACCCAACCACCAAGGAGTCAACCACAACAGAGGAACCCAAACCGACGACACCACCAGACAAGGCAAAGACAGCAGCAGTATCAAAATCACAGAACAAGTGGCACGAGGGAAATATGGGTGCCAAAAGAACAGCAACCACAGCCTATTGGCAACACTGCAGACAAGAACAAGACAAAGTTTCAAAAAAAGCAGAGTCAGATTCCAAATTCCCCTCGATCTTCTTCTACAAGTACAAATACTCGACAGATTTGGATCGCCACGAAGTATCTTATCAATCGACCCACACCCATGCAGATTTGGGTACCCAAACAATGTATTATAGCCCAACCCTCAAGCTATGTAATATATACCCCTCAGAAATCTTTCCATCCTTCAAGACCACCAAGCCCGATACCACTTTTTGCCCCTCAGCAAGAACACACCACCCACTCAAAGACTCTTAGGAAATGGATACCGAAACGTATCCAAACGTCTTCTTGTACCCCCTTATCTAACAATTCTCCCACCCCGTTTAAACACCACCCTTGTAATAATTCACCCTCAACCAAACCTTGTATGAATTCATACACCAAAACCCCACATCAGGCATAATAAAAGCTCATCAAGAAATGTATGCATAATCTGACCATGTAGGCGTCTAGAGACATGCATTAGCTCTGTAAAAAATCATTGCATCAATCACTTCACGACACTTGGCTACACGGGTTACACATCAGTTATGGAAAGGGATTGCGGTCTCACCTTAATGGGATCATAATTAATTTCCATACTAATGTGCTAATCTTTTGTAGCAGATCTTTTCCATTAGGCGTCAGTCATCATGCAAACCGAAGAAGGACCATCAGAAGCTGGCCCAAGCACACCAATGGCCAATATTGGAGAATTACTCGCGGAATCTCATCCGACAATGCAACCACCAGAGTTTCAAGGTTTTCTAGGACCCATGCCAATCGACAATCCTCTTAGAGGATATACTGAGAAGATTCATCGTAACTCTCACTGGTTTCAAGGCCTAGCAGGACCATTAGCAGATGCTGATTTCATATTTGAGGCCAATTTGGCATTTGATCTTTGCACATGGGCCAAGTACCAGTTCTTTTCAAGAGAATTTGAAGGACTGTAGAATACACAAGATTTAACGCACGTTTGGGCACGAGCGGGATTTACAGAATATTTTAGTGACCCTCTGCCTAAACCCGATTTTTACAGATGCTTTTACCTAGTAACCACCTTGACAGCTTCAGAGAACAAGGATCTACCCTGAACATTCATGTTACCATCCTTGGTAAATGACCCTCCATTCAGAAGGTTTTATTTGTCCAAAGATTTAATTCGCGCAGCTCTCAAAATACATGGAACACACACTCCGACGGAGAGAGAACGACTAGTTCCAGAGCCGATGAAGCGTGGTGACGTTACTAAGTGGGAGGATATTTCAGCTATAACCCCTGAGCTCTCCAAGCCATTGCGGATATGCATGCAGCATTTTGCTTTCCCAGCTCAGGATCGTTTTACCATGCCCCACAAGAGAATCTGGTTTGGTTTATACTTAGCATGTACTGGACCCCAAACGGTTGATCTAGCTAGCTGGATAATTGATCAGCTCTATTTGGCACAACATAGATGGGAACGAAAGAAAGTCATAAATGGATGCTGTGCGCTTACGAGAATTATATATATGTGCTTGGCGTATGACTTACCGATTGAGCGAGCCATGACAAGTGAGGAACTGAAAGCATTCAAAGGGACCACTAAGAAGGCTAGAAAGTCTAGCAAAGGCAGAGCTGGAAAGCAGATGAGAGGCACTATCCCGTGCTTACAGGTCCCGGAATCACCCTCACCACAACCATCTCCAGAGCAGTCACCGACAGCAGCCACTCCCACAGTACAACCTATTCGCATCAGATTATCAAGACCAGTTTTAACGGAGGGCAGCACCAGTACTGTTGCACCTCAAGCAGACACAACCCCAGAACCTGTCACCACGGCAGCAGAACTTCCCACCACTATTGGTGCGGAAGCGTTCTCTTTTCCAATACCCCATTTAGAAGCAGAACAAGCAGCGCCACTGAACACAACGTTCGATTTTGAAATGCCCATGCATTCTCCAATGAGTTCCAATTTTCAGAAGGACAACTATTTTCTCAAGAATATGAAAGGCCCAACTATCCCACCACACCCCAGGATCAGCCACAAGGACAGATTGTGTCTAGCTCTGATGACGAAAGAACAGCAACCGATGACGACGAAGGCGATGACGAAGCCAGCGAGGGCACTCACGAATCCCAAGAGCATGAACAGACAGATGGCCAAGGACAACAAACAGACACACATGGTGATACAAGTACACATGAAGATGAAACTTGTGAAGCAGCAGCTTACACATTGGCTATTAAGAAGCTGTATAGAACTATGGAAAAAGTTTGGGCACGCAAAAAGCTGACTGAGGAAGAGAGTCAAGCGATAATAGAACAAGAACTTGTCACAGGCGGATTCGAAGACGCATACATCAAAGGATTTAGAGAGTTGGTCAAATCAGTAGGCTCCAACGAAGCACTCAGGTACTTGCAAAGAAAGCCACTACCGTAGTTTGACCCCCGCCGAGTACGACTACTTTCAAAGCTCGGCGAATACATTCGTGTACCAACAGGAGCACAGTCTTCAGAACAAGCCAGGGAGGCACGACTCGTCCCCGAAAGCTCGTTGGCAGCAGAAACATTCTTGTAGATTCCCCAAGGTCATTTACTCTTCTAACCAAGTGATCCACTTAGCCTAGTGGTTAAGACTCAAGGATGTGAAGGAGGAGGTCTTGGGTTCAACCCCCATGGGATACATGGGGAGAGTGTTTTTCCCAAAGAGCTCTAGAGCCTTCTAGAAGCATCCACTTGAGTTAACTCTGGTTAACTAGGACACTTGGCGCACATGTAGTTACATGGCTGGCACATGGATGGTTAGTATCCACGTGCCCAAGAAGGCAGTCGCTTGGAGAGATCTATATATAGAGGCATTTGGTTGGGAGGAGAGTCATCTCTCTAGCATGTGGTGGTCGTAATCTTCATTCTCTTGCATTGGTATCAAAGCTCTAGGCAAGCTCCAATGGTGACCTTGATGGCTCATCATCTTCCTCACACTCTACATCATGGAGACCTTGATGAGATTTCATCACATGGGTGCCCTTCTTCATCAAGTGGATGCACAGAAAACGTGACGCAAGTGGAGATCGATGCCCGATTTTATGAGCTTGGGTGGAAGAAAAAGAAGTGGCAATTAATAACACATCATTTAGTGCATCACACTGTCATCTTGGGGGATCGAACGTGCATCCATGGCGCGTGGCTGGACTTCTCATAGCCAAGATGACAAGGCGGATATTGGTATACATTCTCACAATACTGTTAATATTATTTCCAGGGAAGCAAAAGAGCAACTTGTTGCTGTGATCATGGACGGGATTTGAACCCGTGTGCTGTCGGGTAGTGTCACTCTCCCTTATCCAAGAAGGCAACAATCGACGGTGATCTCATCCAATTAATATCTTTAACGACGCTACTGAAAGATTCTTTCATCAACATCAAAACGGAAAACATTGAGCAGATTCGAACTAGGAACCTCACAAGGAGCTCATGTTGGTGTAAACCACGAAGGAATCTGGCTGTTGTGTCAAGAACGCTGCTCACTGCTTGTTATCCAGAGATATGCCGGCAAAAAAAGAGACTCCAGCAGAGGAGATTTCAAAAAGAGCATTTGTTCGTGCTGTATACGTAGGGGGTTTGAATTTCCGACCTCCTGGAGGGGAAGTCTCTCTCCTATCCAACAAAGCAAATCGCTGGGATGTGTTTATTATGACAGAAAATATATTATTCTTATACACTATACTCCATACAACAGAAGCAAATGATTATCCTCAGAAGAAGCTCGTGGCTTAGAAGCAAAAAGAGAGCGCTCTATCTTCTGTGGCATCTGGGATTCGAACCCGGGCAAATATACAGTGGCTAATTCATCTATCCACGAGGCCATGTGAAGCTGTTCTACACCTAATCTCTGCCTAATCCAAATCATGGATCCATTTCAAATCCGAAATCTTCTCTTGAGAAGCTATCTTTGACCCAAAATCGAATCAGAACTAGTCTTGATTCATTGTTTAAGTATGAGAAGAACAGAGGATGGACGAAGCTATGATCAAAGCTAAGTATTTTCCAGTTTCTACTTGGCCTTAATGCTTGATTTATCTTGTTTTCATTATTCTACACTTAATCCTAGATGCACATTGAAATAGCCAAGATTTCAATAGATTAATTCTAGACTAGGATAATGAAAAAATCCACTTCTCATTCCAAGCATTAGTTTGCATTAAGGAAATACTTGATTTAAAAAAGATCCTTCTGCATCAAAGAATGTATTCCAGATTTCCTTTCCATTGAGTAAGCTTTTCATTGCACTACAAGGATATGTTTTTATATCATAGTGCATTAGTACAAGCAAAGGATATACATGCATCAAGATTGCATGATATACATTCTTAGTACAAGGAAAGGTCATGCATCAAGCTCATGCATGATTGTTGCATTATTTTTTGGGCATGCAAACAACATGCATGCATATGCATGTGAGCATATGGATTTGAATGTAGATACATGCATTTGCATGATAGAACGGGATGCTGTTTGCAAGTAGATATGAAAATGTACTCTCTTAGTATTTAGCTTACTTTATAAAGTTCATGGCTTGACATTAGGGAAGACGAAGGACTAGTTAGTTGCAAAGACATGCAAGTTCTAGTTTGCAGCTCAAGTAATTAGTCGATTCCTTCCCAAGTTGATACTCCGCTATCAAAAATAAATACTTAATGACAATTAAGTATGTTCGATGTCTTACTAGGTATAAGTAGGCACTAGGAGAAAGTTAAGTATTAAATTTTCTTGATGACCAAGAAAAATTAATTACTTGCAAACCTTTTGCGATGTACGATGACTCTAAGTCCTGGATGTACTTAGGGAGTCATGCAGATAAGCTTTACTTGATTAGTTATGTAATTTATGTAACTTCTTAAGCATCCCAAGTTTGGATGATAACTTCAGCTATTTTTCCAAGTTACATGAGCACTCTTCTATTTAGAAGATTTCGAAAGCTCTAAGAAGTTTCCTTGTGGTTTCAAGATTTGTATATCACAATGAAACCTTGATAAGTGACTTTTAAGAATTGAGATATTTCCTAAAAGAGAAACACTAAAATAAAATAGTCAAGCCTTCTATTTCACATGAGATCATTCTCCTACCATGTTCGAGAAGAATTTTTGGAAGGCATATATTCCAAGTAGAGGATCTTAAATTAATTCATGAACTCTTCCTAGAATACACATAAATTCATACTATATGATAGGACCCAGGAATGATGATGTTCTAATAAAGGTGCAAAAGAAAACTATGAAGCTTTTATAAGTTTTCATTTGATTTCATCCCAAGGAGTGATGGAAATCAAAAGTTGAACCTCAACATCAATTGATTTTTGACGTCAATAAAAGGATGTTAGGTTCTATAGTTGCATCTCTCGTAAATGATGCAACTAGCTAAGAAATCTTTAGGAAATAAGATAAGTTCCTAAGGACTTGAAGGAAGTGTGAACTTTTTATTTAGGAATAGAAAGTTCCAAGAAATGGATCTCCAATCCATGAACTTTTCCTAAACAAGCTATAAAGTTCAAATTTGTGTTCATAGTAGCATTACTATTGGATCAATCATAAATAGATGCTTGGACTTTAAACATAATTTTGATTGGTGAAATATGTTTAAAGGACTCTAGTGACATCTAAAAATTGATCAATAATAATGAATTTTGTATCAAACTCAAGAATAGGAGTAGATACCACATAAATGAAAGTTCAACTTAAACTTTCATCGTGGCATGGGAAACCATATCCAAAAGGTGATATTTAGTCTCTAGTTTGATACTCAAGCAATGAATACAATTGAATCAGTAAACTTTTTGGATATTATTTGAAAGAATTTCTTTCAAATATCCTTCTAACATTGCAAAAGATTCCAAGATGAATCATTTTCTCAAGATATTTGATTCCCTAGAAGGAATCTCAAGTCTTTGAAGAATAACATTCTTCCAGGTATTGAGAATGAAGTTCTTCATACTCTTTAAACAATAAGTAGTTCCCTGGACATCCCAAACCACCAGAAGTGGTACTTAAAGTCCAAATTGTGATATAACCTAAAGGTATATAAAAGATTCTTAGCTTTGGAATCTGAGAGGCATTAGTGTATGCTTGGAATTGAGTAAGGGAAAGATCTCTAAAAATCCTATAGGTAAGCAAAGAAGCTTTAGATAGTTAGGATATCTTAATTATAAAGACTTATTCTTTTTTTTAGTTGCAAGATCAACTATACTTAATCAAGCTTGGCCATGAAAGTATGTGCGATTGGAACTACTTTGTAGATTACCCAAGTATTGGCAATAAAATTCCTTTTGGGAATTATTCACTTAGGTTCCATTTATCCGATGGAAAATTGTGAAAAGAGTAAGCTGTTCCAAGTCTGATCAGAGTGAAGGAATTCCAAGAATATAGTCTGCAACCGTGAAGATGGTACTTAATTCTGTGGAAGGTAAAACATAATGTTTACCTATCCTTAAAGGGATTTTGGAGTAAAGAAAGGAATCTAAAGATAAGAAGTTAAAAACCCTTGTCACTACAAATTGGTCAAGAATAAATTAATTGAACTTGAATCTGTGAAAACTCAACTACTTGGAGTTCTGATTGGTTTTCATTTGAAAACCCTAGCAAAGAAGGATGGATGCTCCATCAAGAGATTTTCAAGTTTCCAAGATAAAGCACGTGATGGTGAGATGATCATGTGAAGGAATCAAAACCTAGAAAATCTAGTTAGAGGTAATGCCTGAAAGTTCTAAATTCTCGTAAAAGAATTGAAGAGGTGAGGTACTCTATCAAGAGATGTTTAGACTTTAGGATAAGTATCACCCACACATTAATTTGAATATAAAATAGGGTGGTGTGGGACACCAGATTTTATACTCAGATTGATGTAGGAAAGATGGTATGGGACATTGGACCTTGGGATGATAATTATCTTTTAGCCCTAGTTTAGATCTTGAAGTTAGGTTTGATCCTCAAGAGAATTAAGACTTCTAAGAAAGAGTCTAATTCAAGAAGGATAAAAGTAGTATCTTAAGATATTTCAAGGTAACTTCAAGATCAAGGAAACAGAAGATATGAAGTAAGTAAATTCCAAGATCTTCTTGAAACACTTCAAGATAAAGTGTTGTTAATTCGGAAATATTTCATAAATTTCTGAAAGAAGTTGGACTTTGATTTTGAGTTGATCTTTTCAACTAAGGATTTGATTGACTAAGTCAAGCATCAAGTTCCTAGTATAACCTGATAAATTCACTCTTTTGACTCAAAGAAATGCACAAGAATTGCATTCCTAGTAAGTAGTCAATTCCCAGTAAGGAGTTAGAAAGATTGAATGTGACCTAAACTTAGTCTCAAGTGAAGCATTATTTGAATTCAAAACTCATCTACAGAACCTTAGTGGGTCGACACACTGATGTTGGTAACCACACTAGTATGTTGTGGTTGGATGATGTTTTCGAGTTCCTTTGAATCTTTTTGAGAATCTAGATTATTTTTCTTAAAGATAAAGAAAATGCTTCAATACCTTGGTAAAACAGATCTTTGAAAAATTAAAGTCCTGAGTCATCTAGACTTTGACTCATAGAAAGTTTATGTATGTTCGAAGTTTGAATTGGTTGTATAGAGTTTTAGTTATTTCTTTCCGCTTTCCAAATCTTTTGGAATTGGCTCAGACATGGTATCTGATTTCTTTTACAAAAGTCCAGAGTTAGCCGGTTAGAATTAGATAACTAAATTGAACATCCTAGATAGATATTGTATACAAGAACCTTTTCAATCTTCAAAAAGATAATAAGCCTAGATGGACTTATTCTTGCTTCAAGTTATAGCATAAAAGATTTCCTAGAGTCTAGTATACTCTACAATAGAGAAGTTAGGAATCGCTCTCAGATTGACAATTCCCAAGAACTTTCAGTTAAAGTCTTTGAGAAAAGTGTCCTAAGTTGGACAATTTTTCATTTTGAATTTGAGTTGGTCAAGGTAGTATGGTTAACTCAAAAGAAATGGTGAACTTTCTCCTACAGTTTACATAGGATTTTTAAACTCATTAGGACAAAGTAGTCCTCTAATCAGGTGAAAAAATCAAGTAACTATTAGAAAGAAGTTAACCATTGTACAAACATCCAAGTTAGATGTTTGAGACAACCAAACTTTAAGTGCTCCAAATCATATTCAAGTGAATCAAGAGTTCTCAAAGTCTTGCGAGGGATAAGACTCCTAGCTTGATTACTAAGTCCATGCACCAGTCATGCCTAGAAATGGACTAGTAATTTGAATCCACCTAGTTCACATGTTTGTGCCTAGATCGCACATCCAAAAACTGTGAATTGGCTAGGGATGTTTTTAGATCCACCCTTATTATTGACTCACTACTTTGAACTTTGATCAATTCATCAAAGTGAAAAATGAGACAGTGTTTTGAATCATTTGGGTAGGGATGCCACCACAGAGATGAGACATGTTCTTCCAGTTCTAGAACATGACCATGTTCTTCTAGTTTTAGAACATGAGGCTCAGGGGTTGCCTACAATAGTTATATAGCTCTATTTTCGAGGATGAAAATATTTTCCAAGCGGGGAAGAATGTAATAAAGTAAGTCTATGATCTAAGGGTCCGGTCGGTTTAGACAGATCTGAAATCAGACACCGTTGGTCACCCGTGTGTATGACCAAAGATCTCGAGTCTAGACTTACTAGAAGGTCATTTACTCTTGTAACCAAGTGATCCACTTAGCCTAATGGTTAAGACTCAAGGATGTGAAGGAGGAGGTCTTGGGTTCAATCCCCATGGGATACATGGGGAGAATGTTTTGCCCAAAGAGCTCTAGAGCCTTCTAGACGCATCCACTTGAGTTAACTCTGGTTAACTGGGACACTTGGCACACATCTAGTTACATGGCTGACACATGGATGGTTAGTATCCACCTATCCAAGAAGGCAGTCCCTTGGAGAGAGCTTTATATAGAGGCATTTGGTTGGGAGGAGAGTCATGTCTCTAGCATGTGGTGGTCGTAATCTTCATTCTCTTGCAGGTCCTCATTGATTCGAGCAAATATATATACATGCATAAGGTTGGGAGGAGAGTCATCTCTCTAGCACGTGGTGGTTGTGATTTCTTAATCTTTTGCAGTTTTCCCCATCGTTTCCATAAGAAAATGGTGGCAATGGCAACTCCTGCTCCTGAATCTAAAATTTCCTTGGTGGTATAGCCTTGGTAGGAGATATGTATTCCCCTCTTCTCCCTCACTCATATCTCCTATGTTATCTATTGGTATCTCTAGCACCTTTCTCTGTAATCCTTCCAAAGACTCGAAATAAAAAATGTCTCATAGTTGGTGTGCTACATGCTTCCACAACTCATGTCTCACTTTCAACAACTCTTCTAAAGTGAGATGAGACTACACTTTAGTGTTCTTTACTACTTCCATGTTCCTAAGAAGAACCGAATCATCGTTTCTAATCAGGATAGGGGGCTCTCATTTGGAAGGACTTTGATTCCCATGGACCTATGAAGTGAGGAAATTCCTATAGGGAATGAGATTCAAGATCCAATGGCTCACTTGACTATACCTCTTCTTGCTCCCCAGATATAGAAGGGATATCTTGAGGAAATTGATCATGAAGATCATTTATCTCTTGGATAGGTGGTGGAGCTCCTTGTTGTAACCTTCATTTCTCTTCTTGAATCTCTCTCAAGAATCCTTGTGGATTGAGGAAGAAATTCCATCTTCTCTAGAATTGGGAGCTTGTGATATTAATGGTGAGAATTCTCTTGATGTGATCCTAATGGAAGAAGCCTTTTTAGGTGCTCCATGATCTAATCTAGATGCCAATCGTTCTAATCTCTCTAGCAGTCCTTAGAAGTGCAATTTTGGCTTAACTAGATTACTTCGATTGACATATTGGGTTGCTTTGAACATAACTTGAGCTAATTCAATCATTTTCATACAAAAATTGGTCCTTTCCATTTCTCGGTCAACCCTTGGATAACTCTTGTCTAGCTCTATGACATTGGGTCCTTCTCTCAATGAAGATTTATAGGTTTTAACATCATATCGAAATCGTTTCAGATATGTTCCGCTAAGATTGACCCTGGATTTTGTAAAGAGGAAATTTGTAGTGATTATTGCGAGGTTAATTCTAGGATTTTTGCCTTGGTTTCCTTTAGACTCCCTTCAAGTTCAACTAAATTCCTATTCCACTTTCACTTAACTCACTCTCTCTCTCTCATGTGAATCTTTCCAGGAATTGGTTTTCTTTCTACTTGACTCCAAAATTTCACTATGTTTCTACTTATTGGGTCTTTTTTATAGCCTAGGATCTGGTCATTGCTTGAGCATGCATGAAGGCTGGTGAAGATACATTTGATCTGTGCACAATGCCTATTGCTTTGATAGGAGTTATCTTTGAGGCATTAGCTAGGTTTTTAGGACACTCTCGTATGACATGCTCTTTTCCACATTCTGAGAAATATCCTTGAATCGTGAAATAGTGTGGCTACATTGTCGGTGGAGGACAAGGGCATTCCCTTATGAAGTGATTTCCTTAGAATCTAAAATAGGTTCCTCTAAGGGCATGTGGTCTGACTTGTTTCATGTGGGGTCTAGGGTTGACAGGATTTTGCATTGGAAGAACTTGATATTCTTGAGTAGGAGCTACATGTGTGTTTTGATTGGAAGCTATAACATGTTGATTAGGATCTTGAATGAAGTTGGGTATGGAGGTGAGATGTCATGATTTGATTATGGGAAGGGGAACATATGAATGCAAGATAAACACATGAACATGAATGAGGAGGACAAAAGAAAACCATTCACATGAATTAATTTGGAAAGGAAGAATGGTTCAAAAATATGGAGCTTCTTATTTAAAAATTGAAACATATGCATGGGTGTTTGTGGATGGTATTAATGCATGTGGGTCATGAATAAATAGAAACTTCTCTTCTTAATCTCAATGGATAATCCTCACTTGGTTCAATGCAAGACCAAGGAGCCTTCTCACACATAGAAAGAGATAGAAGGAGACATGCAAAAGCACATAAGAGACTAAGAGAGAAGAGACAAGAGACATGAATTAAAAGATATTGTAATGACATATATGTACATGAATGTTTTGATATGTCAAGCTAAGCATTCTACTGGTCAAACGCAGTCTGCATGACCCTCTCACCATGACAATTCAACTGAATGTCACAGGTAAGAGGATAGGTTCCACTTCATTGATCCTATATCTTTCTAGAATCCTAATGTATATCTAAAGAATTCTAAGACTCATAAAACCAAGTCTAACTCACTCACACGCTCCAGTCAGGTTGAGCAAAGAAAGAGAAACCATTGGGTTTATGAGCTTATCCTAGATTGGAAGTCTAAATTAAAATTGATTCTAGGAACTATGCTATTACTAGCCCACCTTGGATCCTCACACGCTCAACTGAGGGTGATCATATCAAGGAAACCATGTGCTAGCAAGGTCCCTATGGATGCCTAACAATGATGCTCTATGATTTTGGAGGGGTTTTTTTATAGTTTTTTGAATGAATTTGGGCTCTTGCATCTAGAGAAATCAACTCTCAACCCTAGGATCAACTGATTTTCATTACAACCATTGGATTTATCAAATGGATGGCTAGGATTGGTTCTTTATATGATATCTAGGGCAAAGGGGGAAAAATAGGCACCTTCATTCTCCACCATTGGATCTGGGGCTCATTTGGACCATCAGATTAGTGTTGACATCAATTTGGATAAGATAAGCTGCTATTTTTGGACAAACTTTACATTATTGATCTTTGACAATAAAAAAAGGCTTACCCGATGAAAAAAACTCATGGATCATCCTTGCTTAGGCTTTATTACATCTCCACCCTTGAATGTGAGCCCATCCTGACCGTACATCAGGGTTCAATCATTCTCATTCTGGGAAACTATGAAGATATTGAAAACTAGATTTTGTGCTCTTTGACTACAACTATCCTTTGATGAAGATTAAAATTTGTAGGGCTATGTTTTGAAAGGTCTTCTTTAGGAATATGTAGAAAAAAATTCCATATGAATCTCCCTTATAAAAGTTGGACTACATTTGGAAGCTTGCAAGGTGACATTAAGGTGTCTAGGAAGCTCCAATAGCTTTGAAAATTTGTACAGATATGTAGCTAGATATGATCTTTATACATGCCAAACCATATGGCTAACAAAAATTCCTATACAAGATTTTGTAGGGTCTAAGTGGAAAAATTACATTTTTTACAAAATATAGATGGCATATGAATGTGATAGAAAATCCATTTATATGCAAAATTCAGGCTATAGACTGCCTTTGATAGGATTTATGAATTTTCATGTGATTTGGAGACATTTAAATTTTTACCCTAATTTCCAAAATTTGACCAGCTTTGACCACTACCCTAAATTTGCTTGATTTGTTCCAAAGTTTGCATGTGAACTCCCTTTGACATCCTTGATGCATCTTGGACTTCTTAGGGAATTCTAACGACCTTCACTGAATGTGTTTCCTGTAGTCCTTCATGAGTGAGAGAGGAGAGAAAATCTCGACGACAATGCTTATACCAGCAAACCAAAACCTGTATATATCTTTGGCACAAAAAGATGAATAGCCTACACAAGCACTGTGATAGTGCATTCGGATCCTGAAACAAACTGAGACCGTGATTTCGACACCACAAAACAAAGCTATTTTGATCTCCTAATGACCCTGAGTATGCTCACCAAATTTTGTGTGATTCTAAGACCGATAACTATATTTGTAGTTGTAATTGGTCATTTTTTAACACGCTGCAGAATATTCCATTCCTTTTGGCATTATATATGACCATAATGGGTAATTGGTACCATCCAACTTATCCTCAATAGCCAACATAGATTGCTTTCATCCAAGGCCTCTGACTAAAATGCCCTGATGTAGAAAAATGACCCTATCTCAAAACATGAGTTCTACTAAACGTGTAGCATACTTTGAGGCGCTTGTATCAGTGAACCAAAACCTGTATATATGTTTGGCACAAGAAGACAAAATTGATTGCACAAGCACTCTCATAGCACATTTGGAGGCCAAAAAGAGCTCAAATCAAAATTTTGACACAACAGAACGAAGATGTTTTGAATTCTAATCTCCTGAATATGCTCACCTAATTTTATCCGATTCTAAGACTATGATCGGAGAGGTGTCGATGATGCCCTAGATGAAGCAACGACCTTCTCTGACACTAATTGTTGGAGTTTGAGGTCTACAAAAGCACAAGGAAGAAGAAGAAGAAGCTTGTAGCACAACACACAATACTGAATGTATTACCAATTGAATGTACAAAGATAAGTAATCTGTTAAGGTTATAGGCATATATACAAGCAGAGGGAAAAAAATCTTCTAAAGAGGGAAAAAAGTGCCTTGATGATCCTAAGTGTGTTCATGCACATCACTAGCAAAATATATCATCACTTTTTTTGCTCTTTACAAGGTTTTTTTCCCTCATATTGTATATATACGCCTATAGCCCTAATATGTTATTTATCTTTGTAGATTCTCTTGATAATACATTTAGTATTGTGTTGTGATCGAAGCTTCTTCTTCTTCCTTGTGTTGTTCGTGTGCTTCCGCATACCTCAAACTCCAACACACATGTCTATCACATGCACTACATATGCGTATGTTCTCTACATCTTTGTACATTTGGGAACGGTCCATAACTAGAGCACCCTACTTGACCACCCACACATCTACATTTGGTCCCAATCAAACAATGTCTTATGCAACCAAGGCATATCACCTTGGCATTATCTTAGAATTCCTCGGCAATCTTGGATCCGATGATCTCTTATCATCATTGGCTATGCACAAGCCTCTTCAATCAATAAAGTGGCAAAAAGGAATGACATATTCACCAAGGGTGGAGTTTGAACCTACCACCTAGTCCACATAGTGAAGTATTTTATCCATTGCAATGTGTATGGTTATATCTCATTACACCTAAAATATACTATTTACTTTTACCAAAATCTACTCTCTCCTTTACATTCCCAAGGTTTACCCTTGTTTTATTTTTTGCAATCATATATATTACTTCTACATTCAACCAAGTATTTTTTAATAAGGACTTTGAAGTTTCACCTCTACCCACCATAACCCTCCAGCAATAGCTAGAGCTATTGTGGCACAAACTCTAAGATGTTCGGCAATGGATCAAAGAACAAGATTTAGAACTTCAACAAATACAATCACAAAATGAAGGGCTCATACAAGTGGTTAAATGACTAATTGAATCACAAGAGGACAACAATGAATCCAAGATTGGCATCAAAACTTTCAATTTGTAAAATTTAATGGGCATAAGTATGGTTAATTTTTTCTTTGCGAGCCTCCACAATTTGAAAAGTTTTATTTGGATGAATCCTATTCAGAGCTTGAAAAATTTGAGTTTGTAACTAGCTATATTGAGGGTAAAACAAAAATTCAATGAAATGTTTTGCCATATAATAAAGATCAACCTAAAACATGGGAAGCATTTCAAGAGAAGATGAAATAATATTTTCTACCCGCTAAATTCAATCATATGCTAGACGAGCTTGGACTATATTTTCATGGAAGGAAGGTGAAAATGTTTCATCTTATACATAATGCTTTTATCAAAATCTCGTTCTTGTTGGTATGCTTGAAAAAGTGCATAAAGATATGTTGCAATGTAAATATGAATATGTTGGGGTTTTTTGGGTATTCCTCTTTCCTTATTTTTCTAATATTTCTCCTTCTTCTACCTCCTGGACCACTACCAAGTAAAAGCTCAAGTCATAACCTTCCTCATCCATGCATTCATTCATGCTTAGGACTTCTTCATTCATGCACACATCTAGTGTTGCCAATATTTCCGTCCATCCCTATGGTTCAAAAGCTTCAATAGGAAATATCTAAGTCATGTATGCCAAATCCTCTATATGTCTTTCTACCTCTTCTCCTAATTTCCAATGTTTTAATCATTTTCCTCTCATTGAGTTGTCATATATATCCATAGCTGGGTATCTTTGTTCATCCATGATTGATCACTAGATCCAAGACAATAGATTGATACGTCATCCTCCTCCTTATGGATGGTATTCCATTGAAGGGGTGGAACATCTCTATATGAGAACTTTTGGAGATTTATTTTAGTTGTCATGCCTTGGTGTTGAAGGTACATTTGGTAGTCGAGGAGGAACATATCATTGTCCAAGATGAAGAGGTCTTTGAAGAACATGATATACACCATGAAGTAACATACAATATGTTGTACGAAAAGGATGATCAAGAAGGAGCTATCATACCAAGAGATCTATAAGTCACCCATGTAGAGATAGATATCCTCTGTGCATCGAATCTCCAAGAAGATGCTAGAATAGAGAATTTTTGAAGCAAACACTTGTACATACTAATTTGTGTTTATTTCTTTTGCTAAGTTCTCTTGTATAGTACTATTTTTCTATATTACCATTATTATAGTATACTAATTATTTGAGTTTTTTTTTGCTGTAGAGCACGATGGGAGATAGTCCTCCAGTCACTCCGCATTCCATGATAGAGGAGCAGTTCATAGAAATTATATCTTAGGCACCTCCTGCTTATATGGCTGCTACATGACAGTACTGAATCACTCGTGGTAGCACTCCCCCCGACCTCACTCCTGCCAATCTCACTCTTGTCAGACTCACTCCTGCCGACATCACTCTCGCTAGAGGTATGTCTCCTGGCTTTATGACTCCACCACGACTGCCTTCTCGGCCATCCCCTAATGGCTCCAGTAGTCGACATATGCATTCAACAAATCACATGATATAGGTGTTGGCTTGTCTCGCTGATCGAGGTCACGCTCTAGAGGGTTCTAGAAGTGGATCTACACATGGCTCTAGAGGAAGCAGATGTTGTGGAGGCAGTGCGATGGATGTTGTGTCTCCCACTTCTACTCCTAGAGCAAGTACCTCACATGTAGGTACGCCATGTGGTACACCACATACACCTTGGGGTGTTCATGACCATGATAACTCGAAGTTGTATATGTGATGGAGCTCCAATGATGGATGCAGCCGAAAAGGCAATTTCTCAACACATACAATAGCTTTGCTCCATACACTTTGGACACTCCGTCATGTTGAAATGGAGTGAACAAGATAAAGGTCGTAAAACTTATATCACAGAGACAATCTATTATGAGTACCAGCCAACATATGGACATCCTAATATAAACTCAAAGTGGAGTCATCACACAACACAAAACCTATGAATAGCTTTTGCTCATGACAGTTCAAGTCCATTGCAAAGTCCATCGGTCAATGCTACCCTACCAAGAAGATCAAAGTTCTTGAGAAATTGCCCTTCAAACACACCCATTTTAATCTCTTATGATGTATACTTGAGGTACCTATCAAAACAAAATCCAATTACCTCTTGTTTTCAAAATACCAACATACCAAACCTGCAAACCTTTGCTATGGATGCAAGTTCAAGAAACCATGCATAACATGTTGGGACTATTGTAAACCAAATCATGTTAAAGCTAAGTCTTGTGTGTACATCAATGCCAATAGACCTCAAGTAGCACAAGTACATAATATGAATGAAATTCAAGACGTTTCTTATCCTACATGAATAAAAAATGAGGTTGACAATATGGGTAGAAAGTTTTCAATCCATTCATTGCTTTCTATAAAAGGAACCATTAAATATAAGATTTTTTTGTATTTTACATTATGATGGTAGTTCATATGATTTTTTTCCTTAATCATTGATTAATGAGTTGCGATTAGAATCTTTTCCATCTCTACATAAAATTAGGAATAGACACAATGTCACACATGAATTTAGGAATATTCAAAATTGTATAGGTTCATATAAAGATGATACACTACAACATATCAAGGGTATACCGAGGTTTTTATCGATGCAAATGCATGGGTGCCATTTTGTTGGGATGCCATTGTAAGCTTCAACATACAAGTCAGTACCAAATCATCGGTATAGGCATTGGTATGGACATCGATATAGGTATTGGTATAGACATCGGTATAAGCATTAGTATAAGTGCCGGTAATCCCCTAGGCTAAAATGTTGGTATAAGCATCGGTATGCATCTGGGCATATCGATGCTTGTACCGGTGCCTATACTGGTGATCATATCTGTAATGTTTTTTTTGGCAGAGTGTGTTGTCTCTTGCTGCAGCAACATTACAATGCTATTATGTAGCAAAAGACAATACACTACCAAAAGAAACCGAGTACATGTGACATGTACTCTAGTGATTTCCAATCTAGTGTTTAGATGAACGACAACCAAAACATGATTTGATAAAGCAAAACATATCGAACACAAAAGAGATGAGTGAAATGAACCATGAACCATGAACCATGAACCATGTACAAAAGAGATATATTTATATTAATGAATGATGTACAAAAGTGTGGCAAACCACTGCCATATATGATCCAAATACAAAATGTGGCAAAGCACTGCCATATAAGAACCAAATACAAAATTCTAGCACACCACTATCATATATGAGCAAAATACAAATTGTGGTACACCACTGCCATACACATGCCTAGAATAGGATCAGAACATCTATATCTGCAGTCCTACAACAAAGCACATTCATGAAATGAGACAAATTGACATGATATTTACAAACAACAACTAAAAATAGCAAACCAAGTTTATCAGCTCACCTCATCATAGATGCTCCCATGAAAGGACCACATTGCATTCCTCCAAGTCCTCCAACAGTGCAACCAATCCATGACAATATCCATAAGCCTCCTTGATTCATGTTGGAGGAAGAACCACTCCAACTCCTATAATAAATATGCAAAATGTTAGATGAATATACATGATGTTCTTAACAAAAACAAATTCAATAATCAAAATGATACTTACAAACTCATGACACATAGAGTCATACTTGCCGCTAGCCAAATGTGATGGTCCGATCGTATCTAGACATGTAGCCGCTGCATCTCATTGTTGGTGATATCGATGAGGAGTCTGCTATTGCTCATCCTAAATCATATCCCACTCCTCAACATCTAAACATATAGGCTTCCATAAGCCTGCTTTGAAAGCATCACGAGCCTTGTACTGTTGATGGGACATCACCTCATGTGTTGTGTGATAAATCCACTTTGAGTTTATATTAGGATGTTCATATGTTGGCTGGTACTCCTAATAGATTATCTCTGTGATATAAGTTTTACGATATTTATCCTGTTCACTCCATTTCAACATGATGGAGTGTCCAAAGTGTATGGAGCAAAGCTATTGTATGTGTTGAGAAATGGCCTTTTCAGCTGCATCCATCATTGGAGCTCCATCACATATACAACTTGGAGTTATCATGGTCATGAGCACCCCAAGGTGTATGTGGTGTACCACATGGCGTACCTACATGTGAGGTACTCGCTCTAGGAGTAGAAGTGGGAGACACAACATCCATCACACTGCCTCCACAACATCTGCTTCCTCTAGAGCCATGTGTAGATCCACTTCTAGAACCCTCTAGAGCTTGACCTCGATCAGCGAGGCAGGCCAACACCTATATTGTGTGATTTTTTGAATGCATGTGTCGACTACTGGAGCCACTAGGGGATGGCCGAGAAGGCGGTCATGGAGGAGTAAAGCCAGGAGACATACCTCTAGCGAGAGTGATGCCGACAGGAGTGAGTCTGACAAGAGTGAGATTGGCAAGAGCGAGGTCGGGGGGAGTGCTACCACGAGTGATTCAGTACTGTGATGCAGCATCCATATAAGCAAGAGGTGCCTGAGATATGATTTCTATGAACTGCTCCTCTATCATGGAATGTGGAGTGACCGGAGGACTATCTCCCATCGTGCTCTACAACAAAAAAAAACTCAAATAATTAGTATACTATAATAATGTATAGAAAAATAGTACTATACAAGAGAACTTAGCAAAAGAAATAAACACAAATTAATATGTACAAGTGTTTGCTTCAACAATTCTTTATTCTAGCATCTTCTTGGAGATTCGATGCACAGAGGATATCTATCTCTACATGGGATCTCTTGGTATGCTAGCTCCTTCTTGATCATCCTTTTTGTACAACATATTGTCTGTTACTTCATGGTGTATCTCATGTTCTTCGAAGACCTCTTCATCTCGGACAATGATATGTTCCTCCTTGACTACCAAATGTACCTTCAACACCAAGGCACGACAACTAAAATAAATCTCCAAAAGTTCTCATATAGAGATGTTCCACCCCTTCAATGGAATACCATCCATAAGGAGGAGGATGGCGTATCAATCTATTGTCTTGGATCTAGTGATCAATCATGGATGAACAAAGATACCTAGCTATGGATATATACGACAACTCAATGAGAGGAAAATGATTACAACATTGGAAATTAGGAGAAGAGGTAGAAAGACATATAGAGGATTTGGCATACATGACTTAGATATTTCCTATTGAAGCTTTTGAACCATAGGGATGGACATAAATATTGGCAACACTAGATGTGTGCATGAATGAAGAAGTCCTAACCATGAATGAATGCATGGATGAGGAAGGTTATGACTTGAGCTTTTACTTGGTAGTGGTCCAGGAGGTAGAAGAAGGAGAAATATTAGAAAAATAAGGAAAGAGGAATACCCTGAAAACCCCAAGAAGAAGAATAGTGAAATGAAGGAGGAAAATCAGCAACAAAAATACTTTGAAGTACTTGAACATTTTAAAAGGTATGAAGTGGAAGAGCAAAAATTTGTTATCTAAATGCCAAAGAGAGAAGCACAAGATGGAGTAGCATATGACAACAAAGAGCAAACAAAGAAAATTATAGTAACCCTAGAATGGGATGAAGAGAGATGCACCTACATAGGAAAGGATGTGTCCATAGAAGAGGAACGAGAGCTCATAGAATTGTTACAAGAATATAGGGACATGTTTGCCTGGACTTAAAAAGATATGAAAGGAGATGATCCCTCACAATGTTCTTATAACTTTCCAATGACAGGTGATGCAAAACCCTCTAAACAAAAACCTTACACTTATAATGATGTATATTAAACCAAAATTAAATACAAGATATACAAATCATTAGAAGTTGGATTCATATATGAGATCGAACACATTGAGTGGGTTTCTCCTTTTTTGCTTGTACCAAAGAATAATGGGAAGTTGAGGGTTTTTAGTAACTTAAAAATGTTAATATTGCTACTATTCGACATAGATATCCATTACCCATTACAAATCATCTTTTGGAAAGAGTAGCAAGCAAGTAAGTTAACAACTTTCTTGATAGATTTTCATGATGTACTCAAGTAGCAATTGCTACTAAAGATCAATGCAAAAAGCTTTTGCTAGAGAATGGGGAGTATATGCATTTAAGCATATTCCTTTTGTCTTAACTAATGCCAAAGCAAATTCCAAAGATTAATGTGTCATGTCTTTAAAGAATTCCTCAAAAAAAGTATGGAGGTCTATGTGGATGACTTATGTACCTATTCATCTCAACGTTGAGCTCGTATACCAAAACTGAGAAGAATATTTGACAAATGCAGACAATATCAAGTATGTATGAATCCAGAGAAATGTGTCTTCATGGAAAGACAAAGAAAAATATTGGGACATATAGTGTCCAAATATGGTATTTCAACATACAAAGATATAAGATCAAAGTAATTATTGAATCGCCGAGACCCAAGAACATGAGGGAAGTGCAAGATTTTATGGGTCATTGTGGATATTATCGTAGGATTATTCATGTGTAGCCATAATTGCAAAACCTTTCTATGGACTTTTAACTCAATTCACTTGCAAAGATGAATGCAAGCAGTATTTTAATGAGTTAAAACAAATATTGAGTTCAAAACCAATTTTGAAAGTGCCAAATTGGAAAAAACCATTCCATATACATGATGATGCATATAAATTTTGCCATTGGATGCATATTAGCATAACTAATAGATGAGGAAAAGCTAGAACACCCGATGGCCTATGCAAGTAGACAACTAAACTAGCAAAAAAAAAAATTAAACCACGACTGAACAAGAGGGATTAGGGATAGTCTAGACAGTGAAGAAGTTTAGAAATCACCTACTAGCCAACAAATTTAAATTCTTTATTGATCGCCAAGCTCTATTGCACTTTTTTGATAAAGCCTACAATATGGGAAGGCTAGTTAGATGGTTTCTATTACTTATGGAATTCGACTTTGAGGTAATGTTCAAGAAGGGTAATACACATGATGTCAAAAGGAGTTCAAATGCAAACTTGGAAGAAATCAAGAAAATCCAAGGTAGCAGTAAAAACTAGTAAAATTTTAGAAATTGGCAAAACTTTCAATGTCTCCAAATCACATGAAAATCCATATACTTATAAAGCCTATCAAAGCCACTCTTTAACCCGAATTTCACATGTAAATGGATTTTCTAGCACATTGATATGCCATGTGCATTTTGTAAAATATGTAATTTTTCCAATTTGACTCTACAAAATCTTGTATAGGAATTTTTGTTAGCCATATGGTTTGGCATGTATAAAGATCATATGTGGCTACATATTTGTTGAAATTTTCAAGGCTATGAGAGCTTCCTAGACACCTTAATGCCACCTTGCAAACTTCCAAATATAGTCAAACTTGTATAAGGGAGATTCTGATGGGAGTTTTTTCTACATATTCCTAAAGGAGACCTTTCAAAACATAGCCTTGTAAATTTTCATCTTCATCAAAGTATATTTTTAGGGTCAAAGAGCACAAAATCTAGTTTTCAAGGTCACCGTAGTTTCCTAGAATAAGTAAATTGAAGGCTTGAAGGGCTACCACATGGCAATCAATGATTGAACCATGTTGCACGGTCATGATGAGCTCACATTCAAGGATGGAGATGCACTAAAGCTTAAAGCAAGGAGATTCACGAGTCTTTTTCATCAAAAAATCCTTTTTTGATGATTAACGATCAATAATGCAAAGTTCATCCAAAAATAGCAGCTTATCTTATCCAAATTGATGTCTACACTGATTCGACGGTCCAGATCAACCCCAGATCTAATGGTGGAGAATGAAGGTGCCTATTTTTTCCCCCTTTATCCTAGATATCATATAAAGAACCAATCCTAGCCATCCATTTGCAAAATCCAATGGTTGTAATGAAAAGCAATTGTTCCTAGGATTGAGAGTTGGTCTCCAGATCAAAGGCCCAAATCCATTCGAAAAACTATAAAAAGCCCCCTCCAATTTCATAGAAATCATTGTTAGGCATCCATAGGGCCCTTGCTAGCACATGGTTTACTTGAGACGATCACCCTCAGTTGAGCGTGTGAGGATCCAAGGTGGGTTAGTAAGAGCATAGTTCCTAGAATCAATTTTAAGTTAGACTTCCAATCTAGAATAAGCTCATAAACCCAATGGTTTTTCTTTCTTTGCTCACCCTCAATGGAGCGTGTGAGTGATTCAGAGTTGGTTTTATGAGTCTTATACTTCTTTAGATACACATTACACTCTTAAAAAGATATAGGGTCAATGAAGTGGAACGTATCCTCTTAGGTGTGACATTCGATTGAACTATCATGGTGAGAGGTTTGTGCAGACTGCCTTTGACTAGTAGAATGCTTAGCTTGATGTTTCACAACACTCATGTATATCTCTTTCATTACAATATCTTTTAATTCATGTCTCTTGTCTCTTAGTCTATTATGTGTTTTACATGTCTCCTTCTATCTCTTTCTATATGTGAGAAGGCTCCGAAGGCTTGCGTTGAACCAAGTGAGGATTATTCATTGAGATTGTGAGGATAAGTTTCTTCATATTCATCAATCATGACCCACATGCAGACATACCATCCAAAAGAACCCATGCATATGAATTACGTGTAACATGTCATCGAGTTGTTGTTTTTCTTCAGTATCTGACTGGGGCGGATTGGCAACTAATTGATCATGTTGTGCTTGCAATGTAGTATACTGCTGTTGTAATAGCCACTTCTCTTTCTCTAAATCAATGAATCTTGCTTGGAGCCTTTCATGGTCTCTGAAGAGGCTCGTATACTGTGCGTCTAGGTGCTGGTAATGCTGTTGTAGCTGAGACATACACTGGTACATATTATTAAATACATTATTAACAGGGGTGGATGCGGGAAAAGTGTTGAATGCAGAAGGGAAGGGAAAAGGGAATGGGAGCGTGTATGCTTCCAGGTTTTCTTCATTCTATTTCTGCAGTCTTTTATTTTCTTCGAGTGCTGCGGACATGTGCTTCCGTAATAAGGCAAGATTGCGTCGAAGCTTGAGGTTGTCTGTGATCTGAGCGTGTAACATGTCATCGAGTTGTTGTTTTTCTTCAGTATCTGACTGGGGTGGATTGGCAACTAATTGATCATGTTGTGCTTGCAATGTAGTATATTGCTGTTGTAATAGCCACTTCTCTTTCTCTAAATCAATGAATCTTGCTTGGAGCCTTTCATGGTGGCTCGTATGCTGTGCGTCTAGGTGCTGGTAATGCTGTTGTAGCTGAGACATACACTGGTACATATTATTAAATACATTATTAACGGGGGTGGATGCGGGAAAAGTGTTGAATGCAGAAGGGAAGGGAAAAGGGAATGGGAGCGTGTATGCTGTGCTTGAAAAGGGTGAAGTTGGTGGTGGGGGAATGGGAGATTGGGGACATATGGGGGGAGGGAGAGGTGCGTAGGTGGGTGATATGTCCATGAGATCAAAAGTGGATGCGGTCGTGGGAGTGATTGTGTACATGGGAATTGTGGGTGCGGTGATGGTGGTGAAGGTGTAAAGTGGTGTGTGTAGTTGTGAATATGAACCGTCAGGAAGTGTGATTGGGGGAACGGGGTTTTCCATGGCTACAGTTAGAATTACAGAGTCAGTAGTAGTGTAAACAAGAGAGGTGGTGATTGATTGTGTAAGTTGGGCGGGTTGACTAACGGCCTGTGCTTCAGTATGGGAAGTGGACCCTAGGGCGGTGACAGTAGTGGTTACACTGGTAGTGGGAGGTGAAGGTGGTGGAGTTGGAGGCAGAGGGGGTAAGGGGGGTGACGGGGGTGCACTGGATGTATGGGCTTCCTCAGTGTCATGAATGGTATGAGCTGTGCCCGTGGTTGTGGATGTGGTGCCCTGTGGTTCTGATACTAATACATTCATTTGTTTTCGTGATCGAGGGGGGCGTCTGCCATATCGTCGCTCCGATCTTCTCGAGTGTGCAAGAGCTGTATGCACCGTCTCAGGTACCCCCAATGCGTCAGCAATCATATCAAGGGTTGCCCTGTATTGCTCATCTACGCCTTCGTCTTCCAAGATTTGGTTCATCAGGGCCTTTCCTGCTCCCAAGGATAATTTGTGTTGTTCTTGAACTCGATTGATGGTGTCATATAATCCCTTCAATTGCTTTGTATAAGCAGGGGCTCCTTCAAGTCCCTGTACAACCTCTTGCTCATATTCATACTCTTCTTCATCAGACAGTCCTTCTTGTTCCTCCTCTTGCTCCTCTTCCTCATCATCCTCCACTTCGACTATTGTTGGTTGGACTGGATGGGGTTGGACGGTATCTGTCTGCTGCCTGCTTGCTTGCTTTGCTTCCACTTCTAAATTGGTAGCATTGATTATTTTGGCCACCTCCTCATCCGTTAGATCTTCCAATGTAAAGCCATGAGGGAACTCTAAGTCAGTCGGTACCGGTGGAAACACTAGGTTCGGGCCTTCTGTGTTGTGCCTTGGTAACCTTATAGTGAATGGTTGCACTCGCCTGGGAAGTTGTGGGGTGGTTTCTGGTGTCAATGTAGCACCTCAGGCCTGTGCACAAGGCATCTGAACTGCACCTCACATTTTCTTGGATGGAGGCCCTGCGGTTGATAGTCTGCGTTGGAATTCTTGCACCCTAGTCCAAATAAGCGCCCGTTGAATTGGCACATCATATGCCAAGCACCTATAAACGATCCTCGTGAGAGCACAACATCCATACAGTACCTCCGCGAGCTTTCCAACAAAACAAGAATCACAGCAATCGGATTTCGTATGAGGAAGATATGATAGTTCAGGGATCTAGGGTTAAAATAGGGTAAAACACGTCATCAAGAAAACAAGATTTTCTCTCAGGTTACAAGTGTCGGAACCTCACAAATCACTATTTGCTTGATAAGTATGCCTAGAATTTTCCCCAAAATCAAGTAATATAAACCCTAGAAAATTGGCCGAAAAAGCTCGTCAATGGTGTCAATCACGATCGACACTTTTTCCGGGATTTTCGCCGTGATTTCAGTCGATCGGGGATGTGTCCGTCGTGATGGACACGTGGCAGCGCGAGTTTTAGTGTCAATCGTCAAATTTCAGTCGGTCGCGATCGACAGTGTCAATCGCGATTGACTGAATCCTATGTGGTAGTCAGTCGATCGTGGGGGCTGTCGGTCACGATCGACAGGGCTGTCGGTCGCGATCGACAGGGCTGTCGGTCGCGATTGACAGGGTCTGTCGATCGTGGCTGTCGATCGCGATCGACGATGTCAATCGCGATTGACAGGAAAACACGGAATTTTTTAGTTTTGTTTAGTGATTTGGAATGTGCTCTTCATGTGTATTAAGATGGTGCACTTTGTTTTACCAAAAGGTGAAATTTTTTGTTGATCGCGATCGACAGATGTCTGCGACACAGAGACAGGACCGAGCTTTTCCGTACCTGCGCAGCGTGCTGGTGGTGATGAAATAGCCAAACCCTGCAAGGAAGCTCAAAAACATGCAAAAACAACGCACACAAATCGCTCTCTCGCTCTCTCTCTCACAAGTGGAATGAGGGAAATGGATGGGAGAAGGTGATATGATCAAAAACTGAAATTTTTCGTGATGATGGAGATGGAGGTGGGAGAAGGTGAAGATGATCATGGTGATGAGAAAAACAAAAGAAAATAGATAAAAGTGGAGAAAATACCTATGACTCCAACGCCTCAAATCTACATCTTACCATCACACGCTCGTCCTCAAAGCTCGATCCCCGGCAACGACACCAAAATTTGGTGTAGCCCAGTGATGAGTAGCACCTCCTTTAATGTCAATCCGGGAAGACGTGAGGATGGTATGATGACCTCGAGCAAGTGAAGACACAAGTGTGTGAGTGAGTAGCACACCAACATGCACACACATACACACACACGTGCACACACGGCAAGACAAAGAGAAAGACAATGGAGTTCTCTTAGATTACTTCCAAAATGCTCATACAAGTTCAAATCTATTACAAGCTAACCTCAAAAATGAGCTCTCTAGCTCTATTTATAGTTTTTGAGTAGTTTTTTGCCCTATCCAGACCTAGTGTCTGGCCTAGTTAAAAATTAGGTTCTCTGACCTATTTGGAGGTTCAAATGGAGTCTAAAAAATGTGAAAACTGATAGGTAGGTACTTCTAAAGCTCCTCAAGCTCAAGGACTCCTTGGCTTGCAAAAATGGAGCTACAAAAATATGAAATGATATTTACAATGGTTTTTAGTGATGAAAATCACTATTTTTGTAGGGATTTCTTCTAACAGTTTGACATACATTTCCTGGAGCTCCCTACTTGCACCTTCTTCTTGTGGGTCCACCTCTTTGATATGCTTTAGCTTCATGGAAAAAATAATGGCCTACTTGCCAGATCTTCTTTGACTACTCTATATGATTGTGCCTTCTCTTCGCTCCGACTCCCTTCGTTGGCTTCCTTGTCCTGTGAGTCCTTCAGTTCCTTGACTGCTGCCAACAAGTTGGTTCTCCAATCCTGTACTATTTGCAATTGTCGTAGGAAGGGCCTTCCTAGGATCATCTCATAGACATTATTTTTCTCAAAGTCACATATAGCAAATGTATGTTCAAACTCTACACCACAAGTGGTTAGAGTTATCCCTTTGAGCAATCCTAGAGGTCTTTCAAAATGACCGTCTGCCATTTGAAGCTTCATTCTAGTTGGTCTTAATGTGGGTTTGCCCCATTGCTTCCACAAGGAGGTGGTGGCAACAACAACACCAGCATCTGAATCTACGATTGCTTTGGTTGTGTAACCCTGATAGGTGATCAGAAGATAAGTATTACCTTCTTCACCTTCGCTCATGTCTCCTATTTTGTCAAGAGGTATCTCTAGAACTTTTTGCTTAGAGCCTGCTTTTGGCATATTGGAATCAAGTTCTGGAACCTGATCCTTCACATGATTCCATAGCTCAGGTTTTGCTTTGAGCAGCTCTTCTACAGTGAGATGACATTGAACCTTAGTGTTCTTCATGACATCAGTGTTTCTTGGAACCACTGAGTCTTCATTTCTTACCAATATTGTGGGAGCTCTGATCTGAAGAGATTCAGATTCCCATGGGCCTGGAAACTGAGGTAGTTCTTCTAAGGTATTAGATTCAAAATCTATCCTTTCGTCTTCTTGTTGCTCTGATTGGTCTCCATAGATAGAAGGAATGTCCTGGGGAAATTGATCGTGAAGATCATCAATTTTAGGAATAGGAGGGGATTTACCCTTCTCCTTGGCCCATTTCTCCTCTTGTATTTCCCGCAAGAACTCTTGAGAGTATTGCTGAATTGAAAGAGGTGTTCCATCAGCTATGGAATCAGGAACATAAGCTTTCCTTGGTGGTAAGCTTTCTCTTTCAATAACTGGTTGAGCCTGTGGAGGTAAAGAATCATGCGACTTGTTTACCAACTGCTCTAATCTTTCTAGTAAGCCCTGGAAATGCAAATCCGGTTTGAGAGAGTTTGTCTGATTGAACTTTTGACTAGTCTCGAGCATAGCTTGAGCTAGTTCTACCATTTTCATGCACATTTTTGTCCGTTCAATCTCTAAGTGTGCTCTAGGGTAACTCTTTTCTAGGTTTGCAGATGTTGGCCCTTCTTGAAGTCGAGCTTGGTAGGCCTTGAACATCATGTCCAAGCCTTCTGGGGTTGGATCTGCAAGAACAGACCCTGGTTGCGGTTTATTTACAATGGGTGGTGGGGTGGGATGAGGTGACGTGGATGGAGCGACGGCATGCGAGGGGTTTTGAGATGCAATGTCTTCTATTTTTTTTTTTGCATCTTTCAAGCTTTCTTCTAGTGCAGATAACTTTTTATTCCACTTACGATTGGCCTTCTCTCTGGTATCCTTCCATGTTCTTGTTTTCCTCTTACTAGGCTCTCCTGATTCACTCGACTCTGATTGCTCAGCTGGTTTTTCTTGTTGTACAACTTGTGCCCTAGTAACTACCTGTATAGGAGCCACATTATTACTGCTTGAACTTGAATCCACCACTAAGCCGACTACATTAAGGGGTGTAACCTTGGATGCACTAGAGGGGTTCCTAGGACAATCTCTCGGGAGATGTTCTTCGCCGCACTCAAGACAAAAGCCTTGTATTGTGATGTTTTGTCCTTGTCTCGGAGTCGGTGAGTGGGGACATTCATGAATGAAATGGTCACCCTGACATCTAAAACATGGTCCTCTAGGGGCTTGTGGTCTCACTTGTCTTGATTGGGGCCGAGGGTTGGGGTTCGTGTACATGACATTGGAGTATTTTGGCTCCCAATTTTGTTCCATAGATGGTGCCTCATATTGATATGAATAATTCTCACTATGCTCAGGTGACTCTGTGTAATAACCGTGTGGGCTATCTTCATGGGATTAGTCTGAACTATGAGCATGAGAGTCATTTTCTGGGACTAAAGGGGTCACTGGCACCACTGCTCTATTAAGGTTCTCCTCTGCCAATGCATACTTAACTGGAATCACATTGGTAGGAGCTGGTGGTTGGTTTCCTAGGACTGTTTGTGGCCTATGTGGTGGCTGATATTGTTGTTGGGGCCTATAATATGGTTGTTGGTATTGATTATGATACCTACCCTCCTGGTAAGGTTGCTGATAATTATTCCTGACAGCCTCCCCGTTGTATGGACAATCTTGAGCCGTGTGGTTCGTGTATTTTCTCTCAATAGTGCAATACAGAGCATTAGAGCTTCCTTGGGGTTGAGCCCTCGTCGGACAAACATTAGCCATGTGGTCTCCTCCACAGTTGTAGCATCTCTTCAATGAAGTGACCCTTGGTGCTTGTCTATTTTGAACTCCTAGCTTCTTGGCAACTTGCTCAGCTATCTCCTCTATCTCCGTGGAGGTTCTTGAGGTATGACTAGTAGAACTGTCTAGATCCTTATAGAGTTTGGACAGCCCTAACTCCTCACCCAAGTTGTCTTCTATGTCAATACATATCCGCACACGCTCTTCTATGGAGCTAGGTATTGTCTAAGAACAAGACCACTTGTTTGGCAGGTGTGGGTAACTTTGGAGCAGGGCATCTTTCTAGGTATTGCCTGAACCTTCTTCTTGCTAGTCTCACTGTTTCTTGGGGTGTCTGCTTGAAGTTGTGGATCAAGGATGATGTGTTATGCCTGATACCACTCTTGGAAAATTCTACAATGAATTCTTCTAGCAGTTGACCTATCTCTCTATAGTTGCGACTATTTAGAGGTTGAAACCAAGCTAAAGCAGTACCCTTGAGAGTCAAACCAAATGCCTCAAACTGGGTAAACAAGTCCTCGACCTCTTCAACTCTTAACACCTGTTTGAACTCGGCCACATGATCATAAGGATCTCCGAATCCATCAAAATAATTCTTCATTGCCTTGACCACTTGAGAGGGTCTAAGGGTTCTTGAGTGCTCTCGGGGTCTGGGCAATGGGAAATCATGTTCATCTCTTTGATGCCTTTGAGCTCGATGTCTCTCCCTTTCAAGTCTTTCACCTTCAAGTCCTGATCTGTCTCTGCCCACAGTGTTTGCAAAGCTTACCTCAGGTCTCTGTCTGGTTCTTTCTTGTTGTGCTTCATGAGCCTTGGATGATCCTGCTCCTTGGAAGCAATGGGAAACACTAGGTCTTGGTGGAGCGAAAATTGATTCACCTTGCCAAGTGTAGGCATGCCTATCCTACTCGGCTACCAAGAACATTTTTTCCGATGTGCCATCTAGATAGACAACCTTGCCTGGTGTCTCAGGATCCTTGAACTCGTAGATGATGACTAGTGGGCAAGGTTGATCTGGCTTGAATCTCCAAAAGGCTTCCTCCGTTTCTCTATTCACGAATAGTTCTATGCTTTTGTTGTCTTGAGGAATCCAATCTGGAGTGATTACTCTAGTCAAGACTAACTTACCTCGAGGAGTCTTTGGCTCTCGTCCTACATCTCTCTGCTCTAGGTCTCCTATATCGTTTTCAAAAATGATATTTCCAAACCCATCGGTCTTATCTGGTAGGTTAGTGACCACATACATGGTTCCTTCCTTATCAATGTACGACCCCTCTTCGAACTTGACTACTAGGTGTTCAAGTCCAAAGGGTTGATCTGGATTTTTGAGTTGGACCACTGATCGCCTTAGGCCATCCTCATAGATGCGAGCACCTAATCGGTTGGTCCGGACATATTCCAACTGTGTCTTATATGGACCTTCGGGTGTTTGCAGATAGGCCGTTCCTGAGTTACCTGCAGGTTTCCCCATGCTAAAAGACATTTTCGAGTCACTTGTGTCTGAACTTAGTACGTAAGGATAACCACTTAGTTGTTGTGCCCAAGACTTAGCTGTATGGTTGACACTAGCCTCAAAAGATCTAATGCTTTGTCTATCCTTGCCTAGGTGTCTACCAGATCTCAAGTTCATAAGCTTTGGTTAAGAGTCCAAAATTTTCCCTTGGTATGGTTCAAAATCCTTTGGAGTCCCCTTGGTTCCCTAGTCCCACCTGAGGGTCAACTTCAAATTAGTCTATATGAAAATCAACGCATTATTCATATAAAAAATAGTTGAGACCGTGTAGGATTCGAAATGAGCTTTCCAACGAGCTATAGAGCTCAAAAAATGGACTTTGGATGAAAAAGTTATGTCAAATCAGGCTCCTGGGGGTCAAAACAGGCAAACAGGACCTTTTGGAAAAAATCACGATTTTGTGAAATCAAGAGAATCGCGATTGTGTGAAAAATTAGAGAATAGAAATTGTGTGAAATGAGAGAATCGCGATTGTGTGAAATCAGAGAATTGCGATTGTGTGAAATCAGAGAATCGCGATGCTGTAAAATCAGAGAATCGCGATTGTGTGAAATCAGAGAATCGCAATGCTGTCAAATCAAGAGAATCGCGATTGTGTACCTTGGAAATCGTATTTTCAGAGAATCGTGTTTTTGAAAATCGCGATTGCCAGCAGAGAATCGTGTTTGATCACAATCGTGTTTTTGGCTGAAAATCATGATTTGTGAGAATCGCGATTTTGAGCACAACCATAGAATCGTGATTTTGAGAATGATCTCAAAATCGTGTTTTCTGAAAACTGAGAGAATCGCGATTCTGAGCACAACTAGAGAATCGCGATTCTGAGAATGACCTCAGAATCATGTTTTTTGAAAACTTAGAGAATCGTGATTTTATGTGCAACCAGAGAATCGCGATTCTGAGAATGACCACAGAATCGTGATTCTTTCAAAAAGCTTTTAGGCGGGAAATAGAAAATCGTGATTTTTAAAAAAAATTGAATTTTTCACAGAATCGCGATTTTCATCACAAAATCATGTTTTTTGATGGGAAATTCGAATTTTTGAGCACCGAGCAATGGCGAGCTCTGTATGTGCAGAAAATCATGAAAAAACACAGCGCTTGCTCTCCCTTGCACCTCCTAACTCCTTCTCACACAATAATGCATGAAAAATGGTATGAAAATGGTGAAAATGCACTAAAAAACAAGAAATTTCTATGAAGAAGAAGATGGAAGCACTACAACATATCGAGGGTATACCGAGGTTGCTACCGAGGCAAATGAACAGGCGTGAAATCGCGCGCGACGTCGGTGTTACAGTCGATGTGTGCGTCGGTATAAACGTCGGTATCAGCGTCGGTATATGCGCCGATATATGCATTGGAAATACCGACGGTTATACCGGCGTATATACCGATGTCCCAGCTGGGTGTACCGACGCATATACCGACGACCATACTAGAATTACCGACGCGTATACCGACGACCAAACCTGCACAAAATTTTTTGGGCAGAGTGTGTTGTCTTTTGCTACAGCATGATGTTGTTTAGCAAAAGACAATACACTCTGCCCAACTGAGTACATGTGTTATGTACTCTAATGGCAACCAAAACATAAACTTATATGAACAAAAATGAATAATGATTCATGTACAGAAAGTCGTATATTCCATAAATGGCACTTACATATAGGAATCGAATACAAAATTATGGTACATCATTGCCACATAGGAGTGTAATACAAAATTGTGGCAATGTGACAAAACACTTCCATATAGGAATCAAATACAAAATTATGGTTCATGATTGTCATATGGGAGTGTGATACAAAATTGTGGCATTGATCAAAATATTTACACCTACAATCCTGCAACAAAACATATGTATAAAATAAAACCAATTAACATGACATTTATAAACAACAACTAGAAACACGAAACCAAGATATAACTTTACCTAATCAAGAATATTCTCCCATGAGACGATTGCACCGCGCCCCTCTATGTCTTGTAACAGTGCAGTCAATCCATGTCGATATCCATACGATTCTTCTGCTCGTGTTGGAGGACGACCCACTGCCAACTCCTATAGTAAATATGCAAAATGTTAGATGAATATACATAATATACTTAACACAAACAACTTCAATAATTAACATCATACTTACAAATGTGTATGCATGCATGCATGTGTATGCATGCATGCATGCATGTGTATGCATGCATGCATGCATGTGTATGCATGCATGTATGCATATGCATTCATGTATGCATATGCATTCATGTATGCATATGCATGCATGCACATGCATGTATGCATATGCGTGCATGCATTCATGTATGCACATGCATGTATGCATATGCATGCATGTGTATGCATATGCATGCATGCACATGCATGTATGCATATGCATGCATGCATGTATGCATGTGCATTCATGCATGTATGCATGTGCATTCATGCATGTATGCATGTGCATTCATGCATGTATGCATATGCATGCATGTATGCATATGCATGTGCATTCAAGCATGTATGCATATGCATGCATGCATGTGCATTCATGCATGTATGCATGTGCATTCATGCATGTATGCATGTGCATTCACGCATGAATGCATATGCATGCATGTGCATTCATGCATGCATGCATGTATGCATGTATGTATGCATGTGCATTCATGCATGAATGCATATGCATTAATGCATGTATGCATGTGCATTCATGCATGAATGCATATGCATGCATGTGCATTCATGCATGTATGCATGTATGCGTGCATGTATGCATGTATGCATGTGCATTCATGCATGTATGCATGTGCATTCATGCATGTATGCATATGCATTCATGCATGTATGCATGTATGCATGCATGTATGCATGCATGTATGCATGTATGCATGTGCATTCATGCATGTATGCATGTGCATTCATGCATGTATGCATATGCATGTGCATTCAAGCATGTATGCATGTGTGCATATGCATGCATGCATTCATGTATGCATGTGCATTCAAGCATGTATGCATGTATGCATATGCGTGCATGCATTCATGTATGCATGTGCATTCATATGCGTGCATTTATGCATGTATGCATGTGCATTCATGCATGTATGCATGTGTGCATGTATGCATGTGTGCATGTATGCATGTATGCATGTGCATTCATGCATGTATGCATATGCATGTGCATGTGCATTCAAGCATGTATGCATGTGTGCATATGCGTGCATGCATTCATGTATGCATGTGCATTCAAGCATGTATGCATGTATGCATATGCGTGCATGCATTCATGTATGCATGTGCATTCATATGCGTGCATTCATGCATGTATGCATGTGTGCATGTATGCATGTATGCATGTGCATTCATGCATGTATGCATATGCATGTGCATGGGCATTCAAGCATGTATGCATGTGTGCATATGCGTGCATGCATTCATGTATGCATGTGCATTCAAGCATGTATGCATGTATGCATATGCGTGCATGTATGCATGTATGTATGCATGTGCATTCATGCATGAATGCATATGCATGCATGTGCATTCATGCATTCATGCATGAATGCATATGCATGCATGTGCATTCATGCATTCATGCATATGCATGTGCATTCATGCATATGCATGCATGTGCATTCATGTATGCATGCATGTATGCATGTGCATTCATGCATGTATGCATGTGCATTCATGCATGTATGCATGTGTGTGCATGCATGCATGTATGCATATGCATGCATGCACATGCATGTATGCATATGCATGCATGCATGTATGCATATGCATTCATGCATGTGCATTCATGCATGAATGCATATGCATGCATGTGCATTCATGCATGTATGCATGTATGCATATGCATTCATGCATGTATGCATGTGCATTCATGCATGTATGCATGTGTGTGCATGCATGCATATGCATGTATGCATATGCATGCATGTATGCATATGCATGCATGTATGCATATGCATGCATGTATGCATATGCATGCATGTATGCACATGAATGCATATGCATGCATGCATGTATGCATGTGCATTCATGCATGTATGCATATGCATGCATGTATGCATATGCATATCCCTCTCTCTCTCTCAAACAAAAATAAAGAGAAGATAAGGCATTCAATATCAAAGTGCAGAACAACGCGCAATGCAAGGAATGGCTAAACTACCCGTACATTGCGCCACCACAGGGACCACCGTCGGTAGCATACATGATGGGAACAATTCGACATTGGATGCCGCGATTGAAGCCCATGCCAGATGTGGCAGCTCAAATGATGCTTAAGATTTTAGATATGATGCAGATAGTCCTGAAAACCTTTAGAAAGGCAGCCGCACCACAGGTACGTCTACCGGGGTTTATCAATGGAAATTATGATTTGGTGTATGACATGAGCACCACCCCCAGTATTCGTGTGGCTTACGCCTAGCATGCACGCATCAAATACCTCCCTGCATGTTACAAACAGACCTTCGAAGAAATGTTCAGATCAAGTTTCTGGGAGTATCACTCGGAGATCTTCGCACCGAAGCCAACACACCTGCTCCATCTCTTTGCTTGTGAACAAGCAATGTACTCTGAGTACTACACCACACCGCAACCAGAGGTCCCTGGCGCAATAAATTGGGATGCATTGGAAGCTGATCTAGCAAGAGGCTTAAGGATAGGAGAACACGAACTTGCCACCAATGTCATCCAATACTATATCGACCACCCGATAGAACAGAGGTCTGTCAGGGGCGACAGACGCTAGGAAGGGGGGCGTGTTGGCATACAAGTCAGATGAAGAGCATACTAGCGCAACGGAGGAGTCATGCACAATACGGCAACAAGGCCCAATCATTTTTTCCATGGACCATTTACAACTCAAGTGATTTTAATCACTACACAAACATTGTAAATTCCGTTTTTGGTAGAATAGACTCCATTTTGTGCAAGCCGAGGAGTCCTCGAGCTTGAGGAGTATTAGAACTAGCTACATATCAATTTTCATAATTTTTAGACTCTGTTTGAGCCCTCAAATAGGCTCTAGAACCTAATTTTTAACTAGGCCGGACACTAGGTCTGGACAAGACCAAAGCTAGTTAGAAAACTATAAAAAGAGCTAGAGAGCTCATTTTTGAGGTTAGATTGTTTGTGAATTGAGCTTATGTAAGAGACTTTTTGACTAATGCAAAGAACTCCATTGTTCCTCTCCTTGTTCTTGCCTTGTGTGCGCGTGTGTGTGTATGTGTGTGCATGCTTGTGTGCTTCTCACTCACACACTTGTGCCTTCACTTGCTCATAGTCTTCATACTAGTCCTCACGTCTCCACGGATTGACAATTATGAGGTGAATCTTCTCACGTTGGTACTCACCATTGTGCTAGAGTGACACCAAGGAAGTCACTTAATCCATGCAAATACATCATGCAGGCCAAAGAAAAGTTAATAGCATCAAAACCACACCAACCAAAATTGAAGATGGATAGAAAGAGAACTACAAAAACACACCAAATTTGGAGACCAAAGCAAGCTCAATCAAAACAATAACTGGGAAGCTAGAGTCATGATTGCAATCATGCCGAGCTAAATGCACCTAGAGTATGCACAATAGGGCCACAATATAAGGCATTGCATTGGGCACATAAGCTTCTTCAAACTACCTAATGGTGCACATTTCCTTCCAAGGAAATAGGTCTTCACTTGTAGTATTGTAGTACAGGATTTCTACTAACTACAAATAAGATTTTGCTTCCACTATGATAAATATTTTATGTCTCTTTTGAGTAAATAAAAAATAAAAAGATATGTATCTTAAGGTATCATGACTAGCTCAATTTATGTGAGAGAGGACTCACTTAAAGGATGGATATCGATTGCATAGCACCATGAAACATAAAAGATTTCATACCCTCTCATGTTAACCAATTTTTTGTTTTAAGTGCAAATGGATTTCGAAGACTCTAAGGAAATGTAGCCAATGGAAGTTAATGAATTTCCCTTCGATTGTGTAGTAAAAGGATGTGATCATTGGTTCAGGGATGACCAACCATTTGGTGATCATCATGAATTTTGGATCGTGACCATCAATTCCCTGTTATGAGTCATGACTTCCATACTCTACATGAGATGCCAAGAACAATGAAAACATAAACCAAAGTTGGAATCGATGCTTACCTGAAGTGTCCTATTTACAAGCATGATTTTGAAAGCTGTACTCAGGTCATGATACCTTATGCTCTGTAATAGAGAAACAATCATTGCCAAAAGCAAGAGTCATGTACTTACAAGGCAATTGGAGAACCATCCAATTTTTGCACAAGCTGATTAAGGAAGCATTCAGATGTGTAATAGATAGAATAGTGAATCTGAAGGATGAGAGCCATGGAACCAAAAAGCGGGCCTTCATGGATATTAATTGAGGGTATATAGAGGAAGAAGCATGAATAGTGCATCAACATTTTTGCTTTGAATTTTGCTAGTTTGCTTTGCCTAGAGAAATTTGAAATGATGTACTCTCAGCCCAAACTTGAGGCACCCTCTAAACATAAATGCAAAGGATATATTTTGGATAAAATCCAACATTCTTCATTCCCAAAAGGTGGTTAGGTTAGAGCTGCACATAAATTATAGCTTGTTCATAGTGATGTTTGTGGTCTTATGCAAACATCTTCATTTGGGAGATACCTATACTTCATGAATTTTATTGATGACTTTTATAGGCATGCATAGGTGTATCCATTGAAAGAAAATTCCGAAATGTTTATGTGATTTAAGTAGTTCCCAATTATGGTTAAAAACCTATCAACATGTAAAATGAACAAGGGAGGGGGAGGGATATATCTCTTCAGAGTTTAACAAATTTCCAATTGAGCATGTGATGAAACATCAATGTAGAGTTTTGTATACAGCTCCAAAATATGGAGTTGCTGAAAGGAAGAACAAGTTTCTCATGGAAACGGTAAGGTCTATGGTCGAAAGTCAGGACTTACCACATAGTTTTTAGCTTGAGATTGTTATATATGCACCATATGTACTTAATAGGTATTCCAACAAAGGTTGTAGTCTATCACTCTGTATGAGGCTTGGCATGTTTTATATTGTCTCGCATATGCATTAGTATGTGAACAACAATGCAAAAAAAAAGATGATTAAGAAGTGAAATGTATTTTTGTTAGTTATAATTCTAAAATCAAAGGCTATCATGTATATCACCCATAGAATAAATGCATTCTGCTTATCCATGATGTGGTTTTTGTGGAAGATGCAATTCAACCCTTATTTTCATGTACCTAGTAGACATTGGTTAGGTCAAAGGATGTGTATGACACTGTGTTGTCTCTTTTTACTGGTGGACAATCAAGTGTTGGTCCAAATGAGGCAATTTTGTTTACATGTTTTGACTGATCATGTAAATCATTCCTTTTCTTATGTAGATTTACATGATGTACTTATTGATGAGAGTGTTGACATAGAAGAGCCAGAAAATATATCTAAATTATTGGTACAGAGTTTCAGAGATAGAAAATTAGATGCACATTTATCATATTATACTCATTCAAGCTCTCATAGTGCTTTCTTTGTATGAAATTGTTATACAATGACTGCCTCTAGTCTTTATGGTAAGAATGAGCCTCTTCCTCTTGATAAATCATAGAATTCAAAAAATTGGATGGCTCCTATGCACTATGAGGAATGCTACTTGGTCTACATGTGATTTTCCTCCACACAAAAAGACCATTGGAGCTAAATGGTTATACAAGTTGAAACATAAGTTTGATGAAAAACTTGATAGGTATAAGACTATGCTTGTTTCCAAAGATTATCTCAAGAGAGAGGCATTGATTTTGATGAGACTTTTTCTCCGACATGCCAAACGACTACCGTTCATTACATTTATGCACTTGCAACTCATCATGGGCAGAACATACATCAGTTGGATATTAAAAGTGCGTGTGAATGGTGATTTACATGAAGAAGTGTATATATTTTAGTTTCATCGGAAAGTGTGTAGGTTGAAAAAGGCATTATATGATTTGAAGCAACAATCATGTGCTTGGTATGAGAAGATAGATGCCTACTTGCTAGCATGTAGTTTTGAGAAGAGGCAAACTGAGAGCTCCTTATCTGTTAAGCATATTGACGATGTACTTCTGACTATTGTTGTACATTATGATATGCTGATCACTAGTCCTAATGAGAAGCATATTGCTGAATTTAAGGCTGATTTACATACTGCTTTTGAGATGTCACATTTAAGGAATTTGCATCATTATTTGGACATTTACTATAGACAAGTTGATGGGAGAATATATTGGTGTCAAAGAAAATATATTGGCTCATTATTACATTGTTTGGACCTTGAAGACTGCAAAACTAATACCACCCCCATGGAAACTGGTTTATGGTTAAGTCTTCATGATGCTCGAGATGCATTTCATGTTGTTCTCTATCAATAGGCTATTGGATCCTTGATTTACTTATGCATAACACAACCTGATATTCAATTTACTATCTCTCAGATGAGCAGGATTATCCATTGCCAATTATCAAGCATTAATAGGTAGTCAAGCGTATCTTTCAGTACTTGAGTGATACGTAGCTACTTGGATTGTTTTATCCCAAGGGGGAATTATTATCACTAGATTTAGATGCTTCTTTTGACTAAGATTGGGCTTGTTGCTATGATACTCGTATGTCCATCAATGGTTTTTGCTTCATGCTTTCTTGGTTGTTTTGCATATCTTAGTTGAGCAAGAAGCAGCCTACTTTTGCTAGTTTACGTTGTGAAGTTGAGTATAGGGCAACACAATGACTATTTAGTGTGTGTGGCATAGATACCTTTTGGCTAATTTGGATGTTGGTCAGGCTTCTTCACTACCATCTTTACTAACAATTAGAGCGCATTGGTAGTTTTGAGAACTCCTATTTCCATGCTTGCACAAAGCACATTGAGGTGCACTATCATTATATCAAGGAGGGATTCTATGCTAAGTAGATCAGGTTGGCTTATATGCCCATATAGGATAATTTCAGACCTTTGCACAGAGGCTATACCTTTGGAGAAGTTTGAAGCTTTTCACAAAGCTTTGGGCTTACTTTCTTTACTTTCTTTTGTGCACTAGTTTATTTCCATATAGCTTGGAAACTTCCTTATACATGAGTGCAAGCTCCTTATTCCTACATCACTCCGAGGGGGGATTTGTTGATATATTCAATAGTGATGCTTGTGAATACATTTAGGACTGTTGGAGCACTTTTTTTCCCTAGCTTGTATATATGCATATAATCTTAACATATCGCTTATATCTTGTACATTCACTTGGTAATATATTATGTATTCTGCTGTTCTCCAAGATTCTTCTTCTTCCTTGTGTTGTCTCTGTGCTTTCACAAACCTCAAACTCCAACAAAAGAATTGGTAGATTTCAATAAACGACCAAGAAGCCAACTTTAGGATCTTGTATCTCAAGCTACATGCATCATCTCAAAATGATATCTTTAGCAAATTTGCTTTTCATATTATGGAGAATGTGGAAATAAAAGAATTTCACCAAATCCTATGTATGGAAGAGTTTGGCTATTTAAACAAAGGCATAAGAATACTTTTGGAGGTAGAAAAATAAAGAGCTAGAGCTGAGAGATAGTCTGTGTGAAAAGCTCACTTTGTGGGATTGTGGAGTTTTTCGTAGTGTTGAACTGGAGTGGTTTAGTCCATAGATTCTTGGACATTATATATTGGCTTAATTTTCATCATTAGACTCCTTCAATAGAATTATTATCTTTCATCATTTTCAAGTAATTTAAGATATTCCTATTTTTTACCTTTGAAAAAGGTAAAAAAGCAATATCTTGAGGTTTAATCCCATAATTTGGTTTTCTTGTCATAATTTTCTCTTTCCTTAGGAGCTCTCACGCAAATTTGTTGTATGCAAATCGTTTCTCGCTAACCCATCTCTCTTTTATTGGCATCTCTTGCATGAGTAGAGCATAAGGAGTGAAATAGTGAGGACAGATAGTCTATGATACTCATGTTTCATAGTCCTATTTGGTAATAAGGACCCAAAGAAATTCCACAACATTGTTATTTAGATATAGATTTCAAATAGACCCACTTTTGACTAGTTTAGGTAAGTGAATAGGGAGATACACTCATTTTTCTATTCGCTTTAAACTATGGCTGAGAAGAGAGAATAACCTAATCAAGAGAAATTATGCTGGTATCTTAGATTGGATACATGTAGTATTTTCATTCGCTATCACTTGAGCACACATCTTCATACACCTGATCATTGGGTTGATATCTGAATATGTGCTTATCAAGCCACCAATTAATTATGTTTTATATATACAAAGTGGTGAGCTCGAACTTCTTACCTAGGAATGTTGCAAGTCTCGAGATCAAACCGATGATTCATCACGAAGCATGACCTTCTTCGAAGGGAGATGTTGATATATAATGAGGATGTGATAAACGACATTGTTCCCTCTTAAACAATGTGTAGAAATGGTTAGATATGCAAGGTGAATAGAATGTGATTGATTTCAAGGTCATAACTCTTCTTCCATTTGTAATTATCTTCTATATTTGACGTTGTTCAAAGTAAAAAAGAAAAAAATCAAGAAGAGCATATCAGCGACAAAATTTTTATTTTCAACAAAAAAAGTGTAGTAAATCATAATAATTCTGATGACTTGCGGAAAAGCAAACCAGCCCAATATGTTAAAGCATGCTACACATACATCGAGTTCCTTAAATATACTAATATGTTAAAGCATGCTGCACATACATCGAGCTGCTTAAATATATCACTGATTAGACAACCTTCTGTATAATTTGCTTAAATCAATCACTGCTTGAATCTATGTCTATCTTCAGTTTTTTTGTATAATGTATCGAGCTGCTTAAACGTATCACTGATTAGACAATTTTCTGTATAATTTGCTTAAATCAATCACTGCCTAAATCTATGTCTATCTTCTGTTTTTGTGTATAATGTATCCAGCTGCTTAAATGTATCACTGATTAGACAACCTTCTGTATAATTTGCTTAAATTAATCACTGCTTAAATCTATGTCTATCTTCTGTTTTTTTGTATGATGTATCGAGCTGCTTAAACGTATCACTGATTAGACAACCTTCTGTATAATTTGCTTAAATCAATCACTGCTTAAATCTATGTCTATCTTCCGTTTTTGTGTATAATGTATCGAGCTGCTTAAATGTATCACTGATTAGACAACCTTCTGTATAATTTGCTTAAATAAATCACTGCGTAAATCTATCTCCATCTTCAGTTTTCGTGCTAAACAGTGACAAGATAGCCTTTTGTATGACTTGCCAGTCTATTACATAGGACAGAGGGAGGCGGTAAGTAGAGAAAGGAGAGCTACATAGCACCTATGAAATCTCTGTAGTGATTGTCTCATCCCCTCTTACTACCCAGTCCAGTCCAACAAGTCGTACTGATTCATAGACCTGCACAAGCTTGTGGAAAGCCATATCCTCGGCACGTACGCTCGCTATATGTTAGACTCATTCACGCATGAGTGTTCCTCTCCAGGTTTTTATCAGTTCCTAGATGGTTTCGACTACTTCTGCACAGAGAGAGACAGAGAGATGGAGAATCCTGAAGGTTCATATAAGTTACTAGATGTTGTCGAACGCACACGCGCTGTTACACACGCAGGAGAGAGAGAAGAGAGGGAAGCGCGCTGTTACACATGCAGGAGAGAGAGAGAGAGAGAGAGAGAGAGAGAGAGAGAGAGAGAGAGAGAGAGAGAGACGCGCATGCATGCTCTTACAGACATTTTAGTATTCTTCTGTCCAAGCGCTGAGTGACAACATATGACACCCGGGCATCTAATGCATGTAACGCTCCCTCGTTTCTCACATTCTCTTTTTTCTCTATTGAATATTGAGTTTTCTCTTGAACATAGAGCGTTGTACCATGTCGCATCTTGGCAGCTACTGCATGGAGCCTTCTGTTTCCGCGCTACCGCACATGTGTGTTCCGTCCATCAACTCGTAGATGTGCTTGGACTCTGCCTCTCTACGGTTTATACCATGAGAGAACATCTTTTGAGAGAGAGAGAAGTTTCAATAACGACAACATGGGGGCATGTTCGACAAACAAGCCATAGTATTCTCTTGAAGGCGGAGCAATATACCAACCCGCATCTTGGAAGCTACTGCATGTAGTCGTGTGTTTGCAAAATACCTCACATGTGTGTTTTCACATGGACTCGGAGTTCTTCGACCTATCTACTATTTCAAGCCGGCAAGAATATATATATATATATATATATATATATATATATATATATATATATATATATATATATATATATATATATATATAGAGAGAGAGAGAGAGAGAGAGAGAGAGAGAGAGAGATTTCAAGATATTCGTTTCTAATTTTGTTCTTTTGCAAACAAGAATCATCTAGAAAATATTTCATGCTTCACCATCGTGAGTGTCCACATAGGGTGGTACTATACAAATTGTGTTCTTATAATTCCATCCTCAGTGTGAACATCTAGATGGACGAGTCTCCAATCTCAAACAATGTTCCATGTGGAACAATGCCTCTTTTGATGTTTATTCTACAACGATAGTGTGAAGCTGCAAGATTGATTAGTGTCAGGGGAGCACTAGATTGTGCTCTCTGACTAAAGTAGACAAGATTTTGGAAATACACTTCTGATTACAAGAACACCCACAAAGGGAAAACAATACAAGAATACGTGACTGATACAAGATGTCCCACAACCCGCGACTGATAGGTATGAATAACTCGACTAAAGATGATACAGAAGATCCCACAACCCGGGAATGTAAGTATGAAACAAGATATCTGGATTACAAGAACTTCCTTCTGGGAGATGAACTAGATACAAGAAAGAACTCGATAGGATCTCCTACTACGAGATTACAAGAGGACAAGATAGGATGTCCAAGAATTAGACTAGAACAAGAAACAAGACAGGAACTAGAACTGGAACTTGGAGAGTACTTACTTCGTGGTCATGACTCGTTGAGCTCCCAAGACTGGTATTGGCAAGAATGATTATGAATGTGGCCAATCCTTCCATATATAGGTTTTCAAGGACGGTTCTCAAGGCAGTTGCGAGTTGATGATGTCATTAATGATATCAACAAATCGATCAAGACCTCAGAATATTAGAATTTAGCAAATAGACAGTGGATCTTAGGGTTTTGCACGTTTTGGACGCAATGGAAGCATTGGTTTCTCCTAGTTTTGAACCAATCATGAGATATAGGATTCACATGAAATCTAAGGTTCAAGATGGTTTCCTTTGTCCATGACATCACCTCCCCCTCAAGCGACGAGTTCCACGAGGAGCGGTCATGTTATCTGGTCTCGGCTTCATTGGATTTCTCTTATGGAATTCTCGAACCTTGATTGGTGCTCTCTGAAGGTTTTGTGCAGGTTGCCAAGTATGATCACTGATGTCATATCCTTTCCAATGAATAAGGTATTCCAATCTTCCTTGGGATATTCTGGAATCTAGGACATGCTCGACTTGAAATTCTTCATGATCATCAATCTCGATAGGTGGTGAAGGACTAGGTCTCTCCCCCCTGAGTGGTGAAATCTGATATGGTTCCAACATGGATACATGGAAAACTCGATGTATTCTCATGGTGCTTGGTAGCTGGAGCTTGAAGGTGACTGGATTGATCTTGGCCAAGATGGTGAATGGACCAAATCTTTGATGATCTAACTTTGCACAAGGCCTTGAAGTTTGCAAATTGTTTCTGAATAACCATACTTTATCCCCAATTTTATATGATGGATTCTGGACACAATGTTGTTCTTCATAGTACTTATATTGTTCTTGAGCTTTATGAATCTCTCCCTTGAGTTCTTTGTGAATGTCCATCAAGTACTGGGCCTTTTCTCTAGCAGCTGGGTTCTTGACATGATTTGAGAGTTGTATATCCATCCTTGGATGTTGTCCCTAGTTTGCAAAGAAGGAAGTTTGCTTAGTAGATGCATCAAAACTATTGTTATAGGCAAACTCTGCAAAGGATAACAACTCAAACCAATCATTTTGGTGATAGTTGCTCTAGGACTTGATTCACCCGTTCTGTTTGTCAATCAGTCTCTGGATGATTTGCTGTAGATAGTTTAACTTGAACACCAAGGAGCTTGCAAAGACTGTTCCAAAAGCTGGATATGAACTGTGGACCTCACAATATCATTAGGCAATCCATGGAGCCTAAAGATGTACTTGGATCCTGGGCTTTCTTGGAGGGACATACAATAGGTTCCTATAGAATATCAATCCATCCTTTTCCTGAAATCATTTACTTCTTGGGCTTTTCCTTCTTGAGCTTTTTTCTTAACATTAGAAAACAATTCATCTTGTGGTAGATTCTCACGGATCAAATGATTCAAGGCTGAATCTTCATGATGGGTTGAAGAGATAGCTGCTAACTAGAGATGCTCAGGCTTGAGTAATACACTCTCTTGTTGATCAAAGCCTCTTCACCCTTCTTTGGTGCAAGGTAAGATCTTCCGAACAAGGCATCTAACTGACATTGCTGACATCCTGGATGGTATGTGATGACAAAGTCGAATCTCGATAGATAGTTACTCCATGGAGATTGCCTTCTATTGAGGATGCGGGTGGTCATAAAATACTCTAGGTTCTTGTGATCTGTATATATAGTAACTTTATGCGCTGCTCCTTCTAGATGATGATGCCAAGTATCAAACGTGTCCACTATGGCAAGAAGTTCTTTATCATGAATTTCATAATTACTTTCTAGAGGGAAAAATTTCCTTGAATGATATGCAATTGGATGTAGGTGCCCATCATCTCCATATTGGGAAAGAATGGCCCCTAGGGCAAAGTCCGATGCATCTGTCTCTAGGAAGAAGGGCTTACTAGAATCAGGATGAACTAGAATTGGAGCGGTAGTGAATGCTGATTTCAAGGTTCGAAAGGCTTTTTCTGCTTCTTTGGTCCATGAGAATTTGGAGTTCCCTGTAAGCTTGGTAAGAGGTGTCACTATCTTGGAGTAATCTCTGATGAATATCCTGTAGAAGTTGGCAGACCCCAGAAAACATTGTACATCTCGAACACATGAAGGTTGTTGCCAATCAAGGATTGTCTCAATTTTCTTAGGGTCCATAAAAATTCCTTTTTTTGATACAATGTACCCTAAACATTCCACTTTTTTCTTATGGAAAGAGCACTTCTCCAATTTTGCATATAATCCTTTCTCTTAGTTTCTCTAGGACTATCTTTACATGACATTCATGATCCTCTAGATTTTTGGAGAATATCAGGATATCATCAAGGTATATTACAACAAAATCATCTAAATATTCTCAAAAGATATCATTCATCATATATTAGAAGATAGCTGGAGTATTTGTAAGACCGAATGGCATAACTACATATTCAAAATGGCCATACCTTGTTCGAAATCCTGTCTTTCATTCGTCTCCTTCTCTGATCCTGACAAGGTTGTAAGCTCCTCGAAGATCAATTTTCATGAAGAATTTTGCTTTTCCAAGGCGTTCCAAGAGCTCTGATATGAGTGGAAGAGGGTATCTATTTTTTATAGTGACTTTGTGCTCTTGTTGGAGACTTAGAGTGTTTGATAAACCCCTTTGCTAGGTTCTTATCAATGTTCTTGTGTAGTTCTGTAAGTTCCTCTAAGGATAGTCTGTAGATTGGTCCAAAGGGTGGTTGTGCTTCCTCTTGAAGATCTATGGGAGAATCATAAGGTCTATGCTCTGGGAGGATATCTGCATTCTTCTTTTCAAAAACATCTTCAAAGCCTTTATACTGATTGGGTAGCTGCACTGGATCATCTTTCTTGGATTCTTGACCTAGTATGGCATAGATCATATATGTCGGTTCCTTCCTTACTACATGTATGAAGGCCTTGGCTCCGACATATGTTGGGTTCTTCTAGATATCTCGACGAGTGATTTTATTCTTTTCCTAATTGATGTCTGGATTATGCTTCTTTAACCAGGGCATTCCAATGATAACTAGATGTATTGGGCTTGATATTACATTGAAACATACGTGGGATTCATGGTCACCAATGTGTACTCTTAATGGTGTGGCTCCCATGGTTATATTCCTAGATGCTAGAGGTTGTCCATCTACTATGTAAAGCTACTACTAGTTTGTTCTTTTGAAGTAGAGGAATTCCATATTTCTTAACCAATCCTTCATCGATGAAACATGAGGAGGCTCCTCAATCTACTAGGGCTATAAGGGAAAGGGTCTTCTTGGGCATGATTAACTTGACATGTGCAAGACATGTTTCTATAGGTGAAGCTGGAATTATGAGACCCTTTCTTATATCATGGTCCGACTCTATGGTCTCTTTTACAACTGGACTTCCTCGTTTCCTTGCTCTACAAGGGTGGCTACGACTCTGGAGTTTGTTCTCTTGTTGGGACAATTAACTACAATATGCCCAGGGTTTCCACAATAGAGGCATAACTTGTTATCTCTCCTTCTCTATTTCTCTTGTGGTGTTAGGGGCTTGAACCTAGTTACATCTATTTGCATAGGTTCAGGCATAGACTCATCTTTAGGATTAGGTTGGAAAGGTTTCCATTGGTGAGGTCTTCCTTCTACTTGTTTTTCTTGTTTCCTTTCAAAAAGTCAGTTATCACGTTGAATAGCTTGCATGATGTAATCATTCAATGTCTTAATCTCTGGCATCGTGAGCAGAAGGTCCTTCACATCATCTCTTAAACCCCATCTAAATTGGCTTATAAAATAATCTTCATGCCATGTGAGATCACATATCAGCTGCCTAAATTCTGATGCATAGGTAGAGGAAAGGTGGTTACCTTGACGTGATTTCCAAAGTTTTGTTTCTGCCACTCGACATGTGTGTGCATCTCCAAATGTGGCGGTGAGCTCCCGAAGAAACCCCTCATAGTCCTGAAGTATTGCCATGTTCTTCTCTAAGATTGGGGCAAACCATGATAATGCTTGGCCACAAAGTAAGGTTCCAATAAATCCTACCTTGGATGCCTCGTCAGGGTATTTATCAGGTTGCATACGGATGTACAATTTAACTTGCAGGAGGAATCCATGAAACTTCATGCGATCCCCATCAAACTTTTCTGGCATGCATATCTTGGGTTCTCTCATGAAGGATGTACTAGGCCGTTGATTTACTTGCATACTCCCTTGATTTGTCTGAAGACTCCCGATTCATTCTTGTAGTTCTTGGAGGAGTGCACCTACATGCACTGGATGTCCCATCTCAACTTGTGTATGTGGATGAGTTAGGTCTTTGACTTGTTGTTGGAGACTCTGAAGTGATGATACAATATGTTCATAAGCGTTCTCCATGATGCCTGGTCTTGGATAGAAGCTAGTCTTGCCAAAATATCAGGGGAGCACTAGATTGTGCTCTCTGACTACAGTAGACAAGATTTTAGAAATACACTTCTAATAACAAGAACACCCACAAAGGGAAAACAATACAAGAATACGTGATTGATACAAAATGTCCCATAACCCAAGAACGTAAGTATGAAACAAGATATTTGGATTACAAGAACTCCCTTCTGGGAGATGAACTAGATACAAGAAAGAACTCGATAGGATCTCATACTACGAGATTACAAGAGGATAAGATAGGATATCCAAGAACTAGACTAGAACAAGGAACATGACAAGAACTAGAACTGGAACTTGGAGTACTTACTTGGTGGTCACGACTCCTTGAGCTCCCAAGACTGGTATTGGAAAGACTGATTATGAATGTGGCCAACCCTTCCTTATATAGGTTTTCAAGGGTGGTTCTCAAGGCAATTGTGAGTTGATGATGTCATCAATGATATCAGCAAATCGATCAGGACCTCAAAATATCAAAATTTAGCAAATAGACAATCGATTTTAGGGTTTCAGCACATTTTGAACACAATGGAAGCATTGGTTTCTCCTAATTCTGAACCAATCATGAGATATAGGATTCACATGGAGTCTAAGGTTCAGGATGGTTTCCTTCGCCATGACAATTAGGACCACCATGTACTAGAGAGATGACTCTCCTCCGAACCAAATGCCTCTATATATAGCTCTCTCGAGGGGATTGCCTGCTTGGGTAGGTGGATACTAACCATCCATGTGTCAGACATGTAATTGCATGTGGGCCAAGTATCCTAGCTAACTTGAGTTAACTCAAGTGGATGCTTCTAGAAGGCTCTAGATCTCTTTGGGCAAAATACTCTTCCCATGTACCCCATGGGGATTGAAACCAAGGCCTCCTCCTTCACACCCATGAGACTTAACCACTAGGCTAAGTGGGTCACTTGGTTACAAGAGTAAATGATCTTCTAGTAAGTTGTTAAAGTTATTATATACTTACTCATGGGTTCTTGGGATGGTGAGGGGTCTGATAATTCAGAGGCCCTTTATATATTTTCCCCAATCCACTACTTAACTTCCGACAATTAACTTCATTGATTAACTCCAAACAATTACAATAGATTCAATTACACCTTCAACGCATAGCATTTCTTAACAATCACAGTAATTATGTACGCAAAACTTTCACTCTTCCTTTATTATTACTGTTATACTTCACACTTCACTTCAACACAGTAAAATGTTAACACAGTACCTGTTTCACTTCAATACTGAATATTGATTTTTATAGACAACTCTGCGATTAACATAATTCAAAACAGAATCAACTCCAGACCATCGCCTTGACCGAACAGTCCGGCGACGCGTCTGTCATCTCTTTCGCGCATACTCTATTGATTAAGAAAAACGGTACAATGTTTGCCCGACACCCTTTCAGTGCGCGACTTTACAGTTACAATTATTCTTCTAAATAATATTCTGGCAGCTTGACACTGGCATGCACGGGGGACTCGAACCTAGCATGAAAAATTACAAGATTTAGGAATCATCAATGATTCCTTGGATATACATGGATCTTGCTAATTTAAAGGTTCGTGTTATTTTCTACTTGAGGGAGTCTAACATCTCCTTCAAAATGTGAGGTTCAACCAAATGTGCATCAATCCGCACAGAGCTGGAAGCTACGACTTGGGAGAGTAAGGTGTCGGCTTGACTCTGCAAAAAAGCCTCTTGAAGATAGAAGTCGTTAGCGAGCGCCGCATCACGTCGTAACTTCATGTCAGCAATCTTTGCATCATTGCGCGATAACCGCTCATCATTGATACCCAGTTGTTTCTCTCTACGTTCAAGCTCTTGGGACTAGAACTGCATGGTTTTATAGAAATCTTGCCTCTCTTTCTGGATGGCTTCCACATTCTTCTTCAGCTGAATATTGCGGCCAATTTCCTCTTCTAAAGAGCGAATTTTCTAAAAGAGCTCTTCTGTGACTTTCTTTAATTCGTTTTCGGCTTGTAAAGCTAACTTAGCCATCACTTGACCCTTTTGCTCAACCATAACCAAGTCAGCATGCGTGGTCTCTAGGAGATTACCCAAAGCCTTCATGGCATCATCCTTGTCAATCACTATCTCAGTCAGCTTGCTAATCTCATCATCGCGAGCTGCAATGATGGCATTCTTCTCATTCAATTGTTCTTGGAGACTTCAAATCTGTTCCTGTAGTGAAAATTGGCTTCTGCTTTGGCTGGAATCACCTCTTCCTGGAGTGGTGCGATGTCCACTTCAATAATATCCACCTTGGATTGGTACTCCGCTCGGAGGGATTGTTGAGCGACTTGTAGGTGATGGGGAGGTGGTTGGAAAGATGAATAAGGTAATTGCCTATCTGAGCTAGTTGGGCCAATGAGTCAAGAACAAGAGAGGTGGAGATTGGCCGAGAGGGGTTAGCAAAAACTATGGCGGACGGCGAACGAGGCGAATAATCAGGGGAGGAAGGGAGAGGACGGGCTATCGAATGACATGGTGAGGGAGGATGGCTAGGCAGTAAAGGCACCTTTGAGGGGGAAGGAGGACGAGGTGGGTTTTGGGGTGAAGGGAGCAGGGCAAGAGTGGTTACTGTAAGAGGCGAGAAAACGGGTTCGATAGTCACCTCCTCTGGTTGCGCTTTCTGCGTGAGTTGTACAACCTCTATGACCATGTCGGGCACTTGCTCCTGTGAATGAGGCTAGGACTACACGACCCGTATCATCAAGATGGACATCATCAATGACAGTGTCGGGAGCAGCTTGGTCTTTAGAGGATGGTGGAATAGAGAAAATCTGGGAAGATAAGGCAATATCCTACAATTGGACGGTTGAGGACGGCTGAGCTTGACTGTGGGAGGGGCTCAGTTTATGGCGTTTTGCCTTATAACAACAGGAGATGATCATCGTGATCAACCTCGATCACTTGCACTGACTCCTCATGAAAGAGAAGGGTATTTAAGGGAGGAGGTTGCGTAGCTTGAATCGTTGGGAGGAGGAATGTCAACGGATGTGGCAATCGGGTCCAAGGGATATCGCCTTTCACCAATTATCGAGAAACTACCTGGCATTCCAGGTGAATGCGCTAGAAGAAAAATGAAGCAAAATTAAGTGCTTCACATGCAGCAGCATCGATCATGGAATAAAAGGGTCGCGAAATGCCATACGCGCATTTTTGAAGGTTAAGTGCAGCTACAAGAAACTGTAGTGCTGAGCGCTCTGGTTCAAAGCGATAAAGAATGGCAAATTTGTTTGAAGAATGATGCAAAAAGAGCTCTTTCATGGTCGACAGCGGTAAGAGGGGTCCGTCTACACTACCCTCTTGAGGGAGATGGAATCCTCCGCACACGGGTTAAGACAGGAGAGGGGCCAGCAAGGTTCGGTAGTGGGAGTATCAGCAATGGTAGAGATGATCTGCACAAAGAAGGGATGACATTCAACCGAATGCTATGGCAGTTCAACGAATGCCAAAAGCCCACAGGTGCACAGAAAGTCGCTCGATTCCGGAGCGAGGCCAGCACAGAAGGTAGAAATATTAGCCAAAGCTTCCATGGTGAGCACGAGAGCATGAATACAGTAGATAACACAGAACATGCAAATGCACAAAACACAATAGCAAAAAAGAGGTGAAGACCGTGATTAAGTAAAAACACCGAGTGGAAATGGGGGAAGGAACATAATCATCACCTGGTGTTGGAAATATATAGACATAATGATGACATGCACGTATTAACAGAATCTTAGACACATACGATGGCGACTAATCATGGTTAGGTAATAAACGGAAATGTTATGGCGTGGGATAATAGAGACGGAGCTTCGATCCATTGATCGACTTAGGGAGAAGGGTACCAGTTAAAGTGGATAACCAGAACGTAGCAGGTCCAACTACGATTCAATACAATAAGGACCAAACCACCGAAGTTTGAACTTACCCACAGAACGATTAGACTTAGCATTATAGAACATAACTAATTGTCCTTTGGTAAAAAGAGGAGTGTTGAGAAACCGATCATGCATCTTGGCTTGTCACAGTTGGACTTCTTGTAGCATTAGAAAACTTTCCCAGCGTTGTTTGTCCAAGGACTGCAACATATCCAATCGGAAAGGAAAGGATTCCTCCGGTAAGAGCTTATGTTCTAGTGCCACCTTGATGCTACGTACCACCAACTCCATGGGTGCAATGGCCTCCAACCCATATGCCAATTTAAAAGGCCTTTTCCCTGCAGCCACTTTGTACATAGTACGGTATGCCCATAGGACTGAAGGAAGGAATTGATCCCAACATGTAAGGAATTGAACTCACAACCTCTTGGTTAGGAATGTGATGGGCTAACCACTTGCCCCAAAAGCCATGGTTGAGGATTACTTCTTAATCCTCTCTCTTAGGGTGTAGTTCAACCATCTCCTATCTGTCAAGGGTGTGGCTCAATCGTCTCCTACCTATCACTTTATTACATTCTTCCCCCCTTGGTCAATCATTGTCCTCAATGATCTGCTCTTGTGTCCCTCTAGCCTCGGTGATCAACCCCTTGAACTCCCTAGGTGCCCTTCAATTGATGTCCCTCAACCTCGCATAGTTTCTTGAACCTTGTTCGCAACCTTGGTCTCTTAAACCCTTGCTCTCAACCTTGGTGTCTCGAGCCCTTGTTCTCAGCCTTGGTGTCTCGAGCCCTTGTTCTCAGCCTCAGTTTTGAACCTTGTTCAAAGCATCCTCGTATCCAGGAGAGCAACATCATCGACAAACCCTAGCAAAGAAGGATGGATATTCCATCAAAAGGTTTTTAAGTTCCCCAAGGAAAGCACAAGATCATGAAACGATCATGTGAAGGGATCAAAAACCTAGAAAATCTAGTTACAGGTAATATCTAAAATTTCAAATCTCTCGAAAAGAATTGAAGTAAGAAGGTACTCTATCAAGAGATGTTTAGACTTTATGATAATATTCACTCACACGTCAATGTGAGTATAAAATAAGGTGGTATGGGACACTAGATTTTATACTCGGATTGATGTAGGAAAGATGGTAGGAGACGATTGAGCCACACCCTTGACAGATAGTAGATGGTTGAACTACACCCTAAGAGAGAGGATTAGGAAGTAATCCTCAACCATGGCTTTTGGGGCAAGTGGTTAGCCCATCACATTCCTAACCAAGAGGTTGTAAGTACCTTCTTCACGGTTGCAGACTACATTCTTGGAATTTTATCACTCTGTTCAGACTTGGAACAGTTTACTCTTTTCACAATTTTCCATTGGATAAATGAAACCTGAGTGAATAATTCCCAAAAGGAATTTTATTGTGAATACTTGAGAAATCTACAAAGTAGTTTCAATCATCTCCTATCTGTGAAGGGTGTGGCTCAATCGTTTCCTACCTATCACTTTATTACACAACGCTCCAGACATGCTAGAACTAATTTCTTGAGCATGTTAAGTAGAGTTTTATTGTACTTTTAGCAAGACCATTGGCCCGAGGATAATACGGAGAGCTAAATTTATGAACAACCTACAGGGTGCGAGTAAGCGCTTGCAGTAAGGAATTAACAAAATGTGTGCCTTGATCCAAAACAATCTCTAAGGGAAGACCGAACCGAGGGAACACATCAGTCATCAAACATTTGACCACCACTAACGCAGTGGCAGACCATAAAGCCCAACCTTCTGCCCACCGAGTAGCATAATCCATACAAGTAAGTATATATTGATGATTAGTAATCGTAGCCGGTGTAATGGGACCAATGAAATCCACGCCCCACTTTTGAAAAGGTTCAAGGGGAGTAATAGGCTGCAGTGGAAAATAATGTCGTTGTAAAGGCTGTCTTGATCATTGACAAGCATCACACATTTTAATAGAAGTAGCAATATCATGCTCCATAGTGGGCCACCATAAGCCACTGTGCATAATTTTTCCGTAAGTAAGATCGATCAAAAAATGACCACCGATAATCGAAGGAACTTCAAGGGGTGGAATACACCGTAATAGTGCACCAAAAGGATCCAGGTAATACAACTGTCCTACAATGATCCGGAACTGTCGACTATACATTGCCAATTTACAACGAGCCGAAGTAGAAGTACTAGCCGGGGGGCTTCCACTGGTGAGGAAGGTCAGAAGAGTATCATAATACGAAGTTTCCACCGGGAGCTCCTGACCATCATCTTGGACTGAATCAGTCGCATAGATAGCAGGGGTAGTATCATCAATTGCACCGGGAAGTTCATCGGAATCAAGCTAAGATAAGAAATCAGCCAATGCATGGGTTGACCTTAGACGATGTACGAGCACATAATCAAATTCTTGCAATAACAACACCCACCTCGCTAATTTGCCCCCTAAATATTGCTGGCGGACAAGATAAACCAGAGCAGCATGATCCACATGGAAGGTAAATTGGCATCCCAGTAAGTAGTGCCAAAATTTCTTCAACGAATAAACCAAGCCCGGACATTCGCGCTCAGTGACGAAATAATTTTGTTCAGCAACTGCTAATTGTTGGCTAGCATAATAGACAGGATGGAACCACTTATCATGTTGTTGCATGAGCACACTACCAATGGCACTGTCTGATGCATCCACAAAGACATGGAACGGAAGCTACTAGTTTGGTGCTTGCAGTATAGGAGCCTGGGTTAAAAGTATTTTCAGTGGATCAAAGGTAATTTGGCACTCCTCAGTCCACACGAAGTGTCAGGGATTATAGTGATCAACTGATTCAAGGGTATGCTAAATGTACGAGCCACCGAAGATGTCGCCCATGCAAGCGTATTTGGCCAAGGAATCACATAACTTCCTTTGGTGTCATAGGGGCAGGTGCATGTAACACAGCTTGCACTTTATCTAGATCCACCTGAATGCCTTGCTTTGAAATAATATGACCAAGCAACTTGCCACAAGAAACCGAAAAAACCGACTTTTCAAGATTTAAGCACAACCGAAACTCTCGACACTTAGAGAAGCAGCACCGTAGTTGGTAAAGATGAGCCGATGTATCACCCGATAATGAAAAATCATCCAGATACACTCACATAAAAGTGGTTAAATAGGGGAAAAAATTTCTTGCATACAACGTTGGAAGATACTAGGAGCATTGCGAAGACCGAACCACATCACCATACACGCGTATACACCCCAATTTGTAATAAACGCAGTCTTTGGTATGTCCATTTAAACCATGCACACCTGATTATAGCCATTGTAACCATCCAAAAAGGAATAAATTTCTTGTCCGACAACATCATCTAGCATTGTATCCAAAAAGGGAAGTGGGAAGAGATCGGGTACAGTCACCGCATTTAGTTTCCGATAATCCACACAGATACGTAACTGCTTATTTTTCTTTGGGACGATAACAATAGGTGAAATACATTCTGCATGCTCAATGGGGACGATGAAACCTACTTTCAGCAAGCGATCCAATTCAGTTTTCACTTGAGCAGCATAATTTGGGTTCATGCGGTAAGTGGGCTGCTTAATTGGGCGTGCATCCGGCTTGAGCATCACACGGTGTTGATAGATGCGAGGGTCCAACCCTTTCATATCTCGATAGTCCCACACAAATACACCTTGGAACTCTATCAACAACTGTAGTAGATCATTTTGAAAAGTTTTCAACCCGCCTTAATCTTGACCGGCCATGGTGTATCCTCATTTCCCAAATCGCAGGTGATAAGTTGATCTTCCAATACATAAAACTGCCGTGGCATGGGTATATCCTTAGGTGACTAGAATAAATGGTAGAAACTCTGTGCATTCAAAGCTTGGTCCATAGCTAGGTCCCCTTCTTCTATAACCGGAACTACCGAACAGACGACCGGATTCCAATTGTCTGCAACCGCTTGGAAGTCGACTGTTCCCAAGGCGAGTAAATCCTAGTTAGCATTGAGAAAAGCTTCTGCTTCATCATCTGAAAGTCCATCCAACATATGCGTAGGTTCGGATACATAGGGTTGAGCATGGAGGTTGCATGGCTTCATCTTATCCAACATAACTACATACTTGCGGTGGTTACTTTTGAAAATAAGTTCGTGTGTTGACCAGTCCTACAATACTTTGGCTTGTTTCAGGCAGGGCCTCCCAAACAGCAAGTTGTAGTTCAGAGTTGAGTCAGGTAATTCTAGAATAACAAAAGTCATTTGAACACCGCTCCCTAAAGATTAATGGGTATATCACGTACCAAACCCACTGGATACACCCTGGACTGATCCGCCATCCTCATAAAAAACTGAACAGGTTCAATCTAAGTCCATCCTAACAGTTTACAAAGGGCGGCTGTTGCACCCTGGACTGATCCATAATCCTCACAAAAAATTGAACAGGTTCAATTTGAGTCCATCCTAACCGTTCAACCAGAGCCTCCATCAATTAACACTTGAGTGATTTTGTGGGTTTTATACCATACTGTAATTAAAGGAATAACATGGTCCATCGCAGAATCAGTTTTTGGGCTAATAGTAGCCGTAGTAGGTGTACACGAAGATTTTGGACAAACTTGTTGCTGAAATTATTGTTGTACACCTAGAACCAAGGCTAACAGTTGTCCCGACGGTATTGTAATGTAGGCCTGCGATAGAATATTCCACACAGAGTCAAAATTTGATGTACTCCTAACTGCATTCGGTGGACTCTCCAGCGGCACTTTCACCGGACTCGGTTCTTCCGGTGGTGGATTCGATACTGTCTGGTGAACCATCGGTACTGGATCAGGAAAAACTATTGGTTCTTGACTAGCCCATGTACTAGCTTTGGTAAAAACTCTGTTGTTCTCGAATGCCAGGCTAAAAAATCCCAGAAGCTGGTTGTAATTTCTTGTCAAACCGGGTTTGAATCACTACCACTTGAGTATCTACTACTGAAATATATACCATGTCAGCCATTGGATGCTGTCGCTCTTCTCTTCGTTTATCATACTCGACTCCCTCTTTACAATATCTTTGAATATGTCCAATCTCACTGCAGAAATGGCATCTGGGTGGCAGGAGGGATGTTCCTTCACCTGATTGACCGAAATTCCATCGGGTCTGGCCGAAGTTGTTTGCTCGTGTTCCACGATAGGTTTTATAACTTTGATAGGAAGTATTCTTCAACTGCGGTGGTACGTAGTGGGCAGCTTGTTGTCCCTGCTCCTTTATTATAGCATTTACGGTTGGCGTGGCCTGTACCTTAGCATTATATGGACACGTTTTGGTGGAGTGACTCGTCGTATTACAAATAGCACAGTACATTTGGTTTAGTGCACATGCAAAGGCCGTGTGTCACGGGTTCTTACATTTTGTGCAATACACTTGTTTCAATGAATCCTCACTCGTACCCTTGGTTGTCTTTATCGAGTCCAAATCTTTAGCCAATCCGCCCACCTTATGTTCCAACTGTAATGCCATGGCTATGACCGCATCCAGAGTCATACCACCCACACATCGTATGATCATTACTTGTTTAAGTTGAGGGTTTAATCCATTAATAAACCACTAGGTGATCACATCATCCGGTAGGTTAGCATGCGCTCGTGGCAGTTGCCATAGATGAGTACGAAATAAGGTTGCATACTCCTGCACATTCTAGTGTGGTTTTTGTCTATTGTTTTGCAGATAGTCAAAGATCTCAGCCACATTTTTCTTTAACCGGAATCATTGTAAGAAGGCATCCTTAACATCATCGTACTGACCAAAATGGTTAATGTCATAATCAATTAACCATCGAGCAACCTCATTAACCAACGTAGACTGGAACGCTATAGCCTTATATGCCGGATTTGCTGGATAGTTGAGTACAACATAATTAATTTCAAAGGTTCTCACATGTGCATCCGGATCGTCATCGAGAAATCCTCCAAATTTCGTATATGTAACTCTAGCGGGTATCGGTGGTGGTGGTATGACCTGCTGCTGCTAGTGCTGTTGTTGCTATTGATGTTGTTGTTGATGTTGTTGTTGGTGATGTTGCTATTGCGAACCACTCAGAGTGTTCAAATAAAGAGAAAATGTTATTATCGACTGATTTGAACCAGTTAAACCTAATTGCTGCTGTGTTTGTTGGAGAAACAATCATTAACTGGACATATATTTGAAGGTCAAATCTTAGGAAGAAAACCCCATGCCTATGTGAAGGGAAAAATTCACAAATGTATCATATTTGTAAAGTTAGTTCACTTTAGTTCTAGAAGTTTTTTAAAATCACGAGAATACGAAAATCTATATAAGTTAGTTTGTATCAACTGACGCGGAGAGAGAGAGAGAATAGAGAGAAAGAAGAAAGGAGTTCATTTTATACGACTGATTATAGTCGGGCTTCTCTGAGTGAGAAAGCATCTGTAAAACTTCTGAGTTTCCATAGCTATGAGAAAGAACTGAGTAAAGTTCTGTGTATGAGTCTCTCTCCATCATCTCCATGCTTGCCTATTGTGTGATGAATTAAAAAGATCAAGTTTTCCAAGCAACTCGATGCCTGGCATCGAATCTCTGTTGATAAGTCATATTTTCATTCAATATTGAAGTGTTTTGAAAACATGATGTTGTTGGAGCAACTCGATGCATGGCATCGAATTCCAGTTGATAAGTCATATTCTAAGTGTGCATGAAATCACCTATAGTTTTGGTGTCCAAAAGATCAAGGTTTTATGCGAGAAGTCGATGCCCGGCATCGAAGCCCTGCTGAAAAGTGGCCAAAAACACTCCAAGTCGATGCCCGGCATCGAATTCTTGTTGCAAGTCGATGCTACGCATCGAATTCTAATTTTAAACAGGCGCTCTTACTATAACAGGAAAGATTTCCAATTTTGGAAGGTCATACAGGGTCATCTTGTGAGAGCCATAACTTGAGTTCTAGAGATCCGTTTGATGCATATGATAGCTTGTTGGAAAGATCTACTCTTCTAGTTTTAGCCTATAAAGTTTCATGGACAAATAATACTTGAGCTAGGAGAAATTAGCAAAATACTGAAGGTATGTCATTTCGGTGACTAGGAATTTCTGTAGAAGCAAAGTTCTCACTTTAGGCTATCATTTCTCAAAGTTTGGAGTGGCAATGAGTTAATGGTGACCATAGAGGTGTTCTAGTGTCACATTAATCCATTTCTTGTGGTGTTTCATACATCAACAAGTGGTATCAGAGCAGAAAGATTCTCGAGAGCAGAAGACGATAGAGGTACGAGAAGTTTTGTAAAGTTTTCCATTAAAGTTTGAAAGATGAAGCATTTGAAGACACAAGGCATCAAAAGGTTACTTCAAAAGTATCCTCATACACAAAGAACTTCAAAAGGTATTATCCTTTATCCTTTAAGCTCACAGGTTGCAGCAGAAGGAAAGAACTATGGAAGATCATATCTCCATTGACAAACTGGACAGAGATAATTACCCCGCATGGGTAATGAGAATGGAAGCCTTACTTATGAGTAAGGATCTCATGGTATATGTAACAGGTGAAGAAGAGAAGCTAGTATTTGAAGATGAAAGCCGACCAAAAAAAGAGGAACTTGATGCTTTAAAGCATTGGCAGAAGAAGGATGCAAGTGCAAAAGCATACATCTACAATACAATCTCTGATCATTTGCTACCACACATCAGAGGATTGGAGTCATCTGAAGATATATGGAATGCATTGGAGTATCATTTCCAAAGTACTACCAAAGCAAGGAAAGCAAGTCTATGGTCAGAGTTTACAACATTCAAGAAGAAGCCAAGTCAAAGTATTAGTGATTATGTCACTAAGATGAAGGATCTAGCAGATAGTCTTGGATCCATAGATGAAGATGTTGAAGATCACAGATTGATTGCTTAACTACTTGCAGGTTTAAGAGGGGATGAAAGGTGGAAACCTTTTGTCTTATCAACAAAACTTTCATTAGATCATTATGTTCCAGATTTGAACCAGCTGCTTGGTTTGATGCTCACATATGAGCAAGACTTGAAGGGAGATGGAGATAAAGGACAAAGTTCTGCAATGTACATGAAGAATAAGAAGAAAGGAGATAAAGGTAAAGCAAAGGATGAAGAGGAGTCTAGTTCTCAAGCTTATTATGCAAGAGGTAAAGGCACTGGCAGAGGAAGAGCAAGAGGTTTTGGAAGAGGAAGAGGTAATCAAAATAACAACAAGAAGGCTTGCTGGATCTGTGGATTGAGTAATCATTTGGCTCATGACTGTTGGCACAACCAACAAGGATCAAACCAGAATCAAAACAACAATAGCAGAGGTCGAGGTGGAAGATATCAAAGTAATTTCCAAAGAGGTAGACAAAGTCAAAGAGGAGGCTATGGTAGAGGTGGAGGAAGAAGTTGGGGACAGAATCAATCCTACAACACCACCTACTACAACTATGCAAATGACACACAGAATGAAAGTCATACATCATTGATGATGAAATCAATCAACACATCAGATAAAGAAGATCTAAAGGTATTTTACATTGACTTTGGATGTTCTAATCATTTGTCAGGAAACATAGAATTGATGTCAGAATTGGAAAAAGGCATTTCTAGTCACACAATTCAAACTGGTGATAATACAAGACATAGTGTACATTCAATTGGAAAAGTGAAATGCAAGAGTGGAGCAGATTTGCTAACCAATGTTTTGTATGTTCCAACAGTACCTAAAAGCTTGATTAGTGTGGGACAAATAGTTGAAAAAGGTTTTCAAGTCAGGTTTACAAATGAAGGAGTATTTGTGGAAGATCCAGAGAATGGATATAATCAGATTGTCTCTGGTAAGAAAGAAGGTAGACTCTTTACTTTAAGAGTGCAAGGGAACATTGGTCAAGCTTTGCTCACACATGGTGAAGGAGTGATTACAGAACTTGATCTCTGGCATAAGAGATTAGGTCACTTTAATGAAAGAGGAATTAAAGCTATGGTTGCTAATCAGTCTGTACTAGGATTACCAAATGTGCAAAGTCAACATATGGTTTATAAATGTGAAGCATGTCAAATGGGTAAAGCACACAGGTTACCATTTCAGAAGAAAGGATTCAAACATGATGGATTACTAGAGCTCATTCATATAGATGTATGGGGACCAACAAAAGAAGGATCTATCAGTGGCTCAAGGTACTATGTTCTTTTCATTGATGATGCTACAAGATGGATAACATTATATGTTTTGAAGGAAAGATCAGAAGTGTTTGGAGCTTTCAAGCATTTTCATGCATATGCAGAGAGAGTCACAGGTCAAAAGCTTAAGAGACTGAGGTCTGATGGAGGGGGAGAATATTTCTCCCAAGAGTTCAATGATTATCTTTGGAATGCATGTATTAAGAGAGAAATAACTTGCAGGTATACACCACAACAAAATGGTGTAGCAGAAAGAAGGAACAGGACTTTGGTTGAGTTTGCTAGAGCTATGCTAAAGGAGAAGAACTGTCCAAATTATCTTTGGGCTGAGGCTGTAAATATAGCTACATATCTTGTGAATAGATTACCATGTGCAGCTCTGAATGGAATGACTCCATATGAAGCTTGGTGGGGTAAGAAACCAACACTAGATCATTGTAGAGTGTTTGGATCAATTGCATATGCTTATGTGCCATCACAACTTAGGCATAAACTTGAACCAAAGGCAGAAAAATATGTGTTCATTGGTTATGATGAAAAGCAGATGGGTTACAGGTTGTGGAATCCTCTAACAAAACAATTTATTGTTTCTAGAGATGTTACGTTTGATGAACAGAAAAGTTGGTATGCAGATCAAAGTCATACAGCTGAAGAATTTGAAGAAGAGGTAAGAAGATGTGAGAAAGGAAAATCAATTGTGCAGGTAAATAGAGATGAAGACTATATGCAAGCAAGTACATCCACAAGTGGATTAACAAGAAGAAATGAAGAAGCTCCTATATTTGATGAAGAAGTGTATCCAGACACTTATGAAGAATGTGAATCAAGAAGGTCAAGCAGGACTAGAAGACAACCAGAAAGGTATTCTTATGATACTTCTTACATAACTCAGAAGAACTATGCATATATGGTCAAAGATGATGAAGAACCCCAGAACTATGATGAAGCTAAAGGTAAGAAGCAATGGGAAGAAGCAATGAAGGAAGAGTTCAATGAAGTGGAGGAGAACAAGACATGGGAACTTGTTCCTAAACAAAATGGTAAGAAAGTTATTGGAAATAAATGGGTTTATAAAGTGAAGAAGCTTGCAGATGGAAGTATAGCCAGATACAAAGCTAGACTGGTGGTGAAAGGCTATGCCCAAACCTATGGCATAGATTATGATGAGACATTCAGTCCTGTAGCTAAGATGTCAACTATAAGGACAATCATTGCTATTGCAGCTTCAAAAGGATGGACTCTAAGTCAATTGGATATAAAGAATGCATTCTTGAATGGATACATATCAGATGAGGTATACATGGAACAACCTCAAGGGTTTATAGATTCCAGGTATCCAAATTTTGTTTGCAGGTTGAGAAGAGCATTGTATGGATTGAAGCAAGCTCCAAGAGCTTGGAACTATAGACTGGTGAAGTATCTCAATGATCTTGGATATCAAAGTTCAAAAGCAGATTCAAGTCTACTTATCAAAAGAACAGAGGAAGGTACAATCTACATTTGTATTTATGTAGATGACATTATAATCACAGGTACTTCAGATGAAGGAATCAAGGAGGTAAAGAGATTACTTGAAAAAGAATTCAAGATCAGTGATCTAGGAAAGTTGTCATACTTTCTTGGAATGGAAGTTACTTATACAGATCATGGCATATATGTGTCACAAGAAAGGTATCTTCTGAACTTGTTGAAGAAGTTTGATATGGAAAATTGTAGAGAAGCTTCACCTCCACTTGAAGTTAATCACAAGCTCAGTAAATATGATGGTGCAGAATACAAAGATATGAGGAAGTATCAATCTCTTGTGGGTAGTTTGATTTATGCTACACTAACAAGACCTGATCTTAGTTATGCAGTGGGAGTTTTGTCACAATTCATGCATTGTCCAAAGGACCCACATTGGATTGCAGGTCAAAGAGTTCTCAGATATATCAAAGGAACTATAAAGGAAGGATTATATTATCCTTTTACATCAGATTTGAAGTTGAGAGCCTATAGTGATTTAGATTGGGCAGGTAACCAGGATGACAGAAGATCAACTCATGGTTACATGATATACATTGGTGATAAGCTTGTAAGTTGGTGTTCAAAGAAACAACATACAATAGCATTATCATCAACTGAAGCAGAATACAAAGGACTTGTGGAAGCAGCTAAGGAAGTCATATGGATGCAGACATTGTTCAAGAGCTTAGGTATTGATCAAGGTACACCTACAATACATGGAGATAATATGAGTTCACTTTATCTTGCAGCAAATCCAGTATTTCATGCAAGGACAAAGCACATAGAGATACATTATCATTTTCTCAGAGAAAAGGTAATAGAGAAGGAGATTGAAGTGGAGTACATTTCTACTAAAGATCAGATAGCAGACATAATGACAAAGAGCTTGGATGGTGTGAAGACCAGCAGATTCAAAAGCATGGCAGGAGTAAAAGAAAAGAAGATGATATGAAGAAACAGCGAATGTCAATTAGTGATTGAGGGGGAGCTGTTGGAGAAACAATCACTAACTGGACATATATTTGAAGGTCAAATCTTAGGAAGAAAACCCCATGCCTATTTGAAGGGAAAAATTCACAAATGTATCATATTTGTAAAGTTAGTTCACTTTAGTTCTAGAAGTTTTTTAAAATCACGAGAATATGAAAATCTATATAAGTTAGTTTGTATCAACTGACGCGGAGAGAGAGAGAGAGAATAGAGAGAAAGAAGAAAGGAGTTCATTTTATACGACTGATTATAGTCGGGCTTCTCTGAGTGAGAAAGCATTTGTAAAACTTCTGAGTTTCCATAGCTATGAGAAAGAACTGAGTAAAGTTCTGTGTATGAGTCTCTCTCCATCATCTCCATGCTTGCCTATTGTGTGATGAATTAAAAAGATCAAGTTTTCCAAGCAACTCGATGCCTAGCATCGAATCTCTGCTGATAAGTCCTATTTTCATTTATATTTTTCATTCAGTACTGAAGTGTTTTGAAAACATGATGTTGTTGGAGCAACTCGATGCCTGGCATCGAATTCCAGTTGATAAGTCATATTCTAAGTGTGCATGAAATCACCTATAGTTTTGGTGTCCAAAAGATCAAGGTTTTATGCGGGAAGTCGATGCCCGTCATCGAATCCCTGCTGAAAAGTGGCAAAAAACACTCCAAGTCGATGCCCGACATCGAATTCTCGTTGCAAGTCGATGCTAGGCATCGAATTCTAATTTTAAACAGGCGCTCTTACTATAACAGGAAAGATTTCCAATTTTGGAAGGTCATATAGGGTCATCTTGTGAGAGCCATAACTTGAGTTCTAGAGATCCGTTTGATGCATATGATAGCTTGTTGGAAAGCTCTACTCTTTTAGTTTTGGCCTATAAAGTTTCATGGAGAAATAATACTTGAGCTAGGAGAAATTAGCAAAATACCGAAGGTATGTCATTTCGGTGACTAGGAATTTCTGTAGAAGCAAAGTTCTCACTTTAGGCTATCATTTCTCAAAGTTTGGAGTGGCAATGAGTTAATGGTGACCATAGAGGTGTTCTAGTGTCACATTAATTCATTTCTTGTGGTGTTTCATACATCAACAGTGTTGTCTCGTCGTCTTGCACGTTCTTCGGTAATTGGATATTATTAAGTCGTTCTCGGACGCCTACACCCAACTGCCCTTCATCATAATGGACTTCTGAAGTGAGCTTTTCACCAAAACGTTCCTCCAACAATACACTAGTTCCCTCAAAATCAGAACCGAGAATAGAACTTTCACCAAAATTCGGCAAATAGGCCCCGGAATTATCCGAGGTTCCACCAAAATTCCACAAATTGCTATCGAAAATTTCCACACTGTCACCAAAACCAGTGCTTACTTCACCAATCTTAATTTCCGCAGATGGGGTTGGTTGCACTTCTGGTATACCCTGTAATCCTTGCACAAGGAAATGCTGAGGTGGTACTCCACTAGCCCAGATTTCTCGCTTTCCTTCCAACGATTGTCCCTCACCACTACTACCCGGAGGTGTTCCCAATGCGCTAGGAATTTTCTAGGGATGCTGATCCCTTCTATACTTCGGGTAGGGTTCTTCGGAACGTGTTACAGGCATATATCATCAGATTCTTTCTCAACTCTTAGTCTATGCACCGGCTGGCTACTCCATGCCCCATGGCCGACGCCAGTGTTAGTGTCAGGCCGCTAGAATATTATTTAGAAGAATAATTGTAATTGTAAAGTCGCGCACTGAAAGGGTGTCGTGCAAATGTTGTACTATTTTTCTTGATCAATAGAGTATGCGCGGAAGAGATGACAAACACGTCGCCCGATTGTTTGGTTTGGGCGATGGTCTGGAGTTGATTCTGTTCTGAATTATGTTAATCGCAGCGTTGTCTATCAGAATCAGTATTCGGTATTGAAGTGAAACAGGTACTGTGTTAACATTTTACTGTGTTGAAGTGAGGTGTGAAGTATAACAGTAATAATAAAGGAAGAGTGAAAGTTCTGCATACATAATTACGGTGATTGTTAAGAAATGCTATGCGCCGAAGGTGTAATTGAATCTACTGTAATTGTTTGTAGTTAATCAATGAAGTTAATTGTCGAAAGTTAAGCAGTGGATTGGGGAAAATATATAAAGGGCCTCTAAATTATCAGACCCCTGACCATCCCAAGAACCCACGAGTTAGTATATAATAACTTTAACAAAGTCTAGACTCGAGATCTTTGGTCATACACATGGGTGACCAAACATCTCCGATTTCATATATGTCTGAATCGGCCAGACCTTTGGATCATAGACTTACTTTATTACATTCTTCCCCCCTTGGAGAAATATTTTCATCCTAAAAAATAGAGCTATATATCTACTATAGGCAAACCCCGAGCCTCATGTTCTAAAATTTGAAGAACATGGTCATGTTCTAGGACTAGAAGAACATGTGTCATCTCTGTGGTGGCATCCCACCCAAATGATTCAAAACACTGTCTCACTTTGCACTTTGATACACTAGTCAAAGTACAAAGTAGTGAATGAATAATAAGGGTGGATCTAAAAATCATCCTTGGCCAGTTCACAGTTTTTACTAGGTGCAATCTGGGCACAAACATGTGAACTAGGTGGATTCAAATTACTAGTCCATTTCAGGGCATGACTGGTGCATGGACCTAGTAACAAAGGCAGGATTCTTATCCCTTGCAAGACTTTGAGAACTCTTGATTCATTTGAATTTGGTTTGGAGAACTTGAAGTTTGGTTATCCAAAACATCTAAGGCTTGGGTGTTTGTTCAATGGTTTACTCCTATCTAATAGTAACTTGATTTTTTCACCCAACTAGAGGACTACTTTGTCCAAATGAGTTTAAAAGTCCTGTGTAAACCACATGAGAAAGTTTACCATTTATTTTTGAGTCAAACATACTATAACTTGATCAATTCATATTCAAAATGAAAATTGTCCAACTTAGGACATTTTTCTCAAAGACTTGAGCTATAAACTTCTTGCAAATTATCAATCTGATGAGCAATTTCTAACTTCTCTATTCTAGAGTATACTGGACTCTAGGTAATCATTTATGCTATAACTTGAAGCAAACTCAAATAAATAAGTCCACTTAGACTTATTATCTTTTGAAGATTGAAAATCTTCATGTTAAGAACATCTATCTACGATGTTTAATTTAGTTACCTGGTTCTAACCGGCTAACCCTTGACTTTTGTGAAAAGAATTAGATACCATATTTGAGCCAAAAGATTTGGAAAGCGGAAAAAGAGAACTAAAACTCTATACAACCAATTCAAACTTCGAAAGATACGTAAACTTGTTATGAGTCAAAGTCTAGATGACTCAGGACTTTAACTTCTCAAAGATTTGTTTCAACAAGGTATTGAAACATTCTATCTATCTTTAAGAGGAAGGGACTTGATTCTCAAAAAGATTCATAGAGTAAATCTAAAATATCATCCAACTAAAGGATACTAGTTTGGTAACCAACATCAGTGTGTCAACCCAATGAGTTTCTATTGATGAGTTTTTACTCAAGTAATGCTTCACTTGAGATTAAGTTCATGCTTATCTTCAATCTTTATGACTACTTACTGGAAATGCAATTCTTGTGCATTCCTTTGAGTCAAAAGGAAAGTATTTTCCAAGTTACACTAGGAGCTTGGTGCTTAATTTAGTCAATCTATTCCTTAGTTGAAAGGATCAGTTCAAAGTCAAAGTCTCACTCTTTCAGAAATTTATCAAATATTTCTGACTGACAACACTTAAGCTTGAAGTATTTCAAGAAGATCTTGGAAGTTACTTACTTTGTATCTTCTTATGAACTTGATCTTGAAGTATCTGGAGATCATACTTTTATCCTCCTTGAATTAAAACTTATCCTGGGAAGTTTTAATTCTCTTGAAGATCAAATCTAACTTCAAGATTTATTCTAGGACTAAAAGGTAATTATCATTCCATTGTCAGATGTCCCATACCATCTTTCCTACATCAATCTTAGTATAAAATCTGGTGTCCTATACCACCCTGTTTTATATTCACATTCATGTGTGGGTGATACTTATCCTAAAGTATAAACATCTCTTGATAGAGTACCTTCTTGCTACAATTCTTTAAAAGAGTTTTGAAGTTTCAGGCACTACCTCTAACTAGATTTTCTAGGTTTTGATCCCTTCACATGATCGTTTCACGATCTTGTGCTTTCCTGTGGGAACTTGAAGACTTTTGATGCAACATCCATCCTTCTTTGCTACGATTTTCAAATGAAAACCAATCAAAATTCCAAGTACTTGAATTTTCATAGATTCAAGTTCAATTGGTTTATTCTTGACCAATTTGTAGTGACAAGAGCTTTTGACTTCTTGTCTTTAGATTCCTTCTTTACTGATGCTTTAAGTACCTATCTCGGCCGAGATTTATAGGAATCTCTCTAGTTCTTAAGTCTAAGAAAAAGTATGTTTCAGATACTTCAAGATCAAGTTTGTGAGACGATACAAAGTAAGTAACTTCCAAGATCTTCTTGAACTACTTCAAGCTTAAGTGTTGTCAGTAATAAATATTTGATAAATTTATGAAAGAGTGAGACTTTGACTTTGAACTGATCCTTTCAACTAAGGAATAGATTGACTAAGTTAAGCACCAAGTTCCTAGTGTAACTTGGAAAATACTTTCCTTTTGACTCAAAGGAATGCAAAGGAATTACATTTCTAGTAAGAAGTCATAAAGATTGAAGATAGGAATGAACTTAGTCTCAAGTGAAGCATTACTTGAGTAAAAATGCATCAATAGAATCTCAGTGGGTCGACACACTGATGTTGATTACCACACTAGTATCTTGTGGCTGGATGATATTTTAGATTTACTCTGTGAATCTTTTTGAGAATCAAGTCCCTTCCTCTTAAAGATAGATAGAATGCTTCGATACCCTGTTGAAATAGATCTTTGAGAAGTTAAAGTCCTGAGTCATCTAGACTTTGACTCATAAGTTTATGTATCTTTTGAAGTTTGAATTGGTTGTACAGAGTTTTAGTTCTCTCTTTCCGCTTTTCAAATCTTTTGGCTCAGATATGGTATCTGATTCTTTTGTAGATGCATGCCTATGCTTGATAAGTGTTTCCATACTTTGATGCTCTCTTATTTGCTTTCATTAGATTACATATAATGCTTTCAAAATTGAAGATTCCTTCCCTACTTCAATGTTAATAGAGATGCATTCTATATGAAAGCATAAAGCAAAGCAAATATCAAAATGAAAACATCAACTTCGAAAACACTTATCTCCTAATTAAGCTACATCCTTCAATTGATACTTTGGAAAAAGTCGTTTTTCAAAGATGCCGATCGTGAAAACATTACGAATACAACCACGATCCTTTATGAAAAGTAAACTTGATGGCACTAATTACACCTTGTGGAAGTTTAAGATCACTTCTATCCTTGAATCTTATGAGCTGCTTGAGACTATACTTGGGATTGACTATGAGCCCCAAGAAATCCCTAACTCAAATAATCTTGGTCGAATGATTCCTCTTGATGCTAATCTTCTATGTGCTTGGAAGCATAGGAATGCGGATACACTCTCTAGTCTAATTACAAGTACTTTTGATAGTGTTCTGACTCTCATTCAGCATACCAAAGAGGCGTGTGAGGCCTGGAACATATCAAGAAATCAATTTGAAACTCGAAATTAGACACGGATTCAGAACTTGGAGAATCAACTAGTAGTAGAAAGGTTTGTTGATGGGGAGATTGCTGAAGTGTTTATCACTTGCATTAAGAACCTACATGATCAAATGGCAGGAGCAGGTGTACCACAGTCAATTGAGGAGCTAGCTCGACATTGTCTTTGAATTTTTCCACTGAAGTTTGATGGTCTAGTAATTCCCCTTAATACCCAGATCAGATCGCAACCATTAACCTTTGAAGAATTTAGTGCCTTACTCATGGAGGAGGAGCTATGGCTCTAAAGGCAAGGAATGACAATGGCAAAGGAGAAGCATTCATGGTAAATGCCAAGGGTACCAAAATCAATTCTTCAAAATATGGGTACAAAAAGAAGAAGGACTAGAAGAAGTTTAAGGGAGAGCATTTCCACTACAAAAAAAACGCCACAGAATCCAAGATTATAGCATTAGGAAGGCAAAGGAAAAGAGTGGCTCTTCGAAAAGTGGTAAGGGCAAGGAGGTTGCTAACAATGCCAAAATTGAGCTTGATTTGTTTGTTATGATGGAGGAAATGTGTTTCTCAGCTAAAGATTCAGCCACAAAAGACTCATGGGTATTGGATAGTCATGTCTCTTGTCACATGACAAGCAAAAAAGACCTTTATAGTTCCCTACAACCTCTATAGGAAATCATCATGGTAAAGGTAGGAAACAATACAAGATGTGCTGCTAAGGGCAAAGGTACAATGTTTTTCATTAATTGTAACGGGGACATTAGAAAGTTTTCAGACATGTTTTATGTTCCACAAATCAAACGAAATTTACTTTTGGTAGCTTCTATAACTATTCAGGGTCATCAAGTATCTTTTAGCAAGACAGGAGCTGCGATTTTGGACCAAAACAACAATGTTATTGGGACCAGAATAAGGAGGAAAAACCTGTATGAGTTGTCTGCTCTTACAACCACGATAAGTGTGGGCACAAGTAAGGTATGGCATGAGAGATTTGGCCACATTGGGTACCCGATACTGAAATAGATGCATCGAAAAGGTATGGTTGCTCACCTCCCTCTGGTGGTAGAGATGAAAGAACCATGTGAAGCTTGCATGATGGGCAAGTAGCAAAGGAAGGCATTTTCACAAGTAAGCAAAAATAGAGCAAGTAGTCCTCTTGAGTTGGTGCATGCTGACTTGTGTGGAAAATGCATACAAAAGCCTTGGGAGGATCTTCTTACTTCATGTTACTCATCAAAGACTACAACAAGAAGATGTGGGTGTACTTTCTTCATGATAAGTCTCAAGCTTTTGGTAAGTTTAAAGAATGGCTTCAACTTGTTGAAACTGAAACTAGGAAGAAGATGAAGAAGTTAAGGACGGATGGTGGTGGTGAGTTCATGTCAATAGAATTCAATAATTTTTGCAAAGGCAAAGAAATCAAGCATGAACTCACGGTGGCACATAGCCCTCAATAGAATGGTGTTGAATGCCAAAATTGAACCATAATGGAAATGGCAAGGTGCATGTTGAAAGGAAAAGGACTTTCTAATCATTTTTGGGCAAAAGTTGTAAACATGGCTATTTACATCCTGAATCATAGCTACACTAAGACGCTTGATGGAAAGACTCCACAAGATGCCTACAGTGGTAGAAAGCCTTCTGTTTCCCATTTCAAAGTATTTGGAAGTGAGTGATATGTACACATTCTGGACAAAGATAGAAACAAGATTTGACCAAAAAGCACTAGATGTATCTTCTTAGGGTACAATGAAGAGAAGAAAGATTACAATATTTATGACCTAGAGAACAAGAAGATCATAGCGAGTCGCGATGTGGTGTTCAAGGAGGATCAACCCCATATAGTGGAAGAGGAAAAGAAATCTTCCACTTTATCATTAGACAAAGGAGTACTATGAACCTAACCCAAGATCTAGCCTTTCTATGGAAGAGAAGGAAGCATCATCATGAGATGATGAGACTAAAAGTCACCAAGCTATTTTCACTCAAGTGGAAAAACCATTGCCACGATGGGTGAAGCAGCTCTATGATTCTACAAATCCCATCTCATACTCAATTAAACGGATTGCAGATGGTCTAAGATAGTCATAGAGAATAGAAGAACAGACATGGGAAGAGGCCTATATTGTAAACCTAGCATGGATGGCTGAGTTTATTGGCGAACAAGCAAAGGAGCCGACAAGGATGGCTGAGATTATCTGACAGGGACCAAGGAAGATCTTTATCTTGCAACAAAAGTATGCAAAGCAGGTGTTGAAAGCATTTGACATGGAGGATTGCAAAGAAATCTCTACATCGATGGAAGTCAAGGCAAAATTATCTATTGAAGATACTTTAACTCTCATAGATATTGGAAGATACAGAAGATTAGTTGGAAGTCCCATTTACTTGTGTAAAAGTAGACTCGATATCTCTTAGTAAATGGGACTAGATGGAAGACTGGATATAGGAGATTAGTTGGAAGTCCCATTTACTTGTGTAATAGCAGACTAGATTTACTTGTGTAATAGCAGGTTTTCTAATAAGCCATGTCTAGCTCATTGGAAGGCATGCATGCGGATACTCAAGTACGTTAAAGGAACCACTGAGTATGGTATTCTTTACGGTGAAGGATTGTCTCTGAGTGGATACTGTGACTCAGATTGGGCATGAGATATTGATTCTAGAAAATAAATTTCTAGATATTGTTTCTCTTTAGGTTTAGGGATTGTTTCTTGGATAGAAAAGAAGCAACTGACTGTAGCAATATCTTCTACTGAAGCTAAGTACAAAGTGACATGTTTTGTTGCATGTGAAGTAGTATGGTTGAGAAGGGTCCTATGACATATAGGAATTCAAGGACAGGAGGCTACAAGGTTGAGATGCGATAACCAGAGTTGTATAACCATCACCAAGAATCTTGTTTGTCATGCACATACTAAGCACATATAAATCTAGTATTACTATGTGTGAGAGTTGATCAAGGACAAATTTGTGGAGCTCAGCTATTGTCGAACAGAAGAAAATGGAGAAGAAATTTTCACCAAGGTTCTAGGGAGAGAGCAACTGCATCGATATCCTCCAAAGCTTGGCATTGGACCAAGAAGGTAGTTCACCACAAGTGGACATTGAGGGGGAGTGTTAGATATACTCAATACTCCACCCGCACTGCAAATGATCCATGTTACTCTAAGTTGTATGGGCCTCATTATGAGGAGAAGCGAGTCTTATGAGATTCCGGACATTTGTGATGAGGTCTACAGGAGACGAGCAAAAGCTTTAGATGATCTATGTAAGTCTAATCAAAAGGCCAGTTAGGGCATATACTTTAGTCACACCAGAATTCTGGAGGTATGAGAGTTTGATAGTCAACCAATCCAGAATTACAGTGTGTCTCAGGAATCCAAGAGGAAGTCTAGAGGCATGACTAGTTTGGTAGTCAACTAGTCCAAAATTACGATGACCGGTTTAGTAGTCAACCTGTCTGAAATTACAGTGACCAGTTTGGCATTCAACCTATCCAGAATTATGGTGACTAGCTCGGTATTTTGGACTTACAATGGTTTGTCTGGAACTATAGGTTTCTAGTTTGGTGGGTGTTTGGTCTGATCGTCTCCTCAATCCAGTAATTACATAATTTGGAATGTTCCAAAATTATAGATGATCCCGATGGTTAACACATAGCATCAAGAAATCTTGAAGATCATGCCTAAATCAGAGGATTACTCAAGAGAAATCATGGATATTCAGACTATCAAACCCTTCCTCTAGACTCTGCCTATATTGCCATTGAAGCTCCACAGTGGGAGCACATGGGTGGATAGTATCATTGGTGTATATACATTGATGTTGACAATTTGAGAATTTTTCTCTATCTCTCTATCTCTGTACATTTTTGTTAGTGTGCTCTGCTTCTCACTACTCTACCTATTGATCTCATTCCACTGTGTTATTTGTCTTGATCATCATTTTTCTTAACATGTTGTATAGGAACCATTTGTTGATATGCTTGTCTTCTTTTCGTCTTCTTGAAATGATTTGATGGCATCCTCCAAGCTAGGGATCAAAACTTTACACTTGAGTATGGTTTTGATATTGGAATATTTCTCTAGAAGTGATTTAATGAAGATAGCTGCTTTATCTTAATCATTTATGTTTACATCATATGTGCTAATTGTGTACAAAACTTTTAAGCCTATTAGCTAAGGGTGCAATACTTTCCCCATTTTCATGCATTAAGGTATGAAATTGGATCTTCAATGAAGTTATTTAATTTTTTGCCTTAGATCCAAATAAGAATTCAAGTGTGCACCAAGCTTCATAAGAGGATTGGGCTTCACCTATATGATGTATGTATTCATCATCTAATGAAGTGAGAATAATGCCTAGATCTTGATCATATTTAGTTGCATATTCAATATTTTGAGCCCTAGTTGTATTATTTTCATTAGAAGATAAAGGTTTTACAACATCCCACAGGCTTTTTTCAATTAAATACCCTAGATTTTTTGTTTGTCAAGTATGAAAGCTTACCCCTTGAACTTATCAACTCCCTTATTTCACTCATTGTTTGTTAGACTAGAGGTCTTACCAAGAGTGAATCACTCTAGTAGTTTCTAACTGCTTTCAACAATGCTTATTTCAAGAATTTTATTTCTGTGGGAAAGTCTTACTGCTAGAGAATGCAGATAATGTTTAATCCCATGGAAATTGAAGAGAAATGTATGTGCTTGGCATGAACATACGTATGGAATAAGGATAATTAGACGTCTTTAAGCTTTGCACATGACGAATGATAGTTTTAGAAATAACTTGTGAAATGAGGAACATCACCCTTCGATTCCTCTCTTCCCAATCTATGAATTGTCTCCTTTGTGCTCGACTGATGTTGGGATCTTGAAGGTCTACTGGTTATGCATCATCTCTAGTAACTAAACTCCATAAACCTTTACCTTTTAAGGTAATTTGTCATTCTATACCTCTAAGATTGAAAATTATCTTTGCCTAACTTCTCAACTTGTTGTCCTAAATCATCCATTGAAAACTTTGAAGTTTGAGGTTTACCTCAAATATGTTTTGGCACTCTATCTTGACTTTACAAAGCTCCTCCTTGATTTGTGACTTTTCCTTTACTTTACTTCAGCTCCAATGTTGTGCCTCTTTAAGCTCCAATGCTCTATATTTGAGCTCTGATACCAACTATTGGAGAATTCCTCTCCTATGCGTAGCGGAAAGTGTAGAAGACCTTCTTAGGATCAAGACTTTTACCTGTAGCTGAACCTTAGAATGAAAAATCGTATCAATTGAAAAACACAATGAACTTGAGAATTTGGCCACTCAAGCTAGACACTAATAGCTTTCAAGTCAGATGTCAAACACTCAATTTGGAGTAGTTTTGGTTTGGCAACTCTTTGCATCAAAATAGGCTTCCTGTCCACTCAGTTAGGCTGAAAACTGGACTTCATTAAAAAATAAATAACTCATAGAGATGCGAAATTTGACAAAATTGTTTTAGATAAACAAAGTACATGTGATAATCTTTCTAACACATATTTAAAATGTAAAAATAGATAGATACATTGAGAGATATGACTCTCACAATGAGGCTACCTAGAAATGGTGAGTGGCTGGACATAGTCTATGAGACTAAAGAAAACGAAATGACTAAAACCAAATGAACTATCTACAAGGGGACTTCAGTGCCTTCTTCCTCTGTTCTTGAGAGTCCACCCTTGCCTCTTTTATAGCCAAGTGACCACGAGCTCTCATGATGAGTTTGAGAGCTCTTCTCCATAACTCCTCCACTACTTTGAGCAACCACTCTTCTCTTCTAGTTCAATTTTTGGATTTGATTCTCTTTTGGTCTTCGCTACTTGTTAAAGTGAATGCTTTCATTTTTCATTTTTGTATTTGCCTTCTTTTTGAAGAAAATCCTTTTTGTGAAATATATGTGATCTTACTTCTTTATTTTTAACATATCCTTTATACGTGCATTTTTCGAGTGTACATGTCATAAGGCTAATTACATGGCTTAGCACAAGCACTTTATTTTACTATCCCATGAACATATGACATAAAGCTAAGTTTTTGATGTACAAGATAAATTTCATCTTTGAAGAAAAACAGGTACTTTTGTTGGCCCATGTGGAGGATGTGCAGGTTTACAGAGGGCGAATGTCAGAGAGATTCTATCTCCCTATCTGGATCTCCACTCTTTCATTTTGTCAAATGAATTGTGTTGAACTAATGAATAGCTTTATTTTAGAAGAATTGAAGGCATGATGCAACATTGGTGCAAGGATATACACATTCAAAATCCTAGCGCTCTAAGGACAAACAGAGTGGGAGTAGAGAGAAAGTTGAAAAAAGAGATGTTGCAACCACACTGTCATGTATTGGAAGGAAGAGGATGGAAACATTGTTCAATATTTGCACCGAAGCTATTGTGGAAGGAAATAACATTGAAGGTTCACATCAACAGAGAATGGTTCAAGACATGGGGTCCATCACATGGTGACAATTTGATTTATTACATAGGTTGTGGGTATCTTTTAGTGCAACCTTAAATGATTGAAGCTCAAGTCAATGGAAGCATAAGGACTTGTGTGAAGCATTTAAGGATTTCGACACAAATGTAGATGACAAGATTTCTATAGAGGATCTATACCACATTCATACCTAATTTGGCCAATCTCTATTGTATGGAAACATGTGAACAGATGATATAAAGTAATGATTTTGATGATTATGGTTTTATGTACCTCAAAGAGTGCTCTATGATGATGATTGTAATTATATGAGATCAAATGTCATTTTTGCAAATTATAAATGCATTACAAGTGACATTGTGATGCAATTTATGAATAACCAATGTTATGAAGAAGATCAAAGTGGACACAACTTCTAGTTTGACTACAACAATCACTATGAAATTTCTAGATCTTTGCATGAATTAGAAGTGAACATGTGTCAAAAAAGAATAGATAGCTATTAGTGCATGAAAAAAGTAGTCGCGTTTAGTTTTTGAACCACTAATTTGGCGCAACTTCTTTTCACATACAAGAACTGCAAAGTATCACAAAGAGAGAAAAAAAAAGGGCATTGTTCAACATCCAATCTTCATGATACGAAACGATAAAAGTGTAGCTGCAATTGTGGGCTTGGACACATAGGAAGGGAGTACAAGATATATACAGGGGGAGAGGGAAATCAACACAAAAAGAGGAAAGGAGGAATCGAAAGCTCATCTTTGAAGATCAGGGAGAATTGAGCAGACAAGACCACTTGCTCAAAGGTGATTAATGCCCTCGCATGATTGAAGAGGATGCAGTATTGATCATGAATATCTCATGAGGAAGCACTCAATGAATGAATCCAGAATTGAAGAAAGCCGGAGGAATTGAAGGATATGAAGTAGAGAAGCATGAAAGTTAAAATGATTGAGAAGTTGAGAAAACGTCAACTGATCATTATAGCTATAAGAAATTACAATGGAGAGATATGTGCCCTTAAACACTTGGATTGATCATCACCTCGACATTTTCAAGCTTCTATAGTATGCAGACCAGTGAGCAAAGTTGTGAAGATATCTCGAGATTGAGGATAGCAATGAGAATGAAACTTTGTAGCTACAAAGTACACAATATGCTTAATCTATAATACATTAAATCACATCAAATGATCAACTATGCAATGAGAATCAAGATTAAGAAGTTCATTTTTCTGAGATGATCATGGTAGAGACGGGAGAGTGAGATATGATCAATGTATATGTATTACATCACATAGAATTACAAAGAACATTGGCAATATGTAATTGCACAATGTGAAGGTAGTGATGGAGCTATAGGAGCTCACTAAACACTATAGATCCCTCTCAAATGATCTCCAAATCGGGCTCTATTTCACATGAGATTTTGATCCATCTTTTATAGCTAGAGTTGGAGCCATTGTTTGAATTCAAATTCAAACTCCTACCATAAAGTGAATCCTAAACTTTAGGACTTGCTTTCTCATCAATTACCTACCAAGTAATTCGTGATTTGATTTCTCCTAACTCCACGTGAGAGTAAGTGCGATTAACATATTCACTTAACAATGATACAGGTAACTTGCTTTTTTACAAGGGAATGGTCATATGTGACTTCAATTGATTATATGAAGTAAATGCTAATTGTCCAAGTATGTAGGCTTGTACTTATTTGCACCAACAGCTCCCCCCCAAGCCTAACATGCTTGGTCTTCATTTCTCTTTGATTTCCTACAATCGAATCATCATCTTGAACCTCTTCATCTTAGTTGCATCTGAAGATTTGGTTGGCATATCTACACATTGCAAATTGGTTGATACATAGGAAATTGGATATCCTTGCTAAGTATATTTTTTCTCACATAATGATAGTGCACTTCAATGTGCTTAGTCCTTGCATGATATATAGGATTAGCAACCAAATGAAGTGAACTAATGCCTATCTCTTGAGCATAACCTTTTGCAACAAGCCTAGCCTTATAACTATCAATTGCTCCATCAAGCTTATGTTTTGGCTTGTATACCCATTTAGAGCCAATGGCCTTTTTGTTGGGAGGTAAATAACATAAATAATAGGTACCATTCTTCCTAATAGCATCGTATTTTGATTGCATAGTAGCCATCTAATGTTTTGAATTTTGTGCTTCATCAAAAGAAATAGGCTGATTCTCATCACAAAGACAAGAGGCAGCCATTGCATAGAAATATGATGCAAAAAAAGCTCTATCAGAGCGTGGATGAGTGCGATATGAAAGAGGTGCATCTAATTTGCTATCTTGCAAATTTTGCACTAGCCATTTGGGCATAGTTTTTGCCTCATGTATATTTTTCCTCTGATCAACAAGTGCATCATGTAAATCTGCATCCGAAATGGAATGATCTGAATCATTATGTGAAACCAATAAAGGCTAAGAAATTGCCTCATTTGGACTAGGACTTGACTATTCACCTTTAAAAAGAGGTAGCAAAGTGTCATACAAATCCTTGGAGCTAATTGATGTCTCCTTAGTACATGAAAGTAATGGTTGAATTGCATCTTCCACAAAAACAACAACACAACTAACCAAGATGCATTTAGTTTGTGGATGATACAGAGAATAGCCTTTGGTTTGAGAGTTATATCCAACAAAAGTACAATTGCTTAATCATCCAATTTTTCGCATTGTTTTTTAGGCCCTAATGCATATGCTAGAAAACCAAAGACATTTAGATGAGAACCAGATGGCTTTGGAATAGGCCAAGCCTCATATGGAGTGATAGATTGTAGTGCTTTGGTGGGACACCTATTAACTAAATATGGTGCACACATAAAAACCTGAAGCCAAAAGCTATGTGGTAAAGCCTGACTTTTACCATATACCTCACCATCTCCATAAGAGATCTGTTCCATATTTCAAAAAATCTATTTTGTTGAGGTGTATAGGACAATTTACATTGATGTTTTATCCCACGTTCAGCTAGAAATGCATTAGAATTAGAAGACATATGTTCCCCCCTTGATTAGAACCGAGGGTGCTCAATTTACATGCTAATAGATTTTGAGCCAAAAAAGAAACTATTTGAAGTACATAAACACTTCAAAATTTTGTTTCAATGGATACACCCATGCATCCCTAGAAAAATCATCAATAAGAATCATGAAGTAAAGGTAGTTCCCAAAAGAGGGTGTTTGCATAGGACTAGAGACATCAATGTAAACAAGCTATAATTTCTAAGTAACTAGAATTGAACTATCTTTTGGGAAGGAGGAACTACATTTTGCCCAAAATACGACCTTCACAAACATGTTTACAAGGTGCCTTAAGTTTGGGAAAAGATGACACAATTTTTTATTTCTATAAGTGTAGTAAAATGGAAATCTTCAAATGATCAAAGCATGCATTCTAAAGCTTTGCATTGGAGATAGCTTGAGATTCGTACTCCACACATGTATAATGGACCTGTTCTGCTAGGATTGATTTTCTTGCAACAAAACAGAGACTAACTCTTCAAATGTAGGCATTTAGACTGCCTTTCATCATAAATGAAAGAGTAGAATCAAAACTATGATATGAATCTAGAAGATCGTTAAGAACACTCTACACAAGTGAACTATTTGGTAAGACTTCATTAGCATAAATCAACTATTCCTTAAAATCTTTGATCTTTGTCAAAAATATGTCCGTAGAATATCCTCATTCATGTGTTCGCTCTCTAACTATTTTGGAAGGTAAGCAGCATGAGCCCCATTTCTCACTTGGTATAAAGTGGTAAGTGTATCCCAAGCATCCTTTGGTATTTTTCAAGAGTGAAATACAATGGATAATGGCACGTTTGATAAACAAAGCTATCAATGCATGTGCCTAAGTATGCTACCATCCCATCAAAGTTGCTCTATAGTACGTGTATCAAAAATCAAAATAGGAACATGAATTTGAAGATCATCATCTTTAGTGCCATATGCATCACTTTCAGTAATTGTATTTGTAGGTGTAGTAGGCCATTTTTCAACAGTGTACATAATATTCCATAGTCCTTTACCACCAATACATGATGCATCATATATGCCCATAACAGATAATTACTACCATCCAACTTTTCCTCAACAGCCAACATATGGAATACATCATTGCTTTTAGCCATGGCCATTGACTAAAATACCCTAATGCAAAAAATGACTGTATCTTTAAAATCTGAATAGAACTACCATGTCAAGCTCTACTAAGCCTATAGTAGACTTTGTGTTGCTTGTATTGGCAAACCAAAAATTGTATATATGTTTGGAACAAAATGAAAAAATTGCCTACACAAGCATTGCCATAGTGCATTTGGAGGCCAAAACCAGCTCATATCAACATTTTGACAGCACAAAATGAAGTTTCTTTGAAGTGTTAATCACCCCAAGTACACTCAACAGTTTTCATGTGATTTTGAGACTATGACTAGAGTGTGAAGAGATGGATAGGTATGTGCTTGAAGATGAAGAGGTGTTGCAAAATCCTTGATCTACACCAGCCAAATGAACTCCAGGAGTATATGGTGGGCCCTTTTAGCTTGCCAATGGATGTATTAGACACCCTATGTACCTTGGAAGATCACTCTCAAAAGGATAGATCAAAATAGATAAGTTGGAGTTAGCTTAGAGGTGAAAACTTGCTATTCTTGGTTCATACACCTGTCCAGTGTTTTACATAATTCTCTGAGCACAGCAGCAACTAGCTTAATTCCTCTTGGGGAAGTCTAGGTAGCTTAAAGAGCTAACTTTCAAGAGTAAACTCATCAAAAATAATAAACCACACACTGAGAATGAGTTTTAACAAGTGATGACATCATCCCAATTTTCACGGGCTGCTACAGTTTGAGACTAGTGAGCAGAACAATCAGCATAACCCAAAATGTAGGAATCCAATGATTATGAAAATTTTTATGGTTATACTAGACAGTAAGTTGAATCCAACAAGCTTTAAATCATTGAATTTGGATAAGTAACCACTGAGAAACACCTCTGACAAGATGAGTGAAAAAGTCGGGTACCCGACAGAGAAGTGAAAATGCACAGACACTGTTGACTTCAACTGAACATAACTGAAGATTGCAACTTCCAAATGACATGAAAATTTGTGAGCATATAGTAGATTTATAGGGCTAACTTTACCAAGTTAAATCACGGAAAATGATGCACCAAGATCAGAGAAAACATCTCTGCAAGCTGACTGAGAAAACTGAGAGATATGGCAGTGAGAAGTACACTTCACAAGAACATGGAAATATGAACCCAAATGATAATGAAAATGAAAGTATATTGCTTGTAAAATACAATGGACTTACTGATACATATGTGTGCCTTGTAATCACACCTTGATATGACATAAAGCTCAGCTCTTGGAGGTCTTCACATAGGTCTCTCTAACCACGACTAAAACTGCCATCTATTTATAGTTGAGTTGGGAGGCTAACTTCCCTCAATCACTCTCAAATCAATCAATGATTGATTTGATTCTCTACCTACCACAAATCACGAATTCGTGGCTCCTCTTTCCAGTGGACTCAACCACTTAAGATTCTTTCACTTTTACATTAAGTAAACTCTTCAAAAGTTACAAGAGGTAGTTCACAAGGGAACTTTACATAGTCTTCATTTTAAAGCTTTTTTCATGACTTTGTGGGACTCAAGCCAATACTTAGGCTTGTCATAGACTTGCTCCAACAGCTCCCCCTCAAGCCAAGTATGCTTGAGGTCTTCAATCTTCCAAGATTACCTGCAAACCAATCATAGCCTTGAATTTGCAAAGCTTTGTACCATCCAATGCTTTGGTTAGAATATCTGCACATTGTTGATGAGTGGACACATATGATATTTGAATCTCTTTGCTTAGAACCTTCTCTCGTACATAGTGATAATGAACTTCAATATGTTTAGTCCTTGCATGAAAAATAGGATTAGCAGCCAAATGAATAGAACTCATATTATCACAAAAAATAGTTGGAGTTCCAAACTCCAATCCAAGATCTTTGAATAATGTCTTCATCCACATAGCTTCCTGAGTAGCTATGGTAAGACCTCTGTATTCAGCTTTAGTAGAAGAGAGAGCAACTGTGGGTTGCTTCTTGGATGACCATGAAATAAGCTTTGAACCTGCAAAGGTAAGATAACTTGAAGTGCTCCTTCTATCTTCTTTGGAGCCAGCCCAATCTGCATCAGAAAATAGCTTCAAACCTAAATCAGATACATAAGGATAATAAAGTCCTTCATTTATGGTTCCTTTGAGATACTTGAGAATCCTTTTGGCAGCATCCATATGTGGTTTCCTTGGTGTGTGCATAAATTGACTTAGCACACTCACACTGTAACATATATCTACTCTTGTCAATGTGGCATAGTTGAGACTACCCACTAGACTTTGATATGATGTGATGTCCTCTATGAGTTCACCTTCATGTGAGCTCAATTTGTGATTGACCTCCATTGGAGTACCTGCAATCTTACAATCTTGCATCTTGAATTTTGCCAACATGTCCTTAATGTACTTCCTTTGAGTGAGAAACAAACCATGATCTTTGTAGACAACTTCCAAACCTAGGAAGTAGGTAAGTGAACCCAAATCACTTATCTTGAACTCTTCTCTCATCTGATCTTTGATCTTCTTCATACCATCTGCATCATTTCCTGTCAATATAATATCATCTACATATACACATAGGTAGATGACCTCAGAATTACTCTTTTTAATAAAGAGTGAAGGATCTGCCTTGCTTGGTTGAAAGCCTTTGTCCTGCAAGAATGAAACAAGCCTGAAATTCCAAGCTCTTGGAGCTTGCTTGAGACCATACAATGCTTTGTTAAGTTTACACACATAATCAGGATAAACTTGATTCTCAAAACCAGGTGGTTGTGCCATATATACCTCTTCTGTTATCCAACCATTCAAAAATGCATTCTTTACATCTAGTTGAAGTATCTTCCAATTTTTGGAAGAGGCAATAATAAGCAAAACCCTAATAGTAGGCATCTTTGCCACAGGAGAGAAAGTCTCCTCATAATCAATTCCCTGAGTTTGTGCAAAGCCTTTTGCTACAGGCCTTGCCTTATACCTGTTAATGGAACCATCAGAATTCTTCTTGAGTTTATAGACCCATCTTGAGCCTATTACCTTCATGGATGAAGTCTTGGGCACCAAATCCCAAGTGTTGTTTTCCTCAAGTGCTTCAATCTCTTCCTTCATTGCATGCTTCCATTCTGATTTTGCTTTGGCCTCTTCAAATGATGATGGCTCCTCTTGGTTTATATCCTGTGCTATGTAGATAGAATGTTTAGTTACTAATGAGGTGTCAAACCCATACCTTTCTGGTTTTTGCTTTTCCCTCATATATCTTCTTAGGCCATGATGTGATGATTCTGCCTCATGTCCAAGTTCTTGCAATTTTGCTTTACCTTTAGACTTCCATGCTTTGATCTTTTCCATATGAGATTCTTCATCATCCTCCGAGGTGTCTTGTTCTTCAATCTTTGGTTGTTCTCTACCAAGCTTTGGAAAATCTTCTTCAAGATTATATGGTAAATTGACCTTCCTACATGAATCTTCATACCATGAATTGTTCTCATCAAAAACTACATCTCTGCTTACCAAGAATCCTTTGTTGGTAGGGTTGTATAACCTGTAGCCCTTTTGATTGTTGTCATATCCAATAAATACACACCTTTCTGCCTTTGGATCCATCTTGCCTCTAACCTGTGAAGGAACATGAGCAAAAGCAATACATCCAAAAATTTTACAATAATCTAAGCTTGGTCTTCTTCCATTCCAAGCCTCAGATGGAGTCATCCCATCAAGGGATTTTGAAGGCAACCTGTTAATCAAGTAAGTGGCTGTAGATACAGGCTCAGCCCATAAGTAATTAGGTAAATGATTTTCATTTAACATAGACCTTGCAGCTTCAACAATTGTGCTATTCCTCCTTTCTGCCACTCCATTTTGCTCAAGAGTGTACCTTGTAGTTACCTCTCTTTTGATTCCTCTTTCTTGAAGAAAAGAATCAAACTCATGGGAGAAATATTCTCCCCCTCCATCTGACCTTAGCCTTTTTAGTGATTTACCTGTTTGATTCTCAACAAGAGCCAAATATCTTTTGAAACATGAAAAAACTTCATCTTTGTGTTTCATAAAGAATAGGATAGTCCATCTGCTGCAATCATCAATAAACAAAACATAATACCTTGATCCAGATATTGAAGCTTCCTTGCTAGGTCCCCATACATCTGTATGAACCAACTCCAAGAGATCTCCATGCATATAACCTTTCTTCATGAATGGTAACCTGTGAGACTTTCCAAATTGACATGCACTACACTTATAAATCATATGTTGTTTTGACAAATTAGGGAGTCCAAGTACACTTTGGTCCCTGCAAATTTGCTTTAATGACCTTTCACCAATATGTGCTAACCTTTTGTGCCATACTTCCAATTCTATGAGTGTCTGACTACCATAATTAAAGAGAACAATGTTTCTAGTGTCCTGTAATTCAAATGTGAACAATCTACCTGTCTTTTCACCTTTTGCAATTCTTCTGAATCCTTGACTTGGATCTCCAACAAATGCTCCTACTTTTGTGAACCTGACTTGCAACCCTTTCTCTACTATCTGCCCAACACTTATCAGATTCTTTGTAATGGTAGGGACATAGAGTACCTTACTGAGTAGGTTGATGTTTCCATCAGGTGCTTTGACATTGCCTATTTTCTCCACAGGATGTTTTGTATCATCTCCTGTTTGTACCTCATGTTTATTCCTTGGATCTTCTAAATCTGATAGGAGTGCCACATTTCCTGCCACATGATTTGAACAACCTGAATCTATGTAGAAAACATGCTCATCAGATTTACCTTGTGGCATAGCCATGTTCATGATCAATAATGAATCCTCTTTGTTTGAGTCTTCTGTGTAGTTATTGTAGTCTCTCCTTCCTTTGTAGCCTCCTTGATAGTTTGAATGATTGTAGTTGTTGTAGTTGCCATGATAGTTGTTGAACCTTCCTCTTGAATAGCCATAACTTCCTCTATTGTATCCTCTTCCTCTTTGATTCCTGAAATTCCTAAAGCAATTTTCAGTTGTATGATTAGTTAGTCCACAAATAGAACATGGAGTTGGAGTCTTGGGATCTCCCCCTGCCTTGTCTACCTCCTCTTCCTCTACCTCTGCCATGTCTTCCTCTACCTGCATAGTTAGCTTGATATGTACCTGCTTCATCATCCACTTTTTTCCTTTGTTATCTTTGGACTTGCTTTTATCAGTGTATAAAGCTGAAGATTGATTACCTTTAGAGCTTTCTCCATTTTTGATAAGCTTTGCCTCTTGGGTAAGTAGTTGTCCAATGAGTGTATTGAAATCAGGTACATGCATGTCCATGTACAAATCCATAGCTGTGGTGAATGCTTCCCACTTGTCATCTGCCTTCAAGCCATTGATGACCTGCCTTACAATTTGCTCTTCATCTATTACCTCTCCAATACTTCCCAACTGATCTGCTATGTCCTTGAGCTTTGTGACAAAATCAGTCACATTTTGTTTGGGAGCCTTCTTGAGAGTTGTGAAATCCAGCCATAGTTGAGGCTTCCTAGCTTTAGTACTTGAAGAAAAGAAAGCTTCAAGTGCATCCCACACTTCCTGAGATGTCTTACAACTTCTAATGTGAGGCAACAAAAAATCTGAGATAGAGTTGAGGAGATAAGACCTTGCAAGTGCATCCTTGGAGCACCATGTGCTCAATCTTTCTTGCTCTTCTTGTGTTGGTTGACTTTTGTTCCTGAAACTTGGCATAACTTCATCTCCAAGCACATAACCATATAAACTTCTACCTTGGAGATAAGCTTCCATTCTTAATGACCAAGCTGAGTAGTTACCTCTGTCCAATTTGTCAATTGATGAAGGAAATCCATCTGCCATGTTGTCCAACCTTGCTCTGATACCACTGTGAAGAGATGGATAGGTATGTGCTTGATGAAGAGGTGTTGCAAAATCCTTAATCTACACCAGACAAATGAACTCCAGGAGTATATGGTGGGCCCTTTTAGCTTTCCAGTGGATGTATTAGACACCCTATGTACCTTGGAAGATCACTCTCAAAAAGATAGATCAAAACAGATAAGTTGGAGTTAGCTCAGAGGTGAAAACTTGCTATTCTTGGTTCATACACCTGTCCAGTGTTTTACATAATTCTCTGAGCACAGCAGCAATTAGCTTAATTCCTATTGGGGAAGTCTAGGTAGCTTAAAGAGCTAACTTTCAAGAGTAATCTCATCAAAAATAATAAACCACACACTGAGAATGAGTTTTAACAAGTGATGACATCATCCCGATTTTCACAGGCTGCTATAGTTTGAGACCAGTGAGCAGAAAAATCAACATAACGCAAAATGTAGGAATCCAATGATTATGAAAATTTGTATGGGTATACTAGACAGTAAGATGAATTTAACAAGCTTTAAATCACGGAATTTGGGATACGTAACCACTGAGAAACACCTCTGACAAGTTGAGTGAAAAAGGCGGGTACCTGACAGAGAAGTGAAAATGCACAGACACTGTTGACTTCAACTGAACATAACTGAAGATTGAAACTTTCAAATGACATGAAAATTTGTGAGCATATATTAGACTTATAGAGCTAACTTTACAAAGTTAAATCACTGAAAATGATGCACCAAGCTCAGAGAAAACATCTCTTCAAGATGACTGAGAAAACTAAGAGATATGGCAGTGAGTAGTACACTTCACAAGAACATGGAAATATGAACCGAAATGATAATGAAAATGAAAGTATATTGCTTGTAAAATACAATGGACTTACTGATACATATGTGTGCCTTATAATCACACCTTGATATGGCATAAAGCTCAGCTCTTGGAGGTCTTTACATAGGTCTCTCTAACCACGACTAAAACTGCCATCTATTTATAGTTGAGTTTGGGAGGCTAACTTCCCTCAATCACTCTCCAATCAATCAATGATTGATTTGATTCTCTACCTACCACAAATCACAAATTCGTGGCTCCTCTTTCCATTCTTGATCAAGTGGACTCAACCACTTAAGATTCTTTCACTTTTACATTAAGTAAACTCTTCAAAAGTTACAAGAGGTAGTTCACAAGGGAACTTTACATAGTCTTCATTTTAAAGCTTTTTTCATGACTTTGTGGGACTCAAGCCAATACTTAGGCCTGTCATAGACTTGCTCCAACATAGACTAGTGTTGACAATGCCCTAGATAAAGCAACAATCTGTTCTCATACCAATTGTTGGAGTTCAATGTCTGTGCAAGCAGACAAAGAGTACAAGGAAGAGGAAGAAGCTTGGAGCACAACACAACACTTAATGAATTACCAAAAGAACGTACGAAGCTAAGTGAATCATTAGGGTTATATGTATATATACAAGTTATGAAAAAAAACCTCCTAAAGAGGGAAAAAGTGCCTTCATAGTCCTAAGTGTGTTCACACACATCATTACCAAAATATATCAATAGATTCAACATGCCACATAGTCTTTAAGATTTGGACACTCTACAAGTGTGATTAACCGCTTTTCACTCCACACTCACCCTAGACATTAACTTACCAACATTTTGTTATGGCATTCAATCATTACTTTTTGGCTTCAGCAAGAAACTTCCATTAAGGCTTTTAAAAGTGTATTCTAATAGATACCAGTTCTAGTACAACCACCACATGTAGAACTTTGAAGAGGTGTTTGAAAAACATTCATAATTTTTTTGTAAAATACCAGATGCCCATACACTATGCCTTAATGCAATTTAGTTGGACATAACACCTTCTACATTAGGCCCAAATAGGATTGAATGGAAAAGCCACCATATGTTTTTTCTAAAAAAAACTACGAGAAGGACAAATAAGTGCATGATAAAGAAAATAAAATATAAATCCCAATTGGTTCCACTAAAGATCTATCCAGGACGACAAAGTCCCATAGAATTAAGCCCTGAAATCATCAAAATCAAGCTCAAAGGGGGATTGTTATAAAGGGACCTTTCCACCATGAGAAAACCTCTAACTTAGAGGTAAATCCTAGAAAAACCTGCATCCTCGTTTTCATTGATCAAGAGACCTCCTCTTTTCTATAAAAATGTCACTTTGCTTATGGAAATGCAAGGCACATTTGCTTGTTCTTATCCATGTGAATATGTGAGAGAACTCTCTCTCTCTCTCATGCTTTCACGTATGAATGAAAGATCTCTCTCTCTCTCTCTATCTCTCTCTCTCTCTCTCTCTTTCATTTTATCTCCACCTTAGCAGCATAGTGTGACCAAAAATCTCTCAAGTTTGAGCTCCATCGTCAATGGTTTCTTCCTGTACGAATACCAACAATAGGTAGGCATGTATTGTCCTTTTCACCTTCATTATACTCTCCTAACTTGTCCTCTTGCATGCTTTGTGTTCTCAAACTATGTGAAGAGTTCTTAGTCTCTAGATTTTTTTTTAATCACTATTTGAGTTCACAAAGTTGGCCATTTCTTCCATAAGTTTGGCTTTATGTATAAAATTTACTCTAGTGTAAGGATGCATTTCACCAGTTTTCTTATGAACCTCAAAAATAGGTGTGCACTATTCAGTCTTCATTAAAGGGAATATTACGAAGGTTTCTTTCCTGATTATGAATTGGTTTTCATATTATCTTATGTATTATGGTAACCTTCATAAGATCTTGCCTCATTCTTTTGAAATATCAATCAATGATGAACTATACTTCATAGGATATTCCACAAATAGGGTGGTTCACAAATACTTGGATGGTTCACAAATACTTGATTTCTCTCATGGGTGGTCCTTGATGGTATTCTCGTTCAAGTTACATCTACCCTCTTCTATTTCATCCCATCGATACTCTAGAAACATCCTACGCATGAGGGTTTCTAGAGATAATATCTTTCGTATCATCCATCACTTTAGTTAATTTTCTCTCTTCAAGGGATTGAATTGTCATGAGAGTTGGGTACTACCTAAGTCCTATCTTGTTCCTTTGCTTTGATACTATTTTTTCTAGTCTCTTTTTGAATTATGTTTCTCTATAAGTCTTCCATAAGAAGAATACTTTCTTCCAATATTTTTTGAGATAATTCAATAAAGTTTTTTCACATGCCTAACCTATCTTTTTCTAACTAGGCATTAAGGTTTTAGTTCTTGGTCTGATTTATCCTAGCATGATATGTCTTGAATAACATCTCTAGGTCTTTTGGAAGAAAATATGTTAGGATTGATCTTGTTTTGTATTTTATGGATGCTAGGTCCAATTCATGACGTGTGGATCCATCTTTGGAAGTGTTATAGAATAATGTGTTTGAGCTATTATTCGAAGGGATTAAAAGCAATAAGATGGATTTAAGAATAGTTTATGTGTTCTAAAACACCAAGAGACTTGGTGTTTCCTCGTGGTTACAAGAGTTGAGTCGCTAGCAAGGGGACTTGGTTTCAAGCCCTACAGGAAGCAAGGGAGTAAGAGAATTTTACTCGAGCCCACGTAAGAGATTAAACTTGAGTGAAATAAGAAACTTGTAGCTCATGTAGTTACATGCTTAACACATGGATGGTTAACATGGGCTCACCTCCCTTCAAGAGAGCTATATATAGAGATACTTGGTTGGGTGTTCATTCATCTCTCAAGAACTTAGTGTTCATAACCTTTGTGTTACTTGTTAGTGGTAGTTACATGTTTGACACATGGATTGTTAACATGGACCTATCTTCCTTGAAGAGGGCTATATATAGAGGTACTTATTTGGGTGGTCGTTCATCTATCAAGCACGTGGTATTTGTAACTTTGGTGGCACTTGGTAGGAAGTTTAAGTGTGCACTTCTTATAACATCTTCACTTCAGTATCCATTTTTTTCTAAAGTTTTTGATAATTTTTACTTAATTTTTCTCCAAGTAAAAATTTTAGTTTTCCTTGTATCACTTGAAAAATCATAATCTATCCATTTAGGTGGAGTGGTCTCTTCATCATTCAATGAAGTATTTCGATGGCAATGCATCACACTGCACTCTCCCTCTCAAGAGCTCCACGATGATATCCTCCTTGCATATTTGCTTCAGAGTTCTTTCTTCTATTTTTCCTAGCCTTTTGTGCCATATTTCTAGCTCAAATAAGTTTTGATCTCTATAATTGAATAGTGCTATGTTCCTTGTGTCTTCAATCTCAAATGTGAATAATCTACCAGACTTGTCACCTTTAGCAATCCTTTTGAAGCCTTGTTGAGGGTCTTCCACATATGCTCCATGCTTAGTGAATGTGACCTATAAACCTTTCTCAACAATCTGTCCAACACTAATTAGGTTTTTGGTTAGAGTTGGCATATATAGAACTCTACTCAAAATATTCATGCTACCGTAAGATGTTTTGACATTTCCAATTAGCTTGACTTAGTGTTTAGTATCATCACTTGTTTGTACTTCATGCTTCTCTTTGGGTTCTTCAAGATCAGATAATAAAGCTACATTTCTAGCCACATGATTGGAACAAACTAAATCAATATAGAAAAGATGCTCATCATCTTTACCTTGCTTCGATGTCATGTTCATGATGAGTAGTGAATCTTCTTAGTCTTTAGTATAATTGTTGTAGTCGTTTCTTCCTCTGAAACTTCCTTGAAAATTGTTGTTGTTGTAGCCTTGATTGTAGTTATGGTTCTACTTACCTCCACCATTGTTGTATCTGCCTATGGATTGTCCATAGCTACCTCTATGGAAGCCTCTTCCCCTTTGATTCCTTGTATTCTTGAAGCATTCTTCTGTGCTATGGTTGGTAAGACCACAAATGTTGCAAGGTGAATTGTTGTAGCATCTCCCCTTGCCTTGCTTTCCTCCTTTGCCCCTTCCTCTAGCACCTCTTCTTCATCCTGCATAATTAACTTGAGAGGTACTAGCCTCTTCTTCATTTTTCTTGTTTTTACCTTTGTCCTTAGCTTTATTCTTATCTTTAGGGCAGAAGTTTGGTTACCTCTAGAGTTGTCACCATTCTTGTTGAGCTTTTTCTCATGGGTGAAGAGTTGCCCCATCAAGGTGTTGAGGTTAGGTATTTGCATATCCATGTAGAGGTCCATTGCTGTGGTGACGCACTCCCACTTATCATCAGCTTTGATACCATTAATGATCTGCCTTACTATGTGTTCTTCTTCTATCTCCTCTTTAATGCTTGCAAGCTGATAAGCCACACCTTTCATCTTGGTTACATAATCAGCCACTCCTTGCTTTGGTTGTTTCTTTAAAGTTGTAAATTACATCCATAATTCATTCTTCCTAGCTCTTGTATTTGAGGAGAAATATGATGAGAGTACTTCCCAAGTCCCTTGGGATGTCTTGCAATTCCTAATATGTGGTAACAAGAAATCAGAGATTGAGTTTAGTAGATAAGACCTAGCAAGAGCATCCTTTGCACACCATGTGGTCAACCTTTCTTGCTCTTCCCTTGTAGGTTGATGCTTGCTTTTGAAGATTGGCATTTCTTCATCTCCTAAGATGTATCCATATAGAATTCTCCCTTGAAGGTAGGCTTGCATCTTTAGTGACCATGCTGAGTAGTTGTTTCTGTCCAATTTGTCAATGAAGGATGGAAATCCATCTCCCATCTGGCTTGTTGTTGCTTTGATACCACTATTGGAGGAGATGGTGGATAGTCTTCAGAGATGAAGTGGTGTTGCTTGATCCTGCTTCACATCTGCTAAGAATGATTGCTAAAGAGTGTAGTGGGCCTCTTTAGCTACATAATGATCATAAATAATCATATATGTTGCTTGGATGATGATCCACTAATCAATGGATCAAGACAGATAGGTAGGAGTTGAGCCAAGAACAAAAAACTTGCTATTTTTGTTCCTACACCTGTTCAATGTTTTGAACAGTTCTCTGAGCACAGCAACAATTGGCTTAATTCCTTTTGGGAAACTCTAATTAGCTTAGTAATCTATCAATCATGAGTGATTTTATAAAAAATCATGGGCTACACAAAGAGAAAGATTTTTAGCAAATTATAAGACCATCCCGACAATTTCAGGGTTCAACAGTTAAGAGACTAGTGAGCAAAGATGAGTTAATATCTCGCTAGCTAGAAAGCCAATGCTAATGAAACTTTGTAGTCATGTAATAGATATTATTCTAAATCTACTATGATTTAAAGCATTACAAATGATCAATCATGAATTGAGAGCAAGCTCTGAGAAGATCACTGTTCTGATGGAGTTATAGCAGAGAAGTGAAATGAGAATGTAATGGTCATGTATGTATTAATTCATATACAAATACAATGTCATTGGAAATTATACATTGCTCAATGTGTGAGAGGTGAATGAGCTATAATATAAGCTCTCACTTCACAATGAATGTCTCTCAAAATGATCTCATGGGATCGAGATACACGCGGGTCGTTTTGATCCTCTTCTTATAGTTGTTCTTGGAGCCAAAGTTTGAATTCAAATTCAAAGATCTACGTAAAAGGTGAATCCTAAAGTATAGGATAGATACCATCATCACTCAAAAAACAAATGATTTATGATTTTAGAGCTCCCTCACTTCCACGTGGATGTGAACCATGTTTATAGAGGTAAATGTGAAGAACGTTTACCAGAGATTGATTATATGATGCCTTGCATAAGTTATGTCAATAAATCAAGTATGAGCTTATCAACCAAGTATCTGGACTTGGTTTAAATTGCACCAACATTAGTGTCCATGTGAAAGGCCAAATGGCCGTTGGACACTTTTTGTATATGTTCTTTAATAAAACATATAGTGGCCTAATCAACCACAGACTATCAGTTTGATTGCATTTGTAACACTTAAGAAGTCTGTGTTCACTGTGATTTTCTGTGTATTCTGCAACCTTTGTGCAGAGTATCAGTCAAGAATTGAAGATATTGAAGGATTGGGAGGAAATGATTAGGAGAGCTATCTTCTACATATCATAGGCAATCTCTAATAGTATGGTTGGTCATATATCAGAATTTGATCATGCTAGAGATTTTTGGGAGGCCTTAGAGAAGATATATGCCACTTCCACAAGAACCAAGAAGATGCAGCTTAAGAATGAACTCCATTCTTTGAAGAAGGGTACTAATCAATCTATTGTTGACTACACCTTGAGGGTGAAGGAGTTGAGGGAGCAACTGGCATCCAGTGGCTGCAAAGTAGATGAGGAAGAGCTTGTGAAAATTACTCTCAATGGGCTAAGAGGGGAAGGCAAGTGGAAACCCCTTATTACTACCATCTTGTATAGAGATCCTCTACCAACTCTTGACGAGTTGATCCCACACCTAGTGCCAGAAGAAGTTGCCATAGGAGACACATCCGAGAAGGATGGTCACTCATAGTTCCTATATGCTAGCAAAGGCAAAGGCAAGTGTGGTAAGAAGAGGAAAGGAGGAAAAATCAAGTGCAAGTAGTCCAAGGAAGAAGATTCAGATTCAGGAGGAGATAGCAAGGCATCATCTTCAAGGAAGGGCAAGAATGGCAAAGGGAAGAACAACCCTCATCAAGTTAAAACTTTTTTTATATGTGGTAAGTAGAATCATATTTCTTCAAATTCTTGGTTCAAGGATGACAAAGGTAAGAAGAAGAAGGAGCAAGTGAACTATGCTAACAACTCCAAGAAGGATGATGAGAAGGAGACCCTCCTAGTCATGAGGCATGGCTACACTAGTGATCCCAAGGACACAGTGGTACATAGACTCTAGATGCTCTAATCACATGTCATGTATGGAAGAATATTTTGTTTATATGGAGGTTCCTCAAAAGGTTGTGCAAAGATAGTAGATAACATTGAGCATCCCATTACACATGTCGGAGATGTGAAGTTAGGTGAATGTAAGTCTATCAAGACTCTTAAAGATGTGCTCCATGTTCCATGTATTTCCAAGAAACTTATCTCTATAGGATAGATGGTAGAGAGAGGTAAACAGGTTATATTTCATGCAAAAGGGTGCATGGCAAAGCAAGAAGGCAAGGTCATTGCCATGGGAAGGAAAGAAGGTAGATTGTTCACACTAGATGTTGCTCCTACACACAAGAAGGTATGTTATGCGATGATTCGTAACAAAAGGATTGTAGAGATCGATCTTTGGCACAAGAGGATAGGACACATCAATATTCCCAAGTTAAAAAGCATGTGTAAAGAATGTTAAGTGCAAGGGATAACAAATCTTGAAGGCCAAATTCTACATGAGTTTTGTGATGCTTATCAGCTAAGTAAGCAAGAAGGAAGGGTCCTCTAAGCTCTTGGAGCTTATACACTCAGATGTATGGGGCCCTAGTAGAGAGGCTTCATTGGGAGGAGTTAGATACTGTGTCACTTTGATTGATGACCACTCAAAAAAGGTATGGCTATATGTTATCAAGGAAAACTCAAAAGTATTTTCATGCTTTCAAAAGTTTAGGTCCCTTGTTGAGAAAGGATGTGATGCACACATCAAGACACTTAGGTCAGATGGAGGGGAGATTATTTCTCTAAAGAATTTACAAAGTACTTGCATGAAGAGGCACTTTACATTTAGGTACAACCCTCAAAAAAATGGTGTTGCAGAGTGGAAGAATAGGCATTTGGTTGAGATATCTAGATGTCTCATAAATGAAGGTATGTTAACATTCTCTTATTGGGTTGAGGTTTTGAATACAGCTTGTTACTTGATAAACAGGGCTCCAATAGGTGGTGTGCACAACTTGACTCCATATGAAGTCCATTACTGCAAGAAACCAACTATGGAGCACCTCAAGCTATTTGGATGTGTGTGCTTTGTTCATGTTCCTAGTGAAGTGAGAAAAAAGTTAGAGCCCAAGAGTGAGAAATGTGTGCGCATTGGCTACTCAAATGAGAAAAAAGGCTACAAGTTCTACAAACCTCTCTCAAAGAAGCTATATGTGTTAAGAGATGTTGTGTTTGATTAGTCTAGGTCACGGTCTGGAGACAAGGGAAAGCTAAAGTTGGATGAAGAGGATCAAGAGGAGTATGCAGACTTTGACGTTCAGATTCAACCTCAAGAGTCAATTACAATGAGTGGAGCAGAGGCTTCTACATCTAAGTTACATTCATATGATCACTCTTACACTTATGATTATGAAGGACCATCTCTATTTCAAAGTATAGAAGGTTGCAAGAGACAAACTATGACACTAGGGAAGCTCAAGAGGAGTCAGAAGAGGAAGAGCTTGAGGAGGTCATTACTCCCAATGTAAAGCTCAATAGAATCAAGAAGAAATATTCCAAAGGTCAAGAGAGGAGGTCTACAAGGAAGAAGGCACCCCCACAAAGGTATACATATGGTTATTTCATGGCAAAGCACTCCAAGAGAAGGAGGAAGGAGGAGCTATCAGGCCCACACCCCCTCTAGACTCTTGTAGGTATAGACATATTCTACTTATAATAGTTGTAACTCTTTTTGCCAATATCCAATTCAAGAAATTTATAGTGCATTATATAGCTTATACATGCCTCTTACTTTCCCTAAGAGGGCTTCTTGAAATCAACTTTGTGCGCAGAGAAATTGGTGTATCTCTGTAACCATAATTTTTGCATATCCTACATCTTTGCATAGATTATTTTGTATAGAGTTTTTGACTAACCTAAATAGATCCACTTGAGGTGTTCTATAGCTTATTGGAAAACAATATGAACATAAATAGAACATCTAAAAGATTAGGTGATTTGGATTAGTATAAGGTAGGTGAATCAGAGTTTTGTTGTAGGCTAGAAGAAAAGGTGTATGAAGGGACTTAGTTATTGGGTTCATTTCACTTCTAGTGTGCAAATATGAGGGCTTAAATTCCATAAAATATGGCATGCTGGACTTAAAGGATGAAAATCATGAAGCAAATAAGCGAACCTTCTTGTACATAAATCCCACGAATATAGAGGAAGTGTGGCTAGTGCATCAACATTTTTTCTTTCCAAATATGCAATGATATAGGACTCCTCAAAAGATTGTGATTCAGCTGTTTTCACATGCGATGAAGCAAGTTAGGAATCTGATTAGTCTAACTCCATATGTACAAGAAAGATTATCTTAAGCTAAGAAGCAATGGGGCATAAGAAGTTTTTTGAATAGAAGCACCACATTGAGGATCCTAATATACCATGCATTAGAAATCTGACAACACTTATGGCCTATGCCCTCAATAGTATAAATTGCAAAATATGTGAAGGAAGCTTATGCTCATAAGAAGAAGTGAGCCATTGTTTTAACAGATGACATTGTGACAAATCCCAAACCAAAGATGAGAGGATCTAAAAGAATTAGGGAATTTGAAGATGTGGTTACAACTCCATCAATGAAAAGGGTTCATATGGTGCCTATATAAACTCTCACTCAATCACCTCTTATTATAGAGGCAAAATTAGAAGAAACTCTATAGGCTGCCCATACATATATAGAGGGATAGGTAAACCTCAATGTCCAAGGTCACCACTACTATCAAATGGGTGAATCCAAATGCAAACAATAGTGAGGAAAAATATTATCCCAAATGACTCATTATAAAGAGCTCATATTGGAAAATACAACCTCATATTCGGGATCATGTAGACGATGATCAATTAATTTTGAATACTCATTCAAACGACATAAATGATTATGGTCGATGGGATGAGGTGATCAAATGGTCAACTAGGAGCAAGAAGCTACTCCTCAAAAGGAGCCCAGAAATGAAGACTATGAGGCTAAAGAGGATGTACAACGAACAACATGATCATGCATAACTTTACGATCTAGCTGAAAAATACTACAAAATTATAAATTCAAGAAGCAACATTAGATGGTATCAAAGCAAAAAGTCAACCCGAAAGAAGAATTAGAGCAATAAAAGGAGGTTCAAGTGCCTAATCAAATACCTATAGCTCTAATTAGGGTTGTGGTAGATCCATCCCCTCTGGATGTAGATAGCGGTGGATGATATCTCTAAGGAAACTCTTGAGAAAGCAGTTGAAACAAATGTTCAATTGCAAATAAGGCTTCCATTTAACAAAACCTTGGATAATTCAAAGGAAATGATGTAGAAATGGGTGAACTGATACCAAAGACATGGTTGAACATGGATGTGGCACTGTTAAAACCGGTAATCAAACATATGATTCAAAGTTCCATGGAGGCACAACAAGAATTGATGGAAATTGATAGAGAATGTGAACAAGCTCATGCAAAAAAAAATCAATCCAAGGTCTTGAGTGAAAATCTATCAGAACAACTACTCAAGACTCAGGTAGAGCTTGAAAAGGTGAAAGGGGAAGTAATTGTAGCACTATGCAAAACTGACACATTAATGAGTGAAAATGCTACTTTGCATTGAAAAGTTAAAGAAAACAACTAAGAATAAAAAAGAAGAAAGAAGGAGAAGGTAGAGTTCTAGACAAAGTATACACAGTGTGAAGCAAAAAAATTATGCATCTCCATTAGGAGGAAACTCCTTGAAACACGGATAAAAGGCTATATGGAAGAACTAGAGTCTTTTAGGAGCAAGAACAAAGATTTAATGACATCCCTATTGCTCAATCAACCAACTGAAGCAAGAATGTCAAATGATGATAGAATTTAGAGTCTAAAAAAGAAGCTAGATGACGTTTTTTGCCCAAATTATAGATAAAAAGGAACTAAGTACGTAGCTAGAAGCAAAATATGTAAAGGATACTACGGAGTAGAAAAGAAATTGGAAAAAACCCATCAAGAACCTCATTGATCAATGTCAACAAGATGTTGATCAATTGAAGGACATCTATGATAACAAAATCAAGGTAGAAGGAGTTACAAGAGTTACGGTGCCAAGTAGTAGAGAAAGAACAAATTATTGCACAAATCCGTGAATAGATATTAGAGCTCTAGAATGCAAATAGAGCTCAAAGGACAAATGTGGGGACACCCGTATTTTTGAATCTCAATCTGGCTATTGTGAAGACTGAGGTACATCCTCTTTCTTCCCCCATTTTTCAATCTCAAGTCAATGACCAACATGAAAACACTCATGAGGACATTCCAATCCCATACACTATAGAGTTAGACCAAAAACAACAAGCACTAATGGTGTCTCAGATGAAACAAAACTTTGATGGAGTTGTAGGAGTAATGAAGAGGCTAAGATAAAAAAGCACTGATCTCGATCAAATAATAAAGCCTTTCAATGTACCATATGGATAATGAAAGATTAGATGTGTGGATACATTAGAAAGGTCACCAAAAAGGATCCAGACAAAGATCTCAACTTTATAGTCAATACGTTCACATACACACAAGAAACTTTTAATGCACCTAATTCTCTCTAGTGCAAAAGATGTTTGGAAAAGAATCTGACTCCACGGGTACCTTAATAATTGCAAGTCAAGCCCTCTTTTTTCCTAGTGCCAAGATGCACACCATGGATTGAATTTTGGGAAGAACATAAGAAATGTACCATCAATAATCAATGCCTCAATTTTCCATTATTATGGAGCCCACCCCATAAATACTTACCTGCAAAAGATTCTATGGTTTGCATGATCAAATTTTGGCCGTCTCGACATGCTCATGTACCGACTTGACAATAAACCTCACAAATAAAATACTTAGCATGATCCTTACCATATCCAAAGTTTTCAAGCATGTAGAGTATACGTTTTTGAATTTTATCAACATTAATCAAGGAGTAGATCCAATCATTTTTTACCTTTTGTCACACAGATCAGATTAACCATTATGGCATATTCATGCTTTTTTACCTAGTCCATATCTATAGACCTTTGAAGAAGCATTCTTCATGCATAGATTTTCTTAAAGATGTCAATGAATTCAAGTGTTTGATTAGTAGCTTATGAACTACACTTTTTTGCCGAACATCGCCAAGCACCACATGCTGGTGTGAAATCAACTCAGTGGAAGGATTTCATGATACGTGAAGCAAATCTGGTCAATATCATTGAACAAAGAATATACCAGACTTACACGTGTTGCCATAAAAAGCATGTTGTGGATTACAGAGTAGCTTAATAGCTACACTTTTTTGCCGACCATCGCCAAGCACCACATGACAATATGAAATCAACTAAATGGAAGGAATTGATGATACACGAAGGGAATTTTCTGAATGTTATTGAACAAAGAATATACCAGAATTACAGGTGTTGCTAGCAAAAGCATGTCACGGATGACAGAGTTCAATAGGAGGGATGTGTGGACGAAGAAACAAGCAAAAGCAAAGAAGAAAATCTAAGAAAATGGTAATCAACTAATAACATTAAAATCTACCCAGAGCCCTACATGGGTATGTATCAGGCTAAAAGAGACACAATAAAAGAAAAGACATAGGCCACATATAGTTGCAAGACTTAACTTCCCAACCCATGTAACAACATCTTCAACCATGGGTTGTGAGTGTGGCCAACATTAATAATGTGGCACACCCTACTAGACTTAAGTAAAGAATTATGAATGGGAAAGTTGAAGAATCCACGAGGAGACTAGAAGTTAGAAAGAGTTAAAGGTGAAAAAGAACCTTGCATGTGAATTCGCGAATGCTTCCTTGACCACTCGTTGTGTGCAATGCAAGAAATATTAAGATGCATATTTAAGCATCAATTAGGAGAGGAATAAGTTGGTGAGTGGGGAGGAGGACAACAAGCCTCAATTGCTCCTCATGCATGAAATGATACATGTTAATTGCATCTGAAAGGCAATGAAAATGCATCAAGAAACAATCAATGGTGTGAAAGGCTTTCAAAGGACCATGATTTCATTTCTAGATACCCAATGTATCCCAAGTTTAGCCATTGGAGGGGCACTAGATAAAATGCCATAGGAATCCTATCAAGGGATGACAGCGACTAAGAGGGGGAGAGTGTTGTAGAGCATTGAAGAAAAGGGAGAGTAGAAAGTAGAGGGAAGAAGAGAAGAAATGAAATCCCACAAAATTTTGAAGAAATTGTCCATTTTGTTTTCAAATAATTCATCATAAGACAATTAGAAGCCTTGTAAATGCATTAAAGGAGTCCTCTAGGTGCATAATACCTGAAGATTGCAACACTAATTTTGTACAATAGTAGGAACTTAGAGTTTTTTAGAAAAACTACTGGTCTTTTGTATGAAAGGACTCAAATTAGGGCACATATATATAAGTCACTTGGTGACTCATTTGTAAAGAGTTTTTGCCATAATGAAGAGCTAACTTCTAAAATTTTGAATTTTCTTATTCTCGCTTGATTATCTTCTTCTTCTTGAGCTTTGATGTGCACATGAGGCATGAGATGTATGTCTAGAGGTGTTTTCTACCCCTTGCCCATCTCTTTTAGTTGATATCATGTGTGTGAAGTGTAAAAAGGCTTTAGTTGCGAGTACATGGTTCCCATTACTCTATTTTTTGAGCATAACTTCAAGTAGACAAGTTTGATTAAGCTCAAAGGACTGTCATTGGATGTGTCTCATCAAGAGCTTCAAAAGGAACCTGTATTCACTATATTTGAATATTAGTACTTAGAGGTATTTCTTGATTTATGTCTCCTACTACACCAAGTATCACGATACACACTTTTGTGTAAGTCGTTTCGTGTGAGGTGGATATTCCCTTTTTGCATGCATGACTTGTCCCTTTCCCACATTATCCATCATCTAGGCACATGTTTCCATGCACTTGATTGGGTCATGCTCTTAGTTTGATAATTTAATGTGTACATCAAATCACCATTATATACACTTGTTGGACATGTGAGGATTTGTTTGTCTCACATGTCACAAGTGTATAGGACTTTGTGAGTGTATAGTAATGGCATGAAAAGGACATTGCCCTTCAAAATCACTATGACTTCATATCATCTTTACTATTTTGAGGGATGTATATGTAAAACTATGATGGCGCCGAGGCTAGTCACTGATGAGGTGCTCATATTTGGAACCTTCATTATGGTCTTGAATCTTCCAAGTGAATGGCTTACATGGCTTAGGGTAGTCTCTCAAGAAATGGTCACTTCCACATTTGTAGCATGTACCTCAAGGAGTGTATATAGTTTTGGTGTGTTGTGCTCCAATAGTGTCCCTTTATTGATAGTATATACTCCTACATTAGCCCCTACTAATTCAACCTAGGCTCTAATTAATGCATGTAGGATAATTTGCTTCTTTTTGATACCATCCCATATTATATCTATCTTTTGGGTAATCTCATATCCCATGGTCAAATTGGAAGATGGATCCTACATAGATAAGCAAGGAACCATATACATGGTAACCAACTAACATGATAGGACATATGAATTTGGAACCTTCTTTGATTGTGTAGCATTAGCAGATTTTTGCTTACTAGTAGATGAGCTCCATTTACCTTGTCCCTTTTGAGTAGCTAAGAAAGCTTGATCTACAAAATGCATAGTTGAATTATGCTACCTAGATATATCTTCCTACAACAAAATAGAGACTAGCTCCTCAAATGCTAAGGCATTTGGATTGCCTTTCATCATCAACCAAAGAATAGAAGGAAAACTTTATTATGAATTTGGATGACCATTCAGAAAAGCTTGCATAAGTGAACTATCTGCTAAGACTTCATCAATACAAATCAAGTGCTCCTTTAAATCTTTGATCTTTTAAAAAAAATTATCCATGGAATCTCCTTCATTCATATGCTCACTCTCCAACTGTTTTCGGAGGTAAGAAGCATAAGCCTCATTTATTTCCTGGTATAACATTGTAATTATATCCCAAACATCCTTTTCTATTGTTTAGGAGCCAATGTGAGGGAAAATGTCACATTCGATAGACAAAAATATCAATGCATGTGTTTGATCATCTCTACCATGCCAACAAAGTTGCTCTATAGTATGTGCAACAAGAACCATAGGATGACCAAGCATTTGAAAATCATCATCTACATCATCTTCAATAACTATATTTGCAAGTGTAGTATGATGTCTTTCAACACCTTGCCAACCTAAGGAATACATCATTGCTTTCATTCTGTCTAGTGAATAAATAACTTGATGTAGAAAAATGATTGTATCTCTAAAAGTTGAATAGAAACACCTTGTTGAGCTCTACTTAACCTTTAGTAGACTTTGAGGTAGTTGTACTAGGAAACCAAAACATGTATATATGTTTGGCACAAAAGGACGAAATTGGTTGCACAACCACTACAATAGTGTGATCGGAGGCCAAAGCGAGCTCATATCATATGTTGGACACCACACGGTGAAGTTGTTTTGAAAATCTAATTACCCCCAATATGTATACCAATTTTTGCATGATTCAAAGACTGTGATCGGAGGGGTATATATGATGCCTTAGATGAAGCGGCGACCTGCCCTCATACTAATTATTGGAGTTGAAGATTTGAGGAAGCACATGAATAACACAAAGAAGAAGAAGGGGAGCTGGGAGCACAACACAACATTGTATGAATTACCAAGTGAATGTACAAAGATAAGTTATCTCTTAGGGTTATAGGCATATATACAAATTGGGGGGAAAAGAACTTCTATAGAGGGGAAAATTGTTGGGAAGGTCCTAAGTGTGTTCACACACATCACTATAGAAATATATAAACAAGTGTGTGTGTGTATGTTTGTGTGTATCCCTCTTTGACATTCTCTGTCTCTCTCTCTCATTCATAACTTTCTTTATGTGTATGTGGGCTCGTGTTTTCGTGTCCCTTATATTGGTTTAGAGGGTCTCTCTCTCTCTATCTATCCATCTATCTATCTATCTATATTTATGCGATCCTAACCTTCTCCTTTATCTCATTTGTGTAATTATTTGTAACTCTAAAACTATAAATATTACGCCACTAGGGATCCCATTTTTTTCCCATGGGATCTATGTGATAATAATGCCTAAAAATTCAAATACCACACTCGATGAGATATTAACATAGAGAGAGATAGAGCGTAGTCGAAATAATATTTGATGGATATCAAGTCAAAATGATTAGAAGAATAGCCAAACTTACTAGTTGAGCCCATTGTTTTCATGAAATTGTTTGATCTAATCAGATAATCTCGCATTTCATGAAAAATAAAAACTAACTAGTGTCTCATATAATCCGAAATTCTATAGTGAATCAATCAAATTTTGAAGAATGATAAGAAAAATAGATATATAGAACTAATTATGAGGGTTGATTCTAATGACTGGTGGCTTCATAGACACAAAATCAATTCTTGGGACAACTCAAAGACTTGTCTCCTTCTCTGGAATGACTGTGGAATCTCGACCAATGCAAAAACTAATACAATCTATGGGGACCCTCACTAGTGTGAGCATTTCATTCAAGGTAGAGAGAACCTTGGCCATCTCTTCTTCTCATGGATTAGAAGCTATTCAATCCGGCAATCTCTCACCAGGATTGAGCTTACAAAGGCAAATCAATTGGAAAAAAACATTACTTGGAGAAATAATTGGATGCTCTACGATTTTGTGTAATCCATTAGAGGGGACGCACTTCGAAAGGTATGAAAAGAAAGATCTGCAATCAACTTTGATGTCCATCCAAAAGAGTGGTCGATTGAAAAATCCCTCTACTTGTTAGGTAGAAGAATGTGTCATTGTAAAAAATTCTCCACCTTTTAGACACCATAGGATGTTTTTCTTGGAAAAAAACAAGATTTAAAACAAGTGGGTTGCTCATGAGGCCAACAAAAAAAATCATTAAACGTATCAATAACTCTCTTTAAGACATTTGTCACCCATCAATTCTTAGGTATCCTACCAGTTTTGGACCATCACAACTATCCTGCTTCCGAGATGTCCTTTATTTTATTAATTCAAGCAAATGGGAGAGTAGGCATAGATTGAGCTTCCTTTTGAAAAAAAAAAGAATCTTATTCAAGCAAAAATTCACAAGCAAGGAAAGCTTGAAATTATTCTCAATCAAAAGTGAATAAAATTTATTTAAAGAGGAAAAGAACAAAATAAAATGCAATGACGATGTGGAATGAACATGCATGTAGAGCTCAACTAGTTCACTTAAGGAACGAATCTTATATAATAATTTTATAGTATTCATGGATATTTTTTAAAAACTAGGTTAATCTATTATGCAAAAAGAGGTATATGTGAATGATTCTCCAACTCGTGAAATATGACATGCTTGAGTAGAATTTCACATAAAATAATACTCTAATTGTGATCTTTTCATGTTGCCATAAACTTGGAAAGCAAGTGAAGATGAGGATATAAATGACATTTTTATTAGAAATCAAGCTCTAAAGTTTGCAATGGAACAAGAATCAGAGTTCCAACATGCACAATTCACTTAAAACTCTAAGGCCACGAGTTTTCTGATAAAAAATATTTTAAGATTATCTCAAATTAGTCACTTTTTTTTTTAGATTACAATGAACTTGGAAAGACACACACACCCAACCTCGTAAGGTAGAGGCACCCATCTTGGGGAAATCTTAGGCATCCAGCCCTAGGCGGGACTTGAACCCTGGCCATCTGCCTAGGAGTACAAGGCACATCCGCTAAACCACGCCCGCTGGGACCAAAATTTGATATATTCTTGTACAAAGTTTATGATAGGATATATGTGGCATTTTTTGAGTTCATTAATTTATTGATGATGGAATTTGAGCCTTGGTGATTGGAAATAAAATATGACCCATTTTGAGAGATAATCCAGTACCCTATATCACATAATATAAATATGCCGATGAATAGTAAAATACGCTTTTCTATTTCAATTTTTAGTTATTTAGATCCAAAACAATATATATTTAAACACCTTGCCTGTAGTATGCAAATCTGATGGTATCTCTTCAGCAATTTATTGAGATATCCATATATAAATACAAGAAAGGCATGATCTTGTAAGGGTACCAAATATCAAGGATGTGTATGATGTTGTAATGACTGAGTAAGCTGCAATGGAAATTAAATGTAATACAAATTATCTTGTGAGGTTCTAATGAAGCTATTTATGAGAGTTCCTAAATCTACAAGGAATTACTATAGATTTTCTAATTATACTATAAATTTTTCAAAGGATTAAGATTTTCTAAATACATGTATGCTGCATATATTGTTCCTTTGAACTTTCATAAAATAATCAATGAACGATTAATGAGGAATGAAATCGGTAAATTTGACATCCGGACTTGCTAAACTTAAAGAGTTGGAAGAAGAGATCAACTAGGGCAAGGTGGGACTCCAAGTATGAACTACCACCAAGTATAGTTGTTCTTTAAGGGAAAATCATCATAAGGTCACTTTATAACAACTCATTAGGATGGATGAAAAGGTAAGAAGTGATTTACTTAAGGCAGTTTAAACGAGTTCCCATGTATGCCTTCAGGCAGTTCTTTAGCAATGCCATCTTTGGTCAGTATGTGACCCCTACTTGGTGCAAGAATTTTCTATTGGTCTTCTTGTACCATGATAATTCGATGCTTGACATCAAAATTTAGCATAAACTAGTTATTTTTCATCATCCTTCCATTATATAATTGAACTCTAACATCAACTTTTAACATAAAATGGATGCCCCACATTGAGTTTTTGCATAAAATCGATGTTTTGTAGGGACTTTAGGCATAACATCGATGCCTGACACTGACTCCCAATACAAAAGTCAATGTTCTTAGGAAGGCCTCCATGCCAGGTATACATGAGAGTAAGAGAGGTTCAACTCAATGCTTGGCATTGATTCTTTTTTGAAAGCATGAGGATTAACTTCTTGAAAAGCCAAGCCAATGCTTCCCATCCATTGTGCAAAAAGGGTTAAGAGATCTCTTAGCTTTCCATGGCGATTGATGAATAAAAAACCAATTAAGGCAATTAAATTTTATTTAAATAGGAATAAATCAAAGACACGAAAATCCCAATATCCACTTCTTACCATTCCAATGGACATGAAAAAATTTGTTATTCTTTTTTTCTTTTGAGTTCTTGTTTTAACAATGGCCTTCTCATATTGCCTTCATAGATATTTACCCATGTTTTTTCTCTTCTCATTTAGAGATTTCTCATTTCCAAACTTGGCTATATGAAGAAAGGTTCTAATACTATTAACTTTTTTTTAATATAAAGGAAGTTCGGCAATAGCCTACTCTCCCGGACTTGAATTAAATAAAGGAAAGTACAAGAGAAGGGGACTAGTGCCCAAGGGACCCCCCAAATCCCACAAAGCAGGGGAACCTTGGATAACTAAACGAAGACCTAATTAAGAGTTCGTAAAGATGACATAACATCACCATATACCTAATTAAGAAAGGTTCTAATACTATTAACTTGGATAACTAAACGAAGACCTAATTAAGAGTTCGTAAAGATGACATAACATCACCATATACCTAGGTATTTTCTTATATTCCCTGAAGGCTATGTTAGATTTAAGAGCACAAATGACTTTAGACTGAGTATACAAATGATGAGGTTTAGGGATACTTCATCACTCGGAAGTGGAAAAGTTTCCATGATATACCAAGGATCATTGATTGAGAGTAGTTGAAGATGCACGAGAATAAAAAAAGCAGTATAAAGTCACCAACTCGTCGATGAGGAAAATGAATTTCCTAATTTATTGATCAATCCAAAAAGAAGGAACTTGTCTTTATGAAACCAAGGAATAAGAAACATGACCAATGAAGGATCTCTTGAAGGGTTGTACAATCGCCAAACGATTGATGAGTTATAATGATGTGCATGATGCATTGATCAATCCAAGATGCATGATGCATTGATCAATCCAAGATGCATGATGCATTGATCAATCCAAGATGCATGATGCATTGATCAATCCTTTTTCTATAAAATTAATGAACTAAACATTATGAAGGGCTTTTGTTGCATCATCATCTACATGAGGGCAATTAGCAGGTCCAATGTGATACATAAGAGATGTCTTGTTTTGGAAAAGGACCGCCCACACATGGGTGATGGAAGTGGACCCTAGAGACACATTTCAAATAAAGGGAAATTAGTTTAAAGTTGATGAATTCAAGGGCTAATGCAACTTTCACTATACGGATAGCTGAGATAAATGATACAATCCATTTAAGCTATTAGGATGAAACATGAAAAGTGAACATGGGGAAACTCTATCTAAATCTTCTTTGAGATAGAAAATTGCATGGGAAGCTTGTGTTATGTTTCTCTTGTACTCAACCATAAGATCTCAATGAGACATGACCTCACTACTACTGCTCTCTATTGGTATGTGACTCCAAAGTACCATGACCTTGATAACCTATGTTCCTTTGGCCCATTGCCTCTCCCATACCTCCTTCTATATTCAAGCTTTGAGAGATTTGTTTCTTGCTTCCATAAACGAGAGGCCCTTTCAATCCTCATCGACATGTCATACTCCTTGTTTACCTTGCAAAAATCCAAAAGTATTGTGAACACCTCACTCCTTGCCTTCTTTCCTTGTTCCCAAAAATTAAATTTGTTGTTACTATGATGTTTTTATTCTTACAACATGTTGTACTTTCCTCCAATGAGCCCTCTCATATTTTGGGCATGATAACCGACACAAAGAAAAGACTATTGCGGAGATAAGTCATGAAGATTCATGTCTTCGTTCTTCCTCCCAACCACGTATCTAGTTCAAATTAGACTTCCCTCTTTCCGTAACTCACTAAGCACCACTTGTCTCCACACATGAGTGCCACATGGCACTCATGTGTGAGACCATATATACTCTCCCTCTAAGGGGTGGTTCACACACCCTTTCATGTGTGCACATGATGCAACATTTTCTCCCCCTTAAGTCCACTTTTTTCCTCCAAAATGGTGTTCGAAAGTCCTAATGAAAGAGAGAAAGATAACTCAATAGATACGACAATTGAACCCTATTTATCCATTGTACATGTTCATATCTCCATGATGTTTTTTAGTATTCTTCCCCTTAAGAAAACTCTTGAAAAGGCACTCTAAAATTGGGAAATCGTCTCTGAAGGGTGCTAACCTACTCCCATGTAGCACTATCTTCTGAGCTATCTGTCCACTTTACTAGGAACTCTTTATATGTGATTCCTCATCCATTTCTATTGAGTTCCTATTATGCTATCATGCTCATGTGTAATAGATTGAATAGAAATATGCTCTACTACCTCACTATGCTGGTCAACATGCAATATTGGATGAATTTGCCTATTCTCTCAAAGTTAGAGCTATTAAGCCATCTTTTCTATTCTCATAACCATTGGGAATGGTGTAGAGTACCTAGGAGATAGTTTTGAACAAGGTCTCATCCTCATGGATATTCAGAATTAGGGGGAACTCTAAGATAGAGCTGCGCTTGTACCTCAAAGTTGATGTCTATCATTTGAGGGCTAGCATAGGCTTCAACTCTATCCTGAGCTCTCCTAATGTTGTCCTTAGCAAGCCTAAGCATATTGTTCATGTCTTCCAAGAAATCCTTTGTAGCTTGGACTTTCTCATGTTGCAATCCTACTACATAAGGGGCTCTTGGCTCAAACCCATACATAAGCATAAATGGACTATGCCCTATAGAAGAGTGATTCACACTATTATATGAAAATTCTACTATAGGTAGGTGCTCTTCCCAATTAGGTTTCCTTTCATTCACATGTGCTTGAAGAATATCTTCTAGGATTTGGTTAACCCTCTTTGTTTGCCCATCCATTTGTGGATGCTCAGCCATACTCATGATGCTAAGCTTAGTGTCCAACCTTTTGAATAATGCTCTTTATAAGTGGCTAGTAAATTCTTATCTCAATTATAAACAATGTCTAAAGAAAGTTCATATAACCGATATACGATCTCCACAAATAACCTATGCAGCTCATGTGTCTTCACTGTACTACATGTCAGAATAAACCCAACCATTTTGGTTAATCTATCTTCTATTACCCACATTGCGTTGTGTCCTCTCTATGTCTTAGCTAATCCTACTATAAACTCCATGGAGTTAATCTCCCTACACTACCCATTGATAATTATCCAATGGATGGAGTGGTCCTCCAATCCTCAATCTCTTAGCTTTATTGATTTGACATTTAGTGCACTCATGCAAATACTCTAGGACATCCTTATGAAGTGCAAACCAATAAAATTTCCTCTTAACAAGATCATAAGTCTTGATAACTCCTAGATGTCTTGCACTAGGTGTGTCATGACACTCATAAATAATGTGTTGTCTCATATAAAAGCCTCTAGGGACACATACCTTACCTTTATATAATAGATATCCATCATGGATATTGTACTTCTTCGACTTGAATCCTTGTTGAGTACTTGTTGATACTCCATCCTCACTCAAAACCCATTTATCAAGCTCCCCTTTATCCATGGCTTCCCGAATCTTAGAATATGCAGGATTAGGCTTACATTTCTTTTAATGGACTACTAGTAATTCGCGTAAAACTCAACTCATTTAGCATATGCATGTGTCTAAGCCAATCTGCTACCACATTAAACTTTCCCATCCTATATCAAAGCTCATAGTCAAACTCTTGAATGGTCTTTGCCAAATGGACATTTCAATCTTTAAGGTATATTTGATTTTAGAGCCACTTAATGTTCTCTTGATAAAACACTATCATAACATTGGCACCATATAAATAATGAAGCAACTTCTTTAAAGCATGGACAATTGCATACAAATCCTTCTCATGGACAAAGTAATTCTTTTGAGCAGGTTCTAGTCTTTTTCTCTTAAAATCCACTAATCAACCATCCTAAACTAAAACCGTTCTTATAGAAATATCACATGCCCTAGTCTCAACCACAAAGGGTTTATTTGGATCTCATATATGTAAAAGGGGAACCACATCAATTGCTACCTTCAACATTTCCATACTTTTCTTGTGTTCGTCTCCCGAATGAAAGACTTTCTCTTTTCCTTTGAGTCGTTCCATCATCGAGACAACAACTTTGGCATAATTTTTAATGAATATTTGATAGAAATGTGATAAAACTATGAAGATATGAATATCTTCTAGGTTCCTAGGATGCGACAATTCCATGATAGTAGGTACTTTATTAGGATCCATCTTTATTCCATCTTGCGAGATCATATGTCCAAGATATCTAACTTTTTTTTCAAAACTTCACTCTTTGATTCCTTGGCAAATAGTGAATCCTCTACCTCCTCATGTTGGGTTAGTAAGGTGTCTTACAAATAGGGTTAGAGTTGAAGTTGCTTCTCTACCTCCGCATGTTGTACACAGCCTATAAGGTGTCTTACAAATAGGGTTAGTGTTAGTAACTATCTCAATGGCATGGTCAATGTCCCCTCTTTCTGGTGGTACCCCTCTAGGTAAGTCAGTGGAAAAAACATATTTAAACATAAGATCCTTAAAACTTTTAACTACACACAATTGCAAAAATGAATAATAGAAATTCATGTCCTTATTTACATTACTAGCATGAAAATACGCATCAAATGAGGTGCCTATGCAATGCTCAAGATCATGCCTGTACAATAAAAAGATCTCTTATACATGCTTAGATTGAATGAGACTAAACAACTCTATAGATTAGATGAGAGGTGCACTAGGTATCTATCTCTCTCCTTGAATACAAACTTTACTTCCAAGAGTGTTGTTTTGATAATTGCATTTAAATGTCTTTCCCAATCTCCTTAGCCACTCTCTACTTAAGACGAGGTTGTCTTCTCCATATTCATTATTTGGAAGTCTACACAATCAATGTATCCTTGTATCTAAACTTCCAAATTGGACACCATAATATCTGATTCTTATCTTCCCCTTACATCATAGATACTACATATTTATCTGCACTAGGTTGTTGGGGAATTTTGAATTGGTTGAACATAGCATAGTTTATGACGTTGTGTGTGGTAGAGTTGTCTATCATGACTCTCATCGTAGTCCCATAATCTAAGTCATGTGGTCCAAACTTGTTGAAGATTCACTCACTAATTAGAAATAAAGACATGAAGACATATGAAGGTTAAAGAAAGACAAAGAGAAGCAGAAACAAAGCATTCAGATATTCAAGCCTTAGTGAAGGGACAAATTCACGCTTATAATATAATGCATAGAAACTTCTAGAATTACAAGTTTTGAAACTCGAAACAAATATGTATATAAGTGAGTTTGAATATAGAAAAAAAGAGAGGAGAAAGAAGAAATAGGAGAGAACTTGAACTGTCGGGTGTTCGTATGTAAGAGAGATGGTAAGGAAGAACTACTCAGAATAAGAGAGTTTTCCATGGCTATGAGCGGAGTGAGGCCAAGACATTCTATACACATCTGCTTTAATAAAAGACACATGTTTGTGTAGAAGAATTTGAGCGTATTCTTCTTGTGTGAAGAAATCTAAGTATTCTTCATATCAGTGTGAAACGACAGTTACGAGTTTTTCGGTGCACATTTTACTATACTTCTACAAGCTAGATCTCACAGTATAGTGTAAAGTTTTTCATGAGTGATAGCTCATTTTGAAGCTATTATTCTCAACTACAAATTGATCAAAATTTTTTTTGAAACGGGACATGTACTCACAGTATTGAGTCTGATAGTAAAGGTATCCAAAACTGATGAAGAGATTTCTCAAACTTCAGATATAGTTCAATTACTTAAGAAAGTTCAGGTATTACTTCTTTACTTCATTTGCAATCATTTGAACTAACTCCAAATAGAATTGCAATTGATTCTGGTAACGTTTTGATGACATTACGGTAACATTCCGGTGACATTCCGATAAGATTACGGTGATATTCCGATGAGTTTACAACACATTTTTGGTACAGCTAAGTAGTAGCAAGAATATCTCACAGTAAAAAAACAAAGGAATTGTAAAGATTGAGTTAAATCAGATCAGAATTGAAGCTTGAAGAAAAGACGCAGATTTTTGTAAAGTGAATTTTTGAATTTCACTAAGCGCAGTAATAAAGTTTTCAGTTTTAGAAAGGTTGCTAAGCTATTGATGATTATGGAGGTGTTCTAATATCACTTTAGCTTACTTCTTGCGGCGTATTTCACCCGAGAAGTGGTAAAGGTCCTCAAGAGTAAACAGAAGTGTAGATATAAGAGAAGTTGAAGAATTCGTTGTTGGAAAGGTGAAAGCTGAGGTGATCAACAACAAAAGGCATCAGAGGAGCATTCCAAAGTTCTTCTCAAGGGTAAAGGTTTATGAAAGGTAACATTTTTTAACATTATACTCACAGGTAGCAGCAGAAACAAGGAAACTATGGCAGATCATATTTCTATTGACAAATTGGACAAAGGTAATTATCCCGCATGGGTAATGCAAATGAAAGCCTTACTTATTAGTAAGGATTTAATGATATATGTGATAGGAGAAGAAAAGAAGCCTACTTTTGGAGAAGACAGTCAACCAAGGAAAGAAGAGTTAGAAGCCTTGAAGTTGTGGCAGAAGAAAGATGCAACTGCAAGAGCTTATATCTACAATACTATTACAGATCATCTGCTACCACACATTAGAGGTTTGGAAAAAATGGAAGATATATGGAATGCATTGGAAGATCATTTTCAAAACACTACTAAAGCTTGGAAGGCTAGCTTATGGTTAGAGTTTACAACGTTCAACAAAAAGCAAAGTCAAAGCATTAGTGATTATGTCACTAAGATGAAGGACTTGGCCGACAGTCTTGGATCTATTGACGAGGATATTGAAGACCACAGGTTAATAGCACAATTGCTTGTAGGATTGAGAGGAGATGAAAGGTGGAAACCTTTTGTACTCTCAACTGAAATTTCATTAAATCATTTTGTACGAGATTTAAATTAGTTGCTTGGACTAATGCTTACATTTGAGCAAGATTTAAAGACAGATCGAGAAAAAGGACATAGTTCTGCTATGTATGCAAAGAGTAAGAAGAAAGGTGTTAAATGTAAAGAAAAGGATGAAGAAGAGATGACTACTCAAGAAAATTATGCAAGAGGAAGAAGTAATGTCAGAAGTAAAAAGTAGAGGTAATACAAAAGGAAGAGGTAATCAAAATAACAACAAGAAGACTTTTTGGATCTGTGGATTAAGTAATCATTTGGCTCATGATTGTTGGCATAATTCTCAAGGATCAAATCAGAATCAAAACAACAATAGCAGAGGCCAAGGTGGAAGATATCAAAGAGGTAGACAAAGCCAAAGAGGAGGATATGGTAGAGGTGGAGGAAGAAGTTGGGGATAGAATCAGTCCTATAACACCACCTACTACAACTATGCAAATGATACATAGAATGACAATCATACAACATTGATGATGAATTCAATAAGTGTATCATAGAATGAAGATCTCAAGGTATTCTATATTGACTCTGGTGGTTCAAATCATTTGTCAGGTAATATAGAATTATTATCAGAATTGGAAGGAGGTATTTCAAATCATACAGTACAAACAAGTGATAACACAAAACATAATGTGCATTCAATTGGAAAAGTAAAGTGCATGAATGGAGCTGACCTGCTAACAAATGTTTTGTATGTTCCAACAATCCCAAATAATCTGATTAGTGTGGGACAAATAATAGAGAAAGGTTTTCAAGTCAGATTTACAAATGAAGGAGTATTTGTTGAAGATCTAGAGAATGGATACAATCAAGTTGTCTATGGTAAGAAGGAAGGTGGACTTTTTACTCTTAAAGTGCAAGGGAATGTTGGTCAAGCCTTGATCACACATGGTGATGAAGTATTTATAGAATTAGACCTCTGGCATAAGAGGTTAGGACACTTTAATAAAAAAGAAATCAAAACTATGGTGGAAAAACAATCTGTAAAAGGGTTACCAAATATGAAGAGTCAATATATGATTCACAAATGTGAAGCTTGTCAAATGGGAAAGGCACACAGGTTACCATTTCAGAAGAAGGGTTACAAACATGATGGTTTGCTAGAACTCATACATACAGATGTATGGGGACCAACAAAAGGTGGATCAATCAATGGTTCTAGGTATTATGTTCTTTTTATTGATGATGCTACAAGATGGATAACTCTTTATGTTTTAAAGGAAAGATCAGAAGTGTTTGGAGCCTTTAAGCATTTTCATGCATATGTTGAAAGAGTTATAGGATAAAAACTCAAGAGGCTAAGGTCTGATGGAGGAGGAGAATACTTCTCTCAAGAATTCAATGATTATCTTTGGAATGCAGGTATCAAAAGAGAAATAACTTGCAGGTATACACCGAACTTTAGTTGAGTTTGCCAGAGCCATGTTAAAGGAGAATAATTGTCTAAATTATCTTTGGGCTAAGGCTATAAATATAGCCACATATCTTGTAAACAGATTACCATGTGGAGCTTTAAGTGGAATGACCCCTTATGAAGCTTGGTGGGGTAAGAAACCAACACTTGATCATTGCAAAGTGTTTGGATCAGTTGCTTATGCTTATGTACCATCACAACTTAGACATAAACTTGAACCAAAGGCTTAAAATTATGGGTTATAGGCTATGGAGTCCTTTAACCAAACAATTTATTATTTCCAAAGATGTGACATTTGATGAAGAGAAGAGTTGGTATGTAGATAAAGAGCATAATGATGAAACATTTGAAGAAGAGGTAAGAAGGGATGAAAAAGGTAAATCACATATGCAGGTAAATGGAGATGAAGATCATATGCAAGGAAGTACATCCAGAGTTGGATCAGATATGAGAAATGAAGATGCACCTAGATTTGATGAAGAAGTGTATTCAGATACACATGAAGAGTATGAACTAAGAAGGTCAACCAGATTAAGGAAACAACCGACAAGGTATTCTTATGATACTTCTTATTTGACTCAAAAAAAATATGCTTACATAGTGAAGGAAGATGAAGAGCCTCAAAATTATAATGAAGCAAAAGGTAAGAAACAATGGGAAGAAGCAATGAAGGAAGAGTTCAATGCACTTAAGGAGAACAAGACTTGGGAACTTCTTTCAAAACCAAATGGTAAGAAAGTGATTGGAAATAAATGGGTTTACAAAGTTAAAAAGCTTGCAGATGGAAGAATAGCCAGATACAAAGCTAGACGGGTGGTCAAAGGCAATGCTCAAATGCATGGCATAGACTATGATGAGACATTCAGCCATGTAGCAGAGATGTCAACCATAAGGTCAATTATTGCTATAGCAGCATCAAAAGGATGGAGGTTAAGTCAGTTGGATTTAAAGAATGCATTTCTAAATGTATATATATCAGATGAAGTCTACATGGAACAACCTGAAGGGTTTGTAAGTTCCAGTTGTCCTCCAAGAGCTTAGAATTATAGACTTGTGAAGTATCTCAATGATCTTGGATATCAAAGTTCAAAAGCAGATGCAAGTCTACTCATTAAGAGAACAGATGAAGCTATGATCTACATTTGTATTTATGTAGATGATAATATAATCACAGGAACTTTGAATGAAGGAATCAAGGAGGTAAAGAGATTACTTGAGAAAGAATTCAAGATAAGTGATTTAGGAGACTTATCATATTCTCTTGGAATGGAGATTACTTATGCAGATCATGGTATATATGTTTCGCAAGCAAGATATCTTCTCAACTTATTGAAGAAGTTTAACATGGAGAATTGCAGAGAAGCCTCAACACCACTTGAGGTCAATCATAAACTCAACAAATATGATGGTGCAGAGTTTAAAGATATGAGGAAATATCAATCTTTAGTGGGAAGCTTGATTTATGCTACACTAACAAGAAATTATCTTAGTTATGCAGTGGGAGTTCTCTCACAGTTTATGCATTGTCTGAAGTATCAACATTAGATTGTAGGACAAAGATTTCTTAGATATATCAAAGGAACCATAAAGGAAGGATTATATTATCCTTTTACATCAGATATACACTTGAGAAGTCAACTCAACTCAACTCAACTAAAATCAACTCATGAGTCTCATAAAAAAATCCATGATGTCATAATGTCTTCATCCTTGTTCAATATGTAAGTCTTTCATACCTCTTTCCTTCAGAATCTGGTATAAAGATAAATGTGCACACTTATGAAACATACCTCTATGAAATATCAAGCTTCTCTTCAATAGAACTCTGGAATCTTCTCGTGAATAGGAACATCCTAACATGAATTTTCTCCAGACATTCTCCTTCTTCCTTCTTCTTTCAAAGTTGGAACATAAAGAGAACCTGACAAAGGAAATATAGGAATACTTGAAATAGGAAATACCTACAAGTATGAATCTATATTCTTTTACATATGGCTAAAAATAAGTCTTCATGTTTCATCACCCCCCTGGATGATTTAACACTAGTTTCCAGTATTCTTCAAATTATATCAGATTTTATGAAATCTGGAACGTCTTCCTTCATAAATCTAATCTTTAGTGATCAATACTTGTATCTGAAAAAAAATCTTTGAACCCTGTTTATTAGCACTGCAGTTGCCAATAGCTTTCATTGTAACTCTTCAGCTTTCCCATATTGTAGAATAAGGTTAGCTGAACCTAACATAACAAAATCTTGCTAAAAGCATTTTAGGATCCATAATCTTCTATAACATAACAAGTATCTTCTTCTATTTCTCTACAACAATAATGTGATAGAACCTGAATCTTTGACTTACTTCTTCCAATGTTAAGAATCTTCACAAACAAAGGATAAAAAACCGACTCATAAATACTCAAGATCTTCAAGATCATTCAAGATCATCCAAGATCAATGATCTCTTCTGTGTAGAATCTGCTCTCATCAAACCTTCATGACTGAATTTTTGATTTGTTACCTTAATGTCTCCAAGTGTCCATGATTCTTACAAAGTTGTAAAACTTTTCTTCAAACAAATCCTTTCTAAGAATCTGCAACTCCTACCTGAAACATAAGTGGACAAACTTCTCACATTGAGAACTCCAAAAGCTGCAAGTTGATACTTCATCTTTTCATATTCTTCCCAGGTGAAATGTGAAAATATTTGCTTGACTTTCTTTTGGCTAACTCCACTTTTTAATCAAGTGCTAGGATTTGATGGAACACCTTTTCGAATACAAGAATGTATCCAAAAATCTAGACAATTATAGAAAGTGGATTCTCCAACTAATTGAAAAATCTGAATTTTCTGAAGTTTTTTGAAAATACTGAATATGAGGTAACCTTTTCCAAACACAAAACCTCAACCCAAGTCTTCAACATCTGCTACAAAAAACTCTTTTACCTCAAGAGTTAGATAAAGAAGAAATATACTTCTCTGCAACTTGTCATATACCAAGTAGCTCTGAATTGACACTCCAAGAATTCTTTACGGGAACATATAAGCTACTTGCTCAAAAGCTTCCACTAAAACATAACTCATACACATATGAGTCAAAACATATATCTGTTGCTTTTCTTTCTCTCAATGCAATTCTTTGTCAAATCTACTAAATCATGACCAAGTGTAATGGAAAACAAGAAACTGCTTCTTCTTTAAACTATCTTCACACAAGATGTTCTTGTAGACTTGTCTTTGGATAGAGGATAAAATAGGAAAAGTATATGGAAAATATATGAGAAAAGAAAGTCTTACTTTCCCTTTTGGAAATATTGGACTTTCTTCTTCTGCATCTTTCTTCCACCTGATGATGATGTCAACATCTTCAATCTTCTCTTCCATACCTTTTTTTCTCTTCATCTTGAAGTAGCAAACACTCTTGACTTCTTCAAATGAAATCTTTTCTCTTCGTCTAGTACTAAGAGTAAGAGACAAAACAAACATGGTATACAAATGGAAGTGAATATAGAAACATGTTTTACCATCTCCTCATATCTCTAAATCAAAATTTTGCTTCAAATGACTAAAATGACTGAATTCACCAACCTTTTGTCTGAATGATGAATTACCTTTCTAGAGTTACCTCTCTAGATCAGATTCTCTACCTTGATATCCAACCAACTTACAAAAACAAATTGGCAGAACACAAAACGCATCCCATTCTTTACATTTATTCTTCTTAGATAAGCTTTCTTTCCATGAAAGAGATATCTCAAAAATCTCTAGAAAAAAAACTCTAGATACCTGTTTTGATGTAGCCTTTAACTTTCAAATGATGAAAGTGTATAAAAGCACTCCTTGAATCCTTCAAATCTCTTCATAATTGCTCTTCTAGGACATGACTTGCAAATGGTAATCTGATAGTAGAAACTGATACCTGTGATTTGATGTTGATATGATTCCTTCATCTTCTCCAAACCATTGTTTTTCCTTGAATTTGAAGTAGCCTTCTCTTCATCAAGTCTTGGTCTTCAAACAATACTTCTGTAAAGTAACTTTACTCTTCCAAAAGTATTTGGCTGCTAACACATCATCAAATTCATACTTCCACACTGATGAATAAACATGTGATTAGATTTTCTAATTCTCACATCCCTACTCATCTAGATTAAGTGTGTATGTCAAATGTCAAATGTTAGAAGATGCTCTTAAATCATATGTTGTAAACTTGGAAATCTAGGAACATGGGAATCTGAATGAGCCTGAATGCAATGATGCCAAATCCCTAAAGCTTTGATACCAAATGTTGGAAATTTAGTAGGCCCATAGCTCATATCACAGGTCCACGGTTCCATAGGTCCAACATATACAACATAGAATCTAGCAATCTTCCAATATTGAGAAAACATGAGCATACCACATTTAATCATATAAATGATGAGACAAGGATAGAGAAAGATTAGACAACATGTGTAAAGTGTTACATAAGCCACTGCTTACTCACACTATCATATATACCAGTGTTCAATGTACAATGTGGGAGCAAAACTCTCAACCACTCTATGTGAACAAAAATAGATGGAAGAGTGTATATACAAATGTAACAAACATATTCATATGTATGGATAGAAATCTGAAGAATATATATGAGATGTGTGACCTAATAGGTTGTAGAAGATTTGAAATGTCTAGTTGGTCTGAGGAGAGTATTGGCACCAAAAAACAATGAAAATTACTCCAAAAGCAAGTAATAATTTCCCGAAAAGGCCAAAACTTATGAAAATTGATCATCTACTAGTCCTCACCAATCAAAATAAAATGGTCTAGAATGTATAGATATAAGGCCAATCCAAGTGACAAAATTGAATTTGGAGACCAAACAGTTGAAAATGAGGCCAGAGAGTGTTCATCAAGCTCTTTCTGAAACACTATAGAGAGATTTTGACCTACTAGAACTCCTCCAGATGAAGCAACATTTGAGGTTAGCTATCGTTTAAAGCTTCTAGCTTCAAAAAGAGTAAAAGAATTCTTTGATCCGATCTTGGAGTGCCAAGCTATGGCTTGAGGAAGATTGCCATGTAGGTGTGGGAAGGTGGAATGCAAAAAATGGATTAAAGGGCTACTTTGGGGCTCAAGAACTTACTTCGAAAAGCTTGTTCTCCTAATTTTTTGGCCTCCCCTCAAACTCCACAGCCCATAGTACATGTGTGTAAGTTTATTTCCCAAAACGTTGCCTACTTATCCTCCATTTGGTTCTCACAAACAGCCAAAAAATAAGATCTTCATTACCCCCTTCTTGAGATATTGAAAGTGGTTCACACACCCTTTCATGTGTGATCATGATACAACACAAGACATTTTGTCTATATAGTTCATTTTACCCTATTCATGTTGGAGATAGACGTCTGCGGAAGCACGCGAACAACACAAGGAAGAAGAAGAAGCTTGGAGCACAAACACACAATACTGAATGTATTACTAGAGAATGTATAAAGATAAGTAGCCCATTAGGGCAATAGGCGTATATACAAGCCGGGGGAAAAAAACCTCCTAAAGAGGGAAAAAAGTGCCCCGACGGTCCTAGAGTGTTCACACACATCACTACCTAAATATATCAACAAATCCCCCCTAGGAGTGATGCGATGAACAAGGAGCTGGCACTCATGTATAAGGAAGTGCCAAGCTATGTGGAAATCACTCCACAAAAGGAAGTAAGCCCAAAGCTTTGCGGAAAGCTTCAAACTTCTCCCTAGGCAGAGCCTTCGTGAAAAGGTCTGCAATGTTCTCCTGCGTGGGCACATATGCCAAGCTGATCTCCCCAGTAGAGAACCTCTCCCTGACATAGTGATAATGCACCTCAATGTGCTTAGTGCAAGCATGGAACACAGGGTTCCTCGCAACTGACAATGCGCTCTGACTGTCAGTGAAGATGGTGGTGGCAGAAGACTGGCCAACACCCAAATCAGCCATAAGGCGTCTGAGCAACACACACTCAACAGTCGTTGTGAAAGCTGCCCTATACTCAGCCTCACAATTGGAAGTGGCCACAGTAGGTTGCTTCTTGCTCAACCAAGATATACATGAGGTACCAAGCATGAAGCAAAAACCACTGGTGGACACACGAGTGTCATAGCAACCAGCCCAATCTGAGTCAGAAAAAGCATGCAAATCTGGCGGTAGTGATCCCCCCTTGGGATAAAACAACCCAAGTAGCCTAGTACCACTCAAGTAGCGAAAGATGCGCTTAACCGCTTTCCAATGCGTGACTCCTGGGCAATGCATAAACCTGCTCATCTGTGAGACAGCAAACTGAATATCTGGCCGAGTAATGCATACGTAAATCAAGCATCCAACAGCCTGTTGATAGAGAACAACATCAAATGCATCTCCAGCATCATGAAGACTCAATCGTAAACCTGTCTCCATAGGAGTGGCAATAGGCTTACAGTCTTCAAGGCCAAAACGTTGCAATAATGTGTCAATATATTTCGTTTGACTCAAAGCCATTCCACCATCAATGTGCATAAACTGAATGCCCAAATAGTGATGCAAATGCTCCAAATCAGACATCTCAAATGAGGCATGCAAATCAGCCTTAAAATCAGCAATATGTGTCTCAATAGGACCAGTCATCAACATAGACAACAATGATCAGAAGCACATCATTAGCACGTTTAACATATAAGGTGCTTTCAGTTGGACTATTCTCAAAACCATGTGCAATCAGATAGGCATGTATCTTCTCATACCAAGCACGTGGTGCTTGCTTTAAACCATATAATGCCTTCTTTAACCTGCAAACCTGGTTTTCATGCCCTTTCTGCACAAAGCCACGGGGCTGAAAAACATACACTTCTTCATGCAAGTCACCATTCAGAAATGTTGTTTTAATGTCCAACTGATGTACATTCCAACCATGATGGGCTGCAAGTGCACAAATGCTCCGAACAGTAGTCATACGGCATGTAGGTGCAAAGGTCTCATCAAAATCAATGCCTCTTTCCTGTGCATAACCCTTTGCAACAAGCCTAGCCTTATACCTGTCAACTGTACCATCAGGTTTACGCTTCAGCTTGTATACCCACTTAGTGCCAATGGCCTTCTTGCCAGGAGGCAAGTCACATAAAGACCATGTACCATTCTTCATTATAGCATCATATTCAGATTGCATAGCAGCCATCCAATTTTCTGAATTTTGTGCTTCATCAAAAGAAACAGGCTCATTCTCATCACAGAGACTAGATGCAGCCATAGCATAGCAATCTGATGCAAAGGAGGCACTATCAGAGCCTGAACGAGTACGATATGACAAAGTTGCATCTAATTTGTTATCACGCAAAGTCTGCACCAGCCATTTTGGCATAGTTTTTGCCTACTCAATATCAGCTCTCTCATCAACAAGTGCATCATGTAAATCTGCATCAGAAATGGAATGATCTGCATCATCATATGAAATCTGCAAAGGCTGAGAAGTTGCCTCATTAGGACCAGCACTAGCCTGTCCACCTGTAAAAAGAGGCATCAAAGTATCATACATGTCTTTGGAGCTAACAGATGTCTCCTTAGTACATGAAAGTAATGGCTGAATAGCATCTTCCACAAAGACAACATCACGGCTAACCAGAATGCGTTTAGTCTGTGGATGATACAGACGATAGCCTTTACTTTCAGAACTGTACCCAACAAAAATACATTTTACTGCCTTATCATCCAATTTTCTGCGATGTTGTTCAGGCACTAATGCATATGCCAAACAACCAAAAACACGTAGATGAGCAACAGATGGCTTGCGGTCATGCCAATCCTCATATGGAGTGATAGACTGCAACGCTTTAGTGGGACACCTGTTCAGTACATATGCTGCACACATGACAGCCTCAAGCCAGAAACTATGTGGTAAAGCCTGACTTTTGACCATGCACCTCGCCATTTCCATGAGTGACCTGTTCTTTCGTTCAGCAACTCCATTCTGTTGAGGTGTATACGGCACTGTACATTGGTGTTTTATCCCATGTTCAGCCAGAAATGCATTAAAATCTGAAGACATATATTCCCCCCCTCGACCAGAACGGAGGGTGCCCATTTTACATGCTGACAGATTTTCAGCCAAAACCAAAAACTATTTGAAGCACATGAACACTTCGGACTTTGCTTTGAGTGGATATACCCATGCATGCCTGGAAAAATCATCAATGAAAGTCACGAAGTAAAGGTAATTTCCAAAAGAGGATGTCTGCATAGGACCACAGACATCACTATGTACAAGCTGCAATTTCTGCGTAGCCCAAACTGAACCATCTTTTGGAAAGCAAGAATGCTGCATTTTGCCCAAAATATAGCCTTCACAAACATGTTTTCCATCAGCCTCAAGTTTGCGCAAAGAGGACACCATTTCAGATTTTTGCAGGCGTAGCAAACTAGCAAAATTCAGATGACCAAAGCGTGCATGCCAAAGCTTTGCATCTGACATAGCCTGAGAATCATGAACTGCACATGCCGAATCATTCACAGATCTTTCATAGTCTATGAGCTTATACAACCCACGACATAAGATGCCAGAAGCAATAATCACATCACCATTTGAGAGATCATGGACTGTACACCTGTCATCAACGAATTTCACAACCAAGCCAATCTTGGCTAATGCAGAAACTGATAACAGGTTCTTTTTGATCCCTAGCACAAATAAAGCATCTGACAAACTGAAAGAACTACCATCAGCAATAGTCAGAATGATCTTACCAACTCCCATAACAGGATAAGAGGAGTTATTGGTGCATGTGACAGTATTCCCTGTAGGGGCAGGCTCGAGTGAAGAGAAGAAACTGCGCTGCGAGGTAATATGTTTGGTCGCCCCACTGTCAAAGTACCAAACATCTGAGTCTAGTGCAGACATGCACTGATCATGAGAAGATGGGTCAAAACTGCAGACAGTAGTAAACGCCCATTCTTCTTCCTGCACAAGATTTGCAGACTCTGTTTTTGGTGTAGAGGCCTCTGCAACAACCATTCCAGCCTCTTTCTTCTTTGCCTCTTTAGCAGCCAGTTTTGGACAGTTCTTTATAATATGATCATTTCCTTTACAGTACTTGTAGAACAATTTCTGCTTTTCTGATTTCTTCTCATCTTTATCCTGGTTCTTCGATTGTGCAGCATTTGCAGATTTCTGCTTACTAGTAGAAGAGCTCCATTTTCCTTTTCCCTTCTGACTAGCCAGGAAAGCTTGATCTGCAACATGCATAATGGACCTGTTCTGCCTGGACTGATATTCCTACAACAGAACAGAGACTAATTCCTCAAATGACAAGGCATTCGGATTGCCTTTCATCATCAACCGAAGAGTAGAGGCAAAACTCTGATATGAATCAGGAAGACCATTCAGAACGGTCTGCACAAGTGAGCTATCTGGTATAACCTCATCAGTAGAAATCAATTGTTCCTTCAGGTCTTTGATCTTTGTAAGAAAACTGTCCATAGAATCACCTTCATTCATGTGCTCAGTCTCCAACTGTTTTCGGAGGTAAGCAACACGAGCCTCATTCCTAGCCTGGTACAAAGTGGTAAGTGTATCCCAAGCATCCTTTGCTGTTCTACAAGAGCGAATGTGAGGAATAATGGCACGTTTGACAGACAAAGCTATCAATGCATGTGCCTGGGCATCTCTGCCATCCCAACGAATCTGCTCTACAGTAGGTGCAACAGAAACAGCAGCACGAACAGGAATCTGTGGAATATCATCTTCGACACCATCTTCATCAGCTCCAGCACCTCCAGCACCTGTATTTGTAGTACCTGTAGTCGTAGGTGTAACAGGACGTCTTTCAACACCCTGCACAATGTTCCACAGTCCTTTTGCAACCAGTACATGTCGCATCATATAAGCCCATAATGGGTAGTTGGTACCATCCAACTTATCCTCAACAGCCAACATACGGAATACATCACTGCTTTCAGCCATTGCCGGTGACTAAAATACCTTGATGCAGAAAATTGACTGTATCTCAAAAAGTTGAACGGAACTACCCAGACGAGTTCTGCTAGATTTGTAGCAGACTTCGAGACGCTTAAATTGGCGAACAGAAACTGGTATATACCTTTGGGACAAAAGGACAAAATAGCCTACACAAGCGCTGCGATAGTGCGTTTGAAGGCCGAAACGAGCTCAGATCGCGATTTCGGCACCACAAAGCGAAGCAGTTTTGATCTCGAAAAGACCTTGAGTATGCTCACCAAATTTTGTGTGAATCTGAGACTGCAAACGGAGGAGTGTCGATGGCGCCCTAGAAGAAGCAACGACCTGCTCTAATACCAATTGTTGGAGATAGACGTTTGCGGAAGCACGCGAACAGTACAAGGAAGAAGAAGAAGCTTGGAGCACAAACACACAATACTGAATGTATTACTAGAGAATGTACAAAGATAAGTAGCCCATTAGGGCAATAGGAGTATATACAAGCCGGGGAAAAAAACCTCCTAAAGAGGGAAAAAAGTGCCCCGGCGGTCCTAGAGTGTTCACACACATCACTACCTAAATATATCAACAATTCATACATATAGAATATGGTATCCTATTCATACATATACCCATTTCTGATTCATGTGTACAACATCCACATGATGAATATACAATGAGAAAAACATTGACCTCGTTTTTCAACATAATGGGTTCATGTACGTGGCATGTTGGATAGATGGAAACGTTAGATGATATTCATGCGTGCAGAATCATCAAGTTAGATCATATTCATGCGTGCAGAATCATCAAATGTTTTTTTTCTTATATATATATATATATATATATATATATATATATATATATATATATATATATATATATATATATATATATATATATATATATATATATATATGTATATATATATAAAAGAAAAACAAGAAAAGTATGTGAAATATATTTTACAACTTGCAGGGATATTTTACACATTTGTTTTCTAGATGTTAGCGACTAAAGTAGCATATATTAATTTAAGAACAACAACAATATATTAGTCATAAATGTCAAATGTTATCTATTTATTTATATCTCGTGTAAAGAAAGTTCGATCAATCACATCTATTCTTCTGTTCTATACCACCAATGGACCCCTGATATGCCATAAAACATGGTTAGATGCTTAGTAAGCATTAGGATATAGAGTCCAAAGGCTCATTAAGGATATAGGGAAGGGATGACCCTGAGGCCACACAAGATAACTAGTTTCAAATGGGTAACCCCAAGGCCCAATGGTCCCCAAAAAGGGCTGGTTTTAACATCTCTTGCTTACATGGTGAGGGGTGTCCTATCACAACCCACAGAGGTTGAGCTTATGCCCCCAATCTTGAGACACAAAATGCAAAACCAAGTAAGCTAATGAATGTGCACACTTTTAATCACTGATTATATAAAATGATCAGATATGAAATTACACACCCAATATAGATAAAGGAACTTGTCTATAGTATTTGCCAAATATAGATGAGTTTCTAATATGGTCATAGTTTTTCTAAAAGCCATCCACAATCAGTTAATCACATGTGTAATAAAACATTAGGTTGATAGAAAATGCAGATCCTAGTACCTTTAGGGTTTGCATATTTTAACATGTCTGGGTAATCCATGTATGATTTATCATTCAACAGTTTTTATAACCTAAGCAAACATCCGATTTGTGAGATTAGAAGGCAAAACCACATAAAAAGATGAAGATATACAAGGTTTTGGCTTTTTGGATGAGGAATCAGCATCATCATATACGGATCAAATGATCTTGGACTTTTTTTTTTAGTGTAAAGGAAGTTCGGCATTAGCCTACTCTCCCGGACTTGAATTAAATTAAGAAACAAAGGTACAAAAGACGGGGACTAGTGCCCTCGGGACCCCCCAAATCCCACAAAGCAGGGGAAGCTTGATTGAATCCTAGGTTGCATTACAGAGAAGGTTAATCACCCTCTCATCGCCCTCATGCGGGGCCCACTTGGGTTTGAGCTTGTTGTTGATCCACAGGAGGACTTGGTGATGCCTGAAGGGGGGGGACTTCTTACTGTTAACAATCCTTTTGCCAAGGAGGAATAGTGATTTCTCAATCGACCACTCCCTGGGGGGATCGCCGAAGTTGAGAGCACACCTCTCCCGCCAGATTTTCCACAGGACTTCCCCTCTGATGGCGTTCCAGAGTGTCGCAGTATAAACACTTCATAAATATGGTCAAGCTTTTCCAGGTAATGAGAAGTAGATGAGGAAGTCTCCATTGATACTTCATAAATAATTTTGTATAAATTAATGTGCATTTTCTGCTTTTGATAAATTATGGAGAGTGATGCATGCTAGGCTGTGTGTTTGGGCCCTAATTCACCTCTTGAAGTAGGGCGGAGGGTTCAACCCCTTCCTCTTGTGACTAGACATTGTAATGCATCTAGGCAGTATAGCATGTAGGCCGATGCATGATGTCCCAAAGCTACCAAAAATTAAGGATTTTCCCTATCAAAGGGACCAAAGATTGTCACCAATCACTTGGACTCTGACTACATGAGATGTGATGAAAATTAGGTGCCCCTCTCTAGGTTTATCCGGTACTTTGCTAATGAAGCTATATATGAGAGTTCTGAAATCTGAATGCATGAACTCTCATTCAACATAAGGGATGTAGAATGTGGTTAGTGAGGCAGTCTATAAAGTACTATTATAGATTTTGTACTGATTTTAGAAACATTGCATCAGACTTCTTATATGTGGGACATCACTTGCTAATTATCTTTTTTAACATGTAAGCACCGACCACATCCAAAAACTGATTCATTTGCTGAGGGACACATTATATTACAGAATATGTATAGAAATGACAATGGATGGAGCAACAAAAGCTTTGGACAGTGAGAATCCATGAATTAGTTAAATATCATGGGAGTCCATGGATCGTCCAACAAGGTTCTATTTTTTGTGTGTATATCAGGTGGGGAAAAGCTGATACACACACACACACACACTTCTATATAGACTCACTCTTTCCATATTCAACATTGGTAGAAGATTGTGGAAGTATAAGGCCAAAGTGATTATAGAACGTCTATCTGACAATAGCCTTTCTAGATTGAGTACTACATTTTGGAAATGTATCAAGAGGGATCATGAGAACCAATACGATTGGAGGGTCTTGTACTAGAGCATCAAGCTTGGGATGTCTACAAGATAGTGTATTGCACCAACTTTGAAGAAATAGCAAAGAGGTTTCCTTTCATTAGAATTCATGGAGCACCAAAGTGACCACATCCTTGAAGCGTGTTTTGGAGGTACATGAAAATTACATACAAGAACGAATGAAGAAAACAATTGAAAAACAAACATAACAAGATTTGGCAACGTGTCTCGGATGGAACTTTGATTTTGGAATGTAGGGTGGCTGGAATTGATCATAAAAAGTTGGAAAATTAATTTAAATTCTTGACTATCATAGGACTAATTCAAATGCAGCTTTGAAGTTCTCTTAAAAGTTAGCTATCTAGAATCGAGAATAGTTAGATTATGTAGAAAATGTCAAAGGAAAGTTTCTAGTGGGATTCATGGGACCCTATTGTTAGGATTGTATACTCATGGGATTTCACATGAGTGCCATGCCACATGACGCCCATGTGATGAGCCATTGGGGAGCTTTACTATGAGGATAGAGAGAGTTTATGATTTAGATGGATTGCTTAGAAAGATGGGTATAGAATCACACATCTCTCCATGTGTTGCATTGGATATACAAAATGATCTTCATCCTCTACAACAAGCCTATAGAGTATAGGAAAAAGGAAGCCTTCTTGAGGAAAACTCGGAGCTTTCCCAAAATCTCCCAATTCATCCATATTCATTTCACATTAGTGCCTTGGTACATGGCATCCATGTGATGAGCCATTTGGAAGCTCTACTATGAGGATAGAGAGATTTTATGATGTGGATAGAATTCTTGGAGGCATGGACCTAAAAATGCACATCTTTCAATGTATTGAACTTAATATATCACCTCATCATCATCTTCATCCTCTACTTGAAGCCTATAGAGTATAGCAAAAAGGAAACATACTCAAGGCAAATGAAGAGCTTCTTGAGAATGTAAAGAACATCTTGTCGTGAGCAATAGAAAAACTATAAAGGTGATTGTCTACTTACGTAATTTTGATATCTAAAGACCTTGATTCAAATTTTGGCATCATCAAGGATATTAGTAGCTTGTAACCACCTTAATACCACCACCCTTTAACTTTTATATAAAGAAATATTTGCCACATAGATCCTCAATCTTGACAATGCCAATCTTGGGAGCTTAAAAAGTCACATTCACCAAGTAAGTAATTTCCAAGTTCGAGTTCTTGATCTTGGCTTGCTCCTTATTCTAGTCCTATCTAGTCTAGTCTCATCTAGCCTTGTTACCTTGTAATCTCATAGTATGAGAATTATCTAGTTATGTCTTGTATCTTAGAAGGACAATTATCTTAGAGTAATTTTCCATACACATTCGGGGAAAAATGAACCTTGCATGGGCCTTGTAAGGGTTCTAGATTTTCATGGATTAAGCCTAATCTTGCTCTTAGTTTAGGGACCAAAGTGCATTTAATAGAGCACTTTTTAGTAGGTTGAAGTAAGCTTTTTTAGGCCCAAGTAAGGTCACCTCTCTCTTCTATAAAAGAAAGAGAGAGAGATCCCACTTTACACATCATCAAATCAGTCCATCTTTGTGAATAAAAAAATGACTTTTTTTTTTTAAATCACATATTTATTTATTGCTTACTAGAAAGGATCCATTTTTTAATATACATATCAAAAGCTACTTTTTTATATAGATTTTTTAATAGAATCACTCAAAATAGTTCTTTTTTCAAAATCCCTCCAAAGTGCCACACCATCAAATCATAACTTTCCTACCCAAAAAAAATGATTATTTTTCAATTTTTTATCATTTTCACTCACATAGAATGGAAAATCTCACCTTGACCCATACACATATCCAAGTCCATTATACATGTTATTTTGATTATGTTCTTTCTCACCCTTTTTCTTACCATCTGTTTTCTACTAGCCATGGGGTACTCGAACAATTTCCTCCAAGGATAAGATGTAACAGTAATGGAATCACACACAACGAATACTTTCTGCTTGGAGATGAAAATATTCATGTCCAAAAGGTGGTTCATTCTATCCTTGTGATCCAAGATCTAATATTCATTTTACATTCTAGCACCCATCTACTATTTTTCAGGAGAAAATACAAACAATACCATCATTCTAAGCTCTTTCGTTTGGAGTGGTACGACATAGACATCATATTCTATGTATTTTTTGTGATTCTCATATTTGCAAAAGAATGAAACCAATATTTCCCTTGCATAGGCAATTCATCTGAGACATAAGTGCTTCATTAATGTCAAAGAAGAACTTTAGATTGTTAGCTAGTTTATTTTACTTAATTCTCCTTCTTTTCAAAGGAATCACACCAAAGTGTACTTGGACTCCCTAATTTGTCAAAACAACATATGATTTATAAGTGTAGTGCATGTCAATTTGGAAAGTCTCACAGGTTACCATTCATGAAGAAAGGTTATATGCATGGAGATCTCTGTTAGAGTATGATCAATGTCTACCCCTCATGATTGTATGCACATTTTGTAAGGCCCCCTTTATGAGGAGAAGCCAAGCGTGCATTACCCAATTGATGGGAATCCCAACTTGAATGTTGGATGAAGGTCATATTGGACCATGTAAGATATTATAAGGAAAGGGAGTTACCAGGGTCCCCAATTGTGGGGTCCGGGGCAGCTGTGAGCAGCCCCGGCTGGGGGGTCCAAGGGGGCCAGCGGGCCCCCTGGCTGGGGGGTCCCAGGGGGCCAGCGGGCCCCCTGGTGGGGGTCCGGGGGCAGCGCCCCCGGCGCGACGGTAAAGGGAATATTCCATGGAATATTCCCTGTCGGAGTCAGAAATCATTTATATTTGTTAGGTCGGTTCAACCAGTCTAAGTCGTGTATGGCAATTACGCGGGCGGTGGCCGCCCACGCTCTACCGCCCATGTATAGCCGTCCATGGCAGGCCACCCATGATCCTATATATACATGACTTCTGCACTACCTAAGACATTGAGTTGAGCCAGCATACCTCTACCTTGTATCTCCCTATCTAGAGTTGTCTAGATCACCATTTAAGCTCTACCTTGAGAGCGCACGGGTGGACAACGCCATCATCTTTGTACTTGCTGCTAGTAGAAAATTGTTGAGATTCTCCTATATCTGTTATCTTCTCTGCTATTGCTCCTGTGTTATATTGCGTAACTATTGTCTTACATGGTATCAGAGCTGTAAGGTTCGAATAGCTTGAGAAGTATCATTATTTTAGCCTACTAGCAGACTAGAATATCAGTAGATTATTCGAGTGATTACATGATGGCTTCATCGTCGAACACTAGTCTTGGTGCTTCACCTAATGTTAATGCTGCACCTATTCGAATTCGTCCACCTGCATTCACTGAAGGGAAGCTGGATGGAACCAACTATACACTCTGGAAGTTCAAAATTTCTGCAATTTTGGACTCCTATGAATTACTTGACACTGTCATGGGACCGATGGGATTGGATCCAGAGCCTATACCAGTTGAAGATCCAGCAAATTCAAGATTGATGATTCAGCCAGATCCAGATCTTCTACGAGCTTGGAAGAGGCGGAATGCTGATGCATTATGTGCGATTGTCACTAGTGTAAGTGATTCTGTGCTTACTTTAGTTCAACATACTACTAAAGCACATGAGGCTTGGGGCATATTGGCTCGACAATATGAGACCAAGAACCACACTAGGATACAGAATTTAGAAAATCAGTTGGCAAATGAAAAGCATTCTGATTCTGAAAAGGCTGAAGATTTTATCAAACGGATAAAGCATCTTCAAGATCAATTGGCTGCAGTTGGTGTTGTTATAACACCAGAAGAGCTAGCTCGAAGATCTGTACGTGTTCTTCCAGCAAAGTATGATGGATTAGTAACAGCCCTTAACACTCAGGTAAGGCCAACTCCTCTTACATTTGAAGAGTTTTGTGCCATGCTTTTAGAAGAAGAGATGCGGCTGAAGAATCGGCAAAGTACAACTGATGCTGCATTCTCAGCAAATGCAAAAGGTAAAGTCTCTTCAGAGGGATCAAAGAAGAAGCCAAAGAAGAAAAAGTTCACAGGAAGTTGCTTCTATTGTGAAAAGAAAGGCCATGCCATCAAGGATTGCAGAAAGAAGCAAGCTGATGAACGGAATGGGACTGTAAAATCATCATGGAAGAACAAAGAGTCTGCAAACAACACAGAGCTGGAACTTTGGGTAGCTATTGAAGAGGTATGTTCATCTGCTCAAGCTCGTGTTGATGAGCCATGGATTTTAGATAGTGGAGCTTCTCGCCATATGACTAGTAAAAAGGATTGATATAGTTCCCTAGTGCCTCTACGGGAATCCATCAATGTAGTGGTGGGAAACGACTCCAAGTGTCCAGCTGAAGGAACTGGAACCATCTCTTTTATCACTTCTCCAGGTGTTGAGAAAAAGTTATCCGATGTTCTCTATGTACCTACACTCAAAAGAAATTTGTTGTCAGTTTCTGCAATAACAGATCGTGGACTCGAAGTTCACTTCAATAAGAGTGGTGCGGAAATCATGGATTCATCAGGTAATGTTGTAGGTAAAGGCACACGACGGGATAACTTGTATGAGTTAAGTGCTTTAACTGCTACAGAAGATAAAGATGTAAGCAGGTTATGGCACCAACGATTTGGGCATCTCGGATTTGCAATTTTGAAGGAGATGCAAGGAACAGGGATGGTTGCTCATTTGCCTGCATTTTCAGAGTTGCAGGAACCTTGTGAAGCTTGTATGATGGGCAAGCAACAACGAAAGGCATTTCCAAGAGAGACCAGCAATCAATCTCAAGCTCCTCTAGAGTTGGTACATGCTGATCTCTGCGGTAAAATGTCTACACCTGCTTTAGGAGGATCTTTCTACTTCTTGCTGTTAGTCGACGATTATAGTAGAAAGATGTGGGTTTATTTCATTCGAGAGAAGGCTGATGCTTTTGAAAAATTTAAAGCGTGGCATAAGTATGTAGAAAGTGAATCAGGAAGGAAACTGAAGAAATTTAGAGCAGATAGAGGAGGTGAATTCTTGTCAACAGAATTCAACAATTATTGTAAGGAGCATGGTGTGAAAAGGCAACTTACCACAGCTCATACACCTCAACAAAATGGCGTTGTTGAGCGCAGGAACAGGACAGTAGTTGAAATGGCTCGTTGTATGTTAAAGGCTCAAGACATGCCTGATTCATTCTGGGCAGAAGCAGTCAATACAGCAGTCTACATCCTCAATCGAAGCTACACAAAAGCTCTGAAGGGGATGACTCCTCAAGAAGCATATTCTGGTAAAAAGCCTTCAGTTTTGCATTTCAGAATTTTTGGTTGTTTCTGTTATGCACATATTCCTGATTCAACAAGATCAAAGTTGGATTCAAAAAGCAAAAAGTGTGTCTTCCTAGGATATAGTGAAGAGTCTAAAGCATACAGGTTATGGGATCCTGAGGCAAGGAAGATTTTTGTCAGCCGAGATGTGGTGTTTGATGAACGACCACACTTAGTAGAAGATAAAGGTAAATCTACTATCTCATCAAACGGAGAAATATCTCACCTTGTGCCTATCAAAAGACAGGTTAAAGTTGAGGAGGAGGAAACATCTGATGGAGAAATTTCCTCAATAAAAAGCCAACCAATTGTAGCTGCACAGCGTAAGCCACTACTGAAGTGGGCACAACAGCTCTTTGATGATCACAATCCACATGTAGATGCACCAGAATCATCATCGGATGGATTACGAAGATCAAAGAGAATAGAGGAGCAAAGAAGAGCCTCAGAACACATTGTTAACATGGCTCTAATGGCAGATATCATGGGTTCGATAAAGGAACCTACCACCATTGAAGAAGCCATTGATGATCCAGATTGGAGAGCGGCAATGCAGTCTGAGTATGATAGTATACTCAAAAATGATACATGGGATCTAGTCGACTTGCCGCCAAAGAAGAAGGTAATAGGTACTAAATGGATTTGGAAAGCTAAGTATAAAGCTTATGGAACATTAGAAAAGTATAAGGCACGATTAGTTGCACAGGGTTTTTCACAAATTGAAGGATTTGATGTTCAAGAAACTTTTGCACCAACAGCACGCATGACAACTATTCGGACGGTACTTGCAGTAGCTGCACAAAAGTCTTGGCCTATTTTCCAGATGGATGTCAAATCTGCATTTTTGAATGGTCACCTCAAGGAGGAGGTATATGTATCTCAACCACCAGGTTTTGAGGTGCCCAATTCAGAAAATAAAGTTTGCAGGTTGAAGAAAGCTTTGTATGGACTTAAGCAAGCTCCACGGGCTTGGTACCAACGAATTGATCATTTTTTCAAAAATATGGGTTTTGAAAGAAGTACTTCTGATGCTAACTTGTATGTAACGAAAAGGGATAGCAAGCTAGTTGTTGTCATTGTATATGTAGATGATTTGATCATTACAGGAGATCATCAAGAACTCATCAATCAAACTCGGATCAGCTTGGGAACTGAGTTTGAAATGACAGACTTAGGTCTACTCCATTTTTGTCTGGGAATTGAAGTATGGCAAAGGAAGGATGGCATTTTCATCTCACAACAAAAATAGTCCAAAGAAATTCTCAAGGCATTTGGAATGATGGACTGCAAACCAACTAGCACACCTATGGAGGTAAATCATAAGCTATCTATGGATGATAACATGCCTGATGTAGATGCTAAGAAGTATAGGAAGCTCGTTGGAAGTCTTATTTTTCTGTGCAACACTAGACCAGACATTTGCTATGCTGTTGGAGTGTTAAGCAGGTTTTCCAACAAACCTAAGGAGAGTCACTGGAATGCTGGAATGCGAATTCTAAGGTACATTGCAGGAACCTTGGATTTTGGTATTTTGTATACCACAGGTGATACACTCCAAGGATATTGTGATTCAGATTGGGCTGGAGATTGTGATTCTAGAAAATCAGTTTCTGGATATTGTTTCTCACTTGGTTCAGGAATATTTTCTTGGGTAAGTAGGAAGCAACCAACTCTCGCACTCTCCTCCACTGAAGCAGAGTACAAAGCAGCTTGTTTTGCTTCTTGTGAGGCAGTCTGGTTAAGGAGAATTCTTGCAGATATAGGCTTTCCATCAAATATGCCAATTGTACTCAAGTGTGATAATCAAAGTTGTATGGCTATTGCAAAGAACCCAGTATTTCATGCTCGCACCAAGCACATAGAAGTACAGTACCATTACATTCGTGAGCTAATTGAAGATGAAATTGTGGAGCTAGAATATTGCCCAACAGAGGCAAATTGTGCTGACATATTCACTAAAGCACTTGGAAGAGAGCAGCTCAACAAGCATCTTCAACAGATGGGCATAGGACCGAGACCTACTTGATTTATCATCGGTAAACATTGAGGGGGGGTGTTAGAGTATGATCAATGTCTACCCCTCATGATTGTATGCACATTTTGTAAGGCCCCCTTTATGAGGAGAAGCCAAGCGTGCATTACCCAATTGATGGGAATCCCAACTTGAATGTTGGATGAAGGTCATATTGGACCATGTAAGATATTATAAGGAAAGGGAGTTACCAGGGTCCCCAATTATGGGGTCCGGGGCAGCTGTGAGCAGCCCCGGTTGGGGGGTCCAAGGGGGCCAGCGGGCCCCCTGGTGGGGGTCCGGGGGCAGCGCCTCCGGCGCGACGGTAAAGGGAATATTCCATGGAATATTCCTTGTCGGAGTCAGAAATCATTTATATTTGTTAGGTCGGTTCAACCAGTCTAAGTCGTGTATGGCAATTCGCGGGCGGTGGCCGCCCACGCTCTACCGCCCATGTATAGCCGTCCATGGCAGGCCACCCATGATCCTATATATACATGACTTCTGCACTACCTAAGACATTGAGTTGAGCCAGCATACCTCTACCTTGTATCTCCCTATCTAGAGTTGTCTAGATCACCATTTAAGCTCTACCTTGAGAGCGCACGGGTGGACAACGCCATCATCTTTGTACTTGCTGCTAGTAGAAAATTGTTGAGATTCTCCTATATCTGTTATCTTCTCTGCTATTGCTCCTGTGTTATATTGCGTAACTATTGTCTTACAATCTCTTGCAGTTGGTTCATACAGATGTATGGGGACCTAGCAAGGAAGCTTCAATATCTGGATCAAGGTATTATGTCTCCTTTATTGATGATTAAAGCAGATGGACTATCCTATTCTTTATGAAACACAAAAATGAAGTTTTTTCATGTTTCAAAAGATATTTGGCTCTTGTGGAGAATCAAACAGGTAAATCACTAAAAAGGCTAAGGTCAGATGGAGGGGGAGATACTTCTCCCATGAGTTTGATTCTTTTCTTCAAGAAAGAAGAATCAAAAGAGAGGTAACTACAAGGTACACTCCTGAGCAAAATGGAGTGGCAGAAAGGAGGAATAGGACAATTGTTGAAGCTGCAAGGTCTATGTTAAATGAAAAGCATTTACCTAATTACTTATGGGCTGAGGCTGTATCTACAGCCACTTACTTGATTAACAGGTTGCCTTCAAAATCCCTTGATGGGATGACTCCATATGAGGCTTGGAATGGAAGAAGACCAAGCTTAGATCATTGTAAAATTTTTGGATGTATTGCTTTTGCTCATGTTCCTTCACAGGTTAGAGGCAAGATGGATCCAAAGGCAGAAAGGTGTGTATTTATTGGATATGACAACAATCAAAAGGGCTACAGGTTATACAACCCTACCAACAAAGGATTCTTGGTAAGCAGAGATGTAGTTTTTGATGAGAACAATTTATGGTATGAAGATTCATGCAGGAAGGTCAATTTACCATATGATCTTGAAGAAGATTTTCCAAAGATTGGTAGAGAACAACAAAAGATTGAAGAACAAGACACCTCAGAGGATGATGAAGAATCTCAGATGGAAAAGATCAAAGCATGGAAGTCTAAAGGTAAAGCAAAATTGTAGGAACTTGGACATGAGGCAGAATCATCACATCATGGCCTAAGAAGATCTATGAGGGAAAAGAAAAAACCAGAAAGGTATGGGTTTGACACCTCATTAGTAACTAAACATTCTATCTACATAGCAGAGGACATAAACCAAGAGGAGCCATCATCATTTGAAGAGGCCAAAGCAAAATTAGAATGGAAGCATGCAATGAAGGAAGAGATTGAAGCACTCGAGGAAAACAACACTTGGGATTTGGTGCCCAAGACTTCATCCATGAAGGTAATAGGCTCAAGATGGGTCTATAAACTCAAGAAGAATTCTGATGGTTCCATTAACAGGTATAAGGCAAGGCTTGTAGCAAAAGTCTTTGCACAAACTCAGGGAATTGATTATGAGGAGACTTTCTCTCCTGTGGCAAAGATGCCTACTATTAGGGTTTTGCTTAGTATTGCCTCTTCCAAGAATTTGAAGATACTTCAACTAGATGTAAAGAATGCATTCTAGAATGGTTGGATAACAGAAGAGGTATATATGGCACAACCACCTGGTTTTGAGAATCAAGTTTATCCTGATTATGTGTGTAAACTTAACAAAGCATTGTATGGTCTCAAGCAAGCTCCAAGAGCTTGGAATTTCAGGCTTGTTTCATTCTTGCAGGACAAAGGCTTTCAACCAAGCAAGGAAGATCCTTCACTCTTTATTAAGAAGACTAATTTTGAGGTCATCTACTTATGTGTATATGTAGATGATATTATATTGAGAGGAAATGATGCAGATGGTATGAAGAAGATCAAAGATCAGATGAGAGAAGAGTTCAAGATAAGTGATTTGGGTTCACTTACCTACTTCCTAGGCTTGGAAGTTGTCTACAAAGATCATGGTTTGTTTCTCACTCAAAGGAAGTACATTAAGGACATGTTGGCAAAATTCAAGATGCAAGATTGTAAGATTGCAGGTACTCCAATGGAGGTCAATCACAAATTAAGCTCACATGAAGGTGAACTCATAGAGGACATCACATCATATCAAAGTCTAGTGGGTAGTCTCAACTATGCCACATTGACAAGAGTAGATATATGTTACAGTGTGAGTGTGCTAAGTCAATTTATGCACACACCAAGGAAACCACATATGGATGCTGCCAAAAGGATTCTCAAGTATCTCAAAGGAACCATAAATGAAGGACTTTATTATCCTTATGTATCTGATTTAGGTTTGAAGCTATTTTCTTATGCAGATTGGCTGGCTCCAAGGAAGATAGAAGGAGCACTTCAGGTTATCTTACCTTTGCAGGTTCAAAGCTTATTTCATGGTCATCCAAGAAGCAACCCACAGTTGCTCTCTCTTCTACTGAAGCTGAATATAGAGGTCTTGCCATAGCTACTCAGGAAGCTATGTGGATGAAGACATTATTCAAAGATCTTGGATTGGAGTTTGGAACTCCAACTATTTTCGGTGACAATATGAGTTCTATTCACTTAACTGCTAATCCTATTTTTCATGCAAGGACTAAACATATTGAAGTTCATTATCACTATGTACGAGAGAAGGTTCTAAGCAAAGAGATTCAAATATCATATGTGTCCACTCATCAACAATGTGTAGATATTCTAACCAAAGCATTGGATGGTACAAAGCTTTGCAAAGTCAAGGCTATGATTGGTTTACAGGTAATCTTGGAAGATTGAAGACCTCAAGCATACTTGGCTTGAGGGGGAGCTGTTGGAGCAAGTCTATGACAAGCCTAAGTATTGGCTTGAGTCCCACAAAGTCATAGAAGAAGCTTTAAAATGAAGACTATGTGAAGTTCACTTGTGAACTACCTCTTGTAACTTTTGAAGAGTTTACTTAATGTAAAAGTGAAAGAATCTTAAGTGGTTGAGTCCACATGATCAAAAAGGTAAAGAGGAGCCACGAATTCGTGATTTGTGGTAGGTAGAGAATCAAATCAATCATTGATTGATTGGAGAGTGATTGAGGGAAGTTAGCCTCCCAAACTCAACTATAAATAGATGGCAGTTTTAGTCGTGGTTAGAGAGACCTATGTGAAGACCTCCAAGAGCTGAGCTTTATGCCATATCAAGGTGTGATTACAAGGCACACATATGTATCAGTAAGTCATTGTATTGTACAAGCAATATACTTTCATTTTCATGATTATTTGAGTTCATATTTCCATGTTCTTGTGAAGTGTACTACTCACTGCCATTACTCTCAGTTTTTCTCAGTCAGATTGCAGAGATCGTTTCTCTGAGCTTGGTGCATCATTTTCAATGATTTACCTTAGTAAAGTTAGCTCTATAAGTGTACTATATTCTCACAAATTTTCATGTCATTTGGATGTTTCAATCTTCAGTTATGTTCGTTTGAAGTCAACAGGGTCTGTTCATCTTCACTTCTCTGTCAGGTACCCGACTTTTTCACTCATCTTGTCAGAGCCATTTCTCAGTGGTTACCTATCCAAATTCAATGCTTTAAAGCTATTGGATTCAACTTACTGTCTACTATAACCATACAAATTTTCATAATCATTGGATTCTTACATTTTGAGTTATGTTTATTTTTCTGCTCACTGGTCTCAAACTGTAGCAGCCCGTGAAAATCAGCATGATGTCATAACTTGTTAAAACTCATTCTCAGTGTGTGGTTTATTATTTTTGATGCGATTACTCTTGAAAGTTAGCTCTTTAAGTTAACTAGACTTTCCCAAGAGGAATTAAGCTAATTGCTACTGTGCTCAGAGAATTATGCAAAACACTAAACAGGTGTATGAACCAAACTAGCAAGTTTTTCACCTCTGAGCTAACTCCAACTTATCTTTTTTGATCTATCTTTTTGAGAGTGATCTTCAAAGGTACATAGGGTGTCTAATACATCCATTTGCAAGCTAAAAGGGCCCACCATATACTCCTGGAGTTCATTTGGCTGGTGTAGATCAAGGATTTTGCAACACCTCTTCATCTTCAAGCATATACCTATCCATCTCTTCACAATTACCTCTTCCTTTACCTCTTTTTCTGACATTACCTCTTCCTCTTGCATAATTTGCTTGAGCAGTCACTTCTTCTTCATCTTTTTCTTTACCTTTATCACCTTTCTTCTTTCTCTTTGCATACATAGCAAAACTATGTCATTTTTCTCCATTTGTCTTCAAATCTTGCTCAAACATTAGCATTAGTCCAAGCAACTGATTTAAATCTCGTACAAAATGATTTAAAGAAAGTTCAGTTGAGAGTATGAAAGGTTTCCACCTTTCATCTCCTCTAAAACCTACAAGCACTTGCGCTATTAACATGTGGTCTTCGATATCTTCATTAATCGATCCAAGACTGTCCGCCAAGAGTTTCATCTTAGTGACATAATCACTAATGCTTTGACTTTACTTTTTCTTGAATGTTGAAAATTCTGACCATAAGCTAGCCTTTCTAGCTTTCATTGTATTTTGGAAATGATCTTCCAAAGCACTCCATATATCTTCTAATTTCTCCAAACCTCTAATATGCGGTAGTAGATGATCTGTAACTGTATTGTAGATATAAGCTCTTGCCCTTGCATCTTTCTTCTGCCACAGCTTCAAGGCTTCTAACTCTTCTTTCTTCAGTTGACTATCATCTTCAAAATTCGGCTTCTTTTCTTCTCCTGTCACATATATCATTAAGTTCTTACTCATAAGTAAGGCTTCCATGTGCATTACCCATGCGGGATAATTATCTCTGTCCAATTTGTCAATAGAGATATGATCTGCCATAATCTTCTTGTTTCTGTTACTTTCTGTGAGTATAATGTTAAAAGGTTTTACCTTTTACAAACCTTTACCCTTGAGAATTACTTCGGAACGTTTCTTGATGCCGTTTGTTGTTGATCACTTCAGCTTTCACCTTTCTGGTGAAAGTTCTTCGAATTCTCTTGTATCTTTACTTCCGTTTCTACTTATGAGAAGCCTTTTCTGCTCTTCAGAACCTTTCTGCTCTGATACCACTTATTGGTTTCGTGACAAAATCTTGTTCACTAACAAAACTACGGAAAATTGCCACGACTCAACTAGAACTAAGCTAGAGTGATATTAGAACACCTCTATAATCATCATTAGCTTAGCAACCTTCTGAAACTGAAAACTTTATAACTGTATTTAGTGAAAACTGAAAATTCACTTTACAGAAAGCTTTGCGTTTCCTTCAAGCTTCAATTCTCAACTTATTTACTTTAGATTTTACACTACTGTGTTTGTTTACAGTTAGATAGTCTTTCCGTTACTTAATTGTGCCAAAACTATGTTTTGAACTCACCGAAATTTCACCGGAACTTCACCGGACTATTACCGGAATGTCACTGTAATCTTACCAGAATCTTACCGGAATCAACTGCAATTCTGTTTGTGATTACTTCCAATGATTGTTGATGAAGTAGAGAAGTAATACCTGAGCTTACTTCAGTAATTGAACTCTTTCTGAAGTTTAAGAAAAACTTCACCAGTTTTGGATGGCTTTTTACGATCAGACTTTGTACTGTATACTTGTCCCATTTCACAAAACTCTTTTGATCAACTTATAGTTGAAACTCCTAGCTTCAAGGTGAGCTATCACTCATGAAAATCTTTACACTGCGTTACGAGATCTAGCCCTCAGAAGTACTGGAAAATGTTTACTGAGAAAAACTGTAACTGCTAACTAACTTTTACAGTAACATGAAATTACTCAGATTTCTTCACATACGAAGAATGCGCTCAATCTTCCACATGAACATGTGTTTTCTATTAGAGAAGATGTGTATAAAATAGCTTGGCCTCACTCTGCTCATAGCTATGGAAAACTCTCCTACTCTGAGTAGTTATTCCTTACCATCTCTCTCAGATGAATACCCGACAATTCAGGTTCTATTATTCATCTCTACATACGCAATCTCTGGTGTCTCCTATATCACTATCCTCAGTTTCTATATGCGCTCTTCTCACCTCTTCTATTCCGGTTCTATGCTCTCTTATATACATTTTGATCCGAGATTCAAACTCGTAATTGTGGAAGTTTCTACACCATATATTACAGGCATGAATTTGTCCCTTCACTAAGGCTTGATTTTCTGAATGTTTTGTTTCTGCTTCTCTTTGTCTTTCTTCGTCTTTATGTCTGTCTGTATGTCAAATTTGTGAGTGATTCTTCAACAAATGTGGCTTCCTGGGAACCTGCATAAACTCACTTTCAACAGTATAGCTTAAATCAAGCCTTGTAATTGTAAGATATATAAGACTTCCCACAATTTTCCTGTACATAGTAGCATTTTCCAATGCTTCACCTGATGTAGTATCCAACTTCAAATTCTGATCTAATGGCATAGACATTGGCTTACAACCAGCCATACCATACTTTTGCAGCATATTCAAGGCATATTGCCTTTACGACATCCATATACCTATTTATGTATGTATAAACTCAATGCCCAAGAAATAGCATAGCACATCAAGATCTTTCATCTCAAATTCCTACATAAGAAGTTGCTTTACCTCTTTGATGCTTTCTTCATTATCGCCACCTACAAAATGGCCACAATCGTGATGCCATCATCAACCTTCCTTGCATATAGTGAATGATTTGCATCACACATAGAAAACCCAATGCTGGTTAAGTAATCAAAAATCCTTGCATGCCATGCACGCAGAGCCTGCTTCAGCCCATACAAAGCCTTTTGCAACCTGCAAACATATTCTGGATGCTTTGAATCTTCACATCCTTGTGGCTAGTTGTTGGCAGTAGTCAAAGCACCCAAGGACTCATAAGACAAGGAAGCCAAAGAAGGGAGCCAGAGCGGAGAGAAGGCACAAGCAAACAAAGTAGTCAAGGAAGATCTAGCAAGTAGGCCATTCAAATTTTTCCAAATCAACATCTTCATAACAGTGATTCTCATCACTAAAACTCATTGTAAATACCATTTCACCTTTTTGTAACTCCATTTTGTGCAAGCCAAGGAGTCCTTGAGCTTGAGGAGCATTAGAAGTACCTACCTATCAATTTTCATAATTTTCTGAGCTCGTTTGAGCCTCCAAATAGGCCCTAGAACCTAATTTTTAGCTAGGCCGGACACTAGGTCTTGACAGGGCCAAATCTAGTCAAAAACTATAAAAAGAGCTAGAGAGCTCATTTTTGAGGTTAGCTTGTTGTAGAATTGAGCTTGTAAGAGCATTTTTGAGTAATCTAAAGAACTCCATTGTCTCTCTCTTTGTTCTTACCTTGTGTGTGTGTGTGTGTATGTGTGTGCATGTTAGTGTGCTTCTCACTCACACACCTTGCCATCACTTGTTCGAGGTCTTCATACCATCCTCACGTCTTCCCGGATTGACATTAAAGGAAGTGCTACTCATCACTGAGCTACACTAGTCCATATATACTTCTTCCTACAACTCACCATGTAGGAAAGCATTCTTCACATCCATCTGATGCAAAGTCCATCCTTTTGCTGTAGCTAATTCAACAAGTGCCCTGACAGTAGACATTTTAGCTACAAGGCTGAATGTTTCCTCATAATCAATGCCATATGTCTCTGCATATCCTTTAGCTACCAATCGTGCTTTATACCTGTGTATGCTACCATTAGCATTATGTTTTACCTTGTAAACCCATTTCTAGCCTATGGGTTTCTTTCCTTGTGGCAATGGAATGTATCATTTCCATAAAGTGCAGCCATCTCCTCATCCATAGCTTTTTCCCAATCTGCAATTCCAATCGCATCTTCAAAGCAAGAAGGTTCAACATCTTGTATTACCTTTGTCATGTAGGCATAATGACGAGCCATGTAACTATCATATGTCAATCGTTGCACTGAATTCCGCATCCTCCCAGATCTTCTTGGTCTTGGGTCACTTCTCCTTATATCATCTGCATGTGCCCTTCTTACTCCTAGAGTCTTTCTTGGATGTATTTGATGAATTCGCTGGACTGAAATTTCCACGTAATCTTCCACTCCATGGATTTGAGTTGGAACTATTGCTTGGTGATGCATCCGGTCCACTCAAGACCTGAGATTCTGCACTTGATTTTTTAGCATTTTCTTTGTCATTTGGTTCAAGACTCAGTCCTTCTTTGGCATCGGCATAGAAGCTTGACATTTCATCAGATACCACATCTTTGCTCACCTTTACTTGTCGTGTGAGTGGTTTATTAGATATAGTATTTTGAAGTGACCATACCTAAGGGGAAGAAAAACTAAGGGATCTTTAGGATTGTTTTCCATAAAGCCAAAGCACAGTTTGATCTCTGAATTGCATGAATGAACATGGTCTGTTGTATCAATGGAATTCAATTCTTGAGCTGACTTTGGGACTTTTGCAGGTCCTTTGAGAGCATCGAAGGGTACTCGAAGCAAGATTAAGTGCAAGCTTGGGAATACACTTCCTAGGCAGACAAGGGCAACCGAGGAGAGAAACTAAGGTTGGAAATTCTCAACACCCTCTATCAATGCCTAGCTTAGGCTAAGTATGGATAGAGGTTTTGATCAATTAGGGATACGTTAAGCACGACCAAGTCCAAGAACTCTAATCACTCAAGTGCAAGTACCAAGAGATTACATTTACGAAACAACCTAAGGGAAAAGAATTTAAATCGAGTGACCAAACTCAAAGTACTATAAAACTTAAGTGATCCTTGCCACGAATATTGATTGGACAAGAAGTGACATCATAAGAAAAATGAAAAAGAACAAGTGACTAATACAAAAGAACTCATCAATGAAAATTGTACTTGGGAAATTTGGGATTATTCAATTGGGCTTATGAACCTTAGATCAGGACGACACCTAGGAAGAGATAGACAGAGTCTTAGGTCTTCAGAGGCTAGTGCCAATCATACTGTTAGGTCTTGGGCCCAACAGTTGAGCCATTATTCGCACTACCCTAGCTCTGAAACTAGTGAGTCTGAGATGTCCCACGGTATGGAGAGACCTACAGGAAGTTCAGGTGTGCCATATTTACATAGGGTAGAAGGCCCCTACAAGACACAGCTAAAATACCTTAGGAACAACCGATTAGGTGCTAGCATCTATGAGGAGGGCCTAGGAAGATCTGTGGTCCAGATCAAAAACCGAGATCAACCCATTGGACTAGAACGTCCAACAATCAAGTTTGAAAATGGAGCATACCTGGACAAAGAAGGAACCATCTACGTAGTCACCATCCACCCAGATAGGACAAACGAGTTTGGTAATGTGATCCCAGAAATGGACATAGGTGACCTAGAGCAAGGGACCATAGGTGGAGAGCCTAAAACCCCTCGAGGCAAATCAATCCTCACTAGAATTATCACGCCAGAGTGGATTCCCTAGGACAATAACATAGATTTGCTCTTGAACCGAGAGACCGATGAAGCCTTTTGGAGGTATAAGTCTAATCAACCTAATGAGATAGGAACCATCAAAATCTATGAGTTCAAAGATCCGGATAGGCCAGGAAAAGTGTCCTACCTAGATAGTACTTGAGAGAGGATCTTCGTGGTCATAGAACATGGTAGACATGCCTACACTTGGAAGGGAGAATTTATTTTTCCCCAACCAAGATCTAATGTCTCTTTTGGCCACCAAGGGGCTGGAACATCCCAAGCTCATGGCGCTCAAAGGGATAGAAGTAGAGATAGGCCAGAAGTGAGTTTCGCCAACCCAATGGGAAGAGAAAGAACGAGAACGGAAACGGATAGAATGGAACCTGAGAGAACTCGAGCCCCAAGAAACCAAAGAAACGCTGATGAATTCCCTCTACCAAGACCTAGAGAGCACACGAGGACTTTGAGACCTATAGAACTAGTTAAATCCATGAAGAATTACTTCGATGGCACTGGAGATCCATACGATCATGTGGCTGAATTCAGACAAGTCTTGAGAGCGGAAAAAGTTGAGGACATATTCATGCAGTATAATGCCTTTGGTCTAACCCTTAGGAACACCGCTCTTACGTGGTTTCAACCACTTAATGAGAGACACTTCAGAAACATAGACCAACTTCTAGAGGCTTTCATTATTGAATTCTCTAAGAGTGGCATAAGGCATAATACTTCCTCACTGATTCATAGCTTCAAGCAGACACCTCAAGAGACCATGAGACTTGCAGGAAGAAGGTTTAGGCAATACTTAGAGAGATGCCCTATTCCTGAGTTACCCACACCAGCCAAACAAGTGGCTTTATTCCTAGATGGATTGCTAAGTACCAAATTGAGATCTTATGTGTACTTGAAGGACCCTAGGACCATAGAAGAGTGTGTACGCATGTGCATAGACATCAAGGATAACCTAGGGGAGGAATTAGAACTTTCAAAAATCTACAAAGATTCAGATAGTTCTACTAGCCTCTCTTCCACGCAATCCACATCTATTGAGGAACTCGTAGAGAAAGTAGCTCATAAATTAGAAGTATCAAGCAAACAAATACCAAGGTTTGCCCCAGTGAAAAGATGCTATACTTGTGGAGGTGACCACATGGCAAACGTATGTCCCATTATGGCCCAACCCCAAGTGAATCCTAGTAGCCAGTACTGCACGATAGAGAGAAGATACACCAACCATACTACACAAGACTGTCCCTATAACAAACAAACCGTGAGACAAAATTACCCTCAACCATATCCACAAGATGGTAGATACTAGAACCAGTACCCACCACAACAATATGCTAGACCTCAACAAACCTACCAACCACAATATCAGGCCCAGCAGAGACCTCAACCAGTACTAGCCCAACAACCTCCTGCTGCAGCTAATGTGATTCATGTAAAGTATGCAGCTATTGAAGAAAATTTGAATAGAGCTATAGTTCCAGTAACTCCATTACTTTCCGAGAGTGACCCTAGTGACCATAGCTTTGATTCTGCACATATTGATAGCCCCCAGGCTTACTACATGCAGTCTCCTGAACATTGTGAATCCTACTATAGTGAAGAACCGAGTGAACCTAGTTGGGATCCGGAGTATGCAAATATCATGTACACAAATCCCAACCCTAGACCTCAACCTAGGCAGGTAAGACCCCCATTCCCTAGAGGGCCATGCTACAGATGCCAGGGAGATCACCTCATTCGTGATTGCCCACTGCCTTCCCCTACACAACCTCAGTTAGTAACAATCCAAGGCTTTTTTCAAGATTGCGGAAAGGAGCATCTCTTAAGAGACTACCCAAAGAACCCCAGTAATATGCCAAAAATTGCTCCTATCAATGTTATTGGGTTAGTACTAGACTCTACAGGAAGTGTAACTTCCACTGCACCAGTACAGGTAGTCACTAGAGCTCAGGCTTTGCAGCAGAACCAAGGTTCATGCCAAGAAAGGAGCACCGAGATTAGTGAAACCGAGAGTGTAGCCAAGAAACGAACGAGAGCCTGGAAAGATAGCCGAGAAAGGATGAAAAGACAATGGGCTAAGAAGATGAGCGACTTAGAAGAAAGCATAAGAGAAACAAAAGCCAAAATTGTTGAGCTCTCCTCTCAAACAAACTCTCACATACCACCACCACCTTCATCCCTATCACCATCTAATCCACCATCTTTCAATCCACCTCATACAATTCCACCACCCCCTAGAGTAGGATCAGTCTTAGCTGACCCCACTCCTGAAGACATAGACATGATGTTTAAGGCATATCAGGCCAGAATCCAAGAAGGGCCAAATGTGACGGATCATGACAAGTGCTACCCTAGAGCTGACCTAGAGATAGAAAGAACCAAGCTTTGCGCGAAAATGGTAGCATTGGCTCAGACCATGTTTGAAGCCAGTCGCCTCTTCAACTACTCTTGCTCAGCTAAGGCACAATTGCACTTGGATGGACTATTAGAGAAGTTAGAGAGCATAATTGCAAGATCTGCCAAGGAAGAAAACTCTCAAGGAAGAGATGAGGCAAGTAAAAGAATAAGCATTCCCCCACAGGAAGCTTATGTGCCTAATTCCACTGAACCTGACACCTCTTCTTCTATGAATAGGTATTCACCAGAGTTCTTGCGAGAGATTCATGAAGAGAAATGGGCTAAAGAAAGTGAAGTTCCTCCTCCCATTGAACTTGTGGATGATGCACATGAGCAATTCCCACAAGACATTCCTTCCATTTATGAGGAGTAGGAGAGTGCCCAATCGCAGGAGAGGCTAGACTTCAAGTCTAATTCCTTACAAGGACTACCCCATTTCATAGGCCCATGGGAAGCTAAGTCTACTTGTATGAGAGCACCGACGGTCATGGTACGAAACGAAGACTCAGTCATACCTAGGAACACAGAGGTAGTAAAGAATAATAAAGTGCAATGCAATCTCACTTTAGAAGAGTTACTCAAGGTTAGGCTTGAACTGTGGAAACATGTAGCCAATCAAGTGCCAGAAGTAGTGAAACCTCGTTCCCAGGTAGGATCCCATAGAACAGTGCCAAGAATACCCTTGGATAAGATAGGAGACATGAGTCAAGGAGAAGACGGAAACACCTATCTTCCCATTACCCATCAAGGATACACAACTAAGGCAATTTTGGACTCACGCGAAGGAGTTGCCATTGCTACCACTTCCCTATGGAAGTGTTGGGGCAAGCCAGCAGTTAGGCCAACGAGAATGAAATTGCAGATGGCTGATGGTCACATAGAAAGACCCTTAGGCTTGCTAGAATGAATAACTCTCACTACATGTGGTGTTGACTTTGAGCATACTTTCGCTATATGTGACTTTAGCAAGAATCATGCCTATGAGATGATTTTGGGAAGACCATTCATGCAACAGTTGCAAGTGGTACAGGATTGGGGAACCAATTCTTTGTATTTCCAACACCTAGGTGTTACAACCAAAGTCAATCTCAAGGATTACTCTCATAGAGACATACTGCCTATTCAATGGAATCCCATCCATAGAGCCAAGGATGACACGGAGTCTGTGCACTCCATAGGATCAGGATCCTCATGGATGCATGAAGACACTCACTTGTGAATTTGTAAAGTAGCAGTAGAAGAAGAGAAGAGAGAAAAAGCCAGAGAGGTAGGTGCGAAGGGAACACATAGATCAATTCAAGACCCAGCCTATGCACCTGTAGTATTTCTTGATGAAGAGTTTGAACCTCATGGTTGGGTGGAAATTTTAGCAACAATGGATGTAGCCATCAATGAAGAACAATGGACACCCCACTGTGATGAGGATGGCTATGACATTTCAGTCTTCTCAATAGAGCCAATCATGGGAGATTCGGTTCTAGAAGAATGTGAACCTAACACTGATGCATTCAAAGATGCAAGTGACTGGGATCTAGAGTCAATCATAATGGACCCACCTTTTGCATCAGATGAAGAATACTTCTATGAGGTAGAAGCTCACTCTCAGAGACATGAAGAGATTACCAACGAGGTGAGGTTAACTACAAAGTGGTCGCCAAGAGTGAAGGCAAGAAGAGGAAGAAGAAAGAAGTCACACCAGAAGAGGAAGAATCTTTGTTTGAGGTCCCTTAAAATTTTAAGAAGTATGAAATAGATGATAGGAGAGTCATGATAAGAATGCCTAAACGAGAGGCGCAGTCAGGGGAAGCCTATGATAACAAAGAAACCACCAAGAAAATAGTTGTCGCCTTAGAAGAAGGAGAAGAAAGATGCACTTACATAGGGCACGACTTGACGGAGGAAGAAGAGTGTGAGTTAATAGCCTGGCTAAGAGAATACAGAGATGTATTCGCTTGGAGCTATAAGGATTTGAAAGGAGTAGACCCTGACATATGCTCACACACTATTCCCATGACCTCAGATGCCAAACCCTCTAAGCAGAAGCCATACACGTATAATGATAATTATGCTGCCAAGATCAAAGAAGAGATAGATCGCTTAGTTGAAGCTGGATTCATCTATGAAATTGAGCACACGGAGTCGGTATCCCCCATCGTAGTTGTGCCCAAGAAGAATGGAAAGTTACGTGTGTGCATTAACTTGAAGAAGGTTAATGCAGCCACTATTTGAGATAGCTATCCGCTTCCTATCACTAAACATCTCTTAGAAAGAGTAGCAGGCAAGGAAGTGTACAGCTTCCTTGATGGATTTTCTGGCTACAATCAGGTAGCCATTGCTCCAGAAGATCAGCAGAAGACGGCTTTTGCCACAGAGTGGGGCATATTTGCTTTCCGAGTAATGCCATTTGGGCTTACCAATGCTCGTGCAACTTCTCAGCGACTGATGTGTCATGTATTTAAAGAAGTCCTGAGAAAGAATTTAGAGGTCTATGTTGATGATCTTTGTGCTCATTCCAACATTAGACAAACACATATACCTGAACTCAGGCAAATCTTTGACAAATGTAGAGAATATCAACTCTCCCTGAACCTAGAAAAGTGTGTTTTCATGGTCAGGCAGGGCAAGGTTCTAGGACACATAGTGTCAAAGAATGGCATATCTACGGACGAGGAAAACGTTAGAGCTATTGCAGAGCTACCTAGGCCAAAGAATATCAAGGAAGTACAAGCTTTCATGGGGCATTGTGGCTATTACCGACGTTTCATACATATGTATGCCATCATTGCAAAGCCTCTGTACGGACTTTTGACCAATTTTGAGTGGAGTGATGAGTGCGAGAAGTCCTTCAATGAGCTTAAATGAGGATTATGTTCAACACCAATCTTGACCACACCAGATTGGAATAAGCCCTTTCATGTTCACGTGGATGCATCCAATTATGCTATTGGATGTGTACTCGCACAACCTACACGTGAAGGTAATATGGATCTTCCAATTGCCTATGCTAGTAGACAATTGAATGCAGCTGAACGAAACTATACCACCACTGAACGAGAAGGATTAGGCATGGTATACGTTGTAAAAAAGTTTAGACACTATTTGCTTGCAAATAAGTTTAAATTTTTTTACTGATCATCAGGCATAGTTGTACTTGGTAAACAAACCATGCAATACAGGTAGATTAGTAAGATGGTTCCTCTTGCTAATGGAATATGACTTTGAGGTTGTGGTGAGGAAAGGCAAGACTCACTTGAGAGCAGACCATCTCTCGAGGCTCACATCCGGAGAGGCCCCACGAGGAGTATCAGATGACCTTCCTGATGCTTACTTATTTAATTTGGAGGTTGTACCTCAGTGGGCTAAGACACTAGTGCCAGTATTGACATATCGACCTAATCACCTAGTAATAAACACACATGATAGAGAGGTAGTAAAAGCCCAGAAGTACCATATCATGGCAGGAAGTATGTACAAGCATACAGATCAAGGGATCCTAGCTTGTTGTGTGGAAGAGGATGAGTACGAAAAATGGTTGCAATTAGCACATGTAGGTGCATTAGAGCAACACTACTCAAAGCAACGAACCCTACAGACACTAAGGAGACTCGGAGTGCATTGGCCGACTATGGAAGCTGATGTCCATAAATTGTGCAAGGAATACCCGATCTGTTGCACTAAACCACCGGTGGAGCATGCCACTCTTTATCAAGTGTCCATAGTGCCAGATTGGAGTGAACCACTAGTGGCCTTCTTGAGGACGAAAACATTCCCTCAAGATATGACCCTAGCTAGGCGGAGAAGCTTAGAACAAGAAGCTTTAGATTACTGACTCATTGGTGATAATCTATATAAGCGTGGGAAAGATGGATATCTAAGACTATGTGTCCATGAGAGTGAATATCTTAAGATCCTGGAAACTGCCCACCAAGGTGTGGCAGGAGGACACTTTGGACCAGACCGGGTGATTAAATGAATCCTATTTGCAGGATTATGGTGGCCAAACCTTCACATGGATGCACATACCTATGTGAAGAGGTGTGATGTCTGTCTATATGCAAAGATGAGATGCCTTTGAAACCTATGATGGATGGACGTGCATTCTCTAAGTGGGGAATAGACTTTGTTGGTCCTATTAATCCCCCAGCTAAGGGTTCACATGCTGAATACATCATTGTGGCCACAGACTATCTAACCAAGTGGGTAGAGGTAAAAGCCACCACGAAGAACGATGCTCAAACGACAGCTAAGTTCTTATTTGAGAATGTGTTCACAAGATTTGGGCTACCTATAGAGCTAGTTAGTGATAAAGGCACTCACTTCTTCAATGAAGTTATTGAAAACCTTCTTCAAGATTTTTTAGTGATACACAAGAAGTCTGCCCCCTATCATCCACAAGCCAATGGGCAAGCCGAAAGCACAAATAAGATTCTATGCAATGTGCTGACTAAATCGGTGAATAATAAATGCTCTGATTGGGACAAACAGCTACACCACGCTGTTTGGGTATACCGAGTTGCCTGTAAAACGGTACTCCAAGCCACACCCTTTCAGATGGTCTTTGGCCAAAATGCAATGCTATCACTGGAATTCTTGATACCTACATTGAAAGTAGCACAAGAGCATGATTGGATAGGCCATGAGCTCTCCTCTAGAATCTTTGACCTTGAGTGATTAGGAGAAACAAGACTGAGAGCTGCAGCAGGAATATACATAGCTAAGAAAAGACAAAAAACATATTTTGATGCACATGTGAAAGATAAGGGTTTGAAGGCAGGAGACCTAGTCCTAGTCTACACTTTGAAACAACATGCACGGAAATTAGAGAAGAGAGGCTATGGACTTATGATCATTAATAGGATCTCCACAAGTGGAGCAGTTCAATTAGCTACACAAGAAGGTGATGTTCTTCCTAGTTACATAAGTGGATGCAGAGTCAAACTATATCAAGAACCCCCCACTGAGGAAATGCTTAATCGACTCAACACTGCTAAGAAACGTAAAGAAGAGGAAAAATGAAATTGAGAAGACGCACAGGCAGAAGCATTGGAACGCATCCGAAGGATGAAGTTAAGAAGACTGGGTAGAGATCAGCCTAGGAAAGACGCCTATGCAGCTCAAGGATATCATATGGCTATGTGCGAAGTTTCAGGTATTAGCTCTCATAGAATAATTGACCGACGTCCTTTTGTGACCTTAGGGATAGGACAAGGAATGAGTGCAAGGACTGTAAGAGCCTTGATTGACTCAGGTGCAGCCACTAGTGCGGTTAAACTTTCTTACTGTCGAGAATTGAACTTAAATGTCAATCCTGTGGAAGCATATCTCATAGGGTTGGGAGGCGTGGAGACCCCTTGCATGGGCGAGGTGGAACTTCCCCTCTACATTCAAGATGTTTTACTCACAGTTAAATTACTAGTGTGTCAAGATGAGGATCTCATTAAGCCTCTTGTCTTGGGTCAAGATTGGATCTATGATCATGCAGTCAACCTAAACCTAAGAAGTGGACTTCTTCAGGTATGGGTAAATCAGAGTTGAATTACAGTTGAGTTAAACAATGGAGCACTCAAGGAACTAGGAAAGGCACACACTCCTGGTCCTTCCAGGAGTACACATGAAGATGACCATGCTATTCTTGTCCAAAACTATGTGATGCAGAGGGATGATTATCGCAACACAAAAGTCAAGGATACAATGGAACTCCCTTCTTTTCCAAAGGCCATCAGGATGCAGCAACCAGAGGCATATAAAAGGCAGAAGAAGCAGATGACTTATGCTCAAAGCCAAAAGAAAATATGAAGCACGGTGTCTCAACCATCAAAACAAGTGTGGGTGCGGAAAGGTGAGCATCCTATTGCGGTCAAGCCACAACAACTAGCTCAACTCCCTATTAGTGATCAATGACATGATACTAATAAGAAGTCTTCCAAAAATTCTTCTGTGAAAGTGAAGTCTATCTGGGTACCCAAGAAGTCAATGAAGGTTGGCCCACAATCAAGAAAAATTTGGGTGCCTAAGGCTTTCTTGCGGGCTCAAATAGTCACACACAGATCACACCATGTACAACATGGTTCACTCACTCGAAGAGCCGATGCCCACTCTTATTCAATACACACAAACACATACTTACCCATGAGCACGAGCGGAATCACTTGTAAATGGGCCCCTAAAAAGCCTCATTTCCACGCAGACACCCTCATAAAGCCCTCCAGAGTCTCCACAAAACCAAAACTGAAAGTCATCCACTGTGTTTGGCAGACAAAGCTTGTAATAAACCCCCTGACCCCATTTTTAAATTCATCTCCACCTACTAACTGCATCATTCTCACACTGCATCTTTTCACTTAGCTCATAGGACGACTTGTCACTAACAACACACACAATCATCGAGCACTCACTGACCTACTAACTCATCATTCACCTCATGTTAATGTTGTAACGGGGACAAAATTTGTTCTACCTTGTCCATTACAATGTTAACGCATGCTTCTATATTCTCACAGAACCAGCAAGCAAACAGTAACATGGCAGAAGCAGGAGGCACCAGTTCCCAGGCAGGGTCTAGCGCCCAGATAGTGGACATTGAAACCCTCCTTCTTGAACCACAACTCACCGAGAGGCCTCAAGAACTTAGAGTTGTGCATGTGCATCCTATTTAGGACCCGCCTCAGTTACACACTTCTCAAGTGGGGAAACACGCACATTGGTTCAGTGATGTCATAGGACCATTGGGAGACGACACCTACTTTTGGGAGGCAGAAATTGAATTTAATGGCAAATGGGGATGATATCAATTCTTCACCCGTGAGTTTGAGCAGTACTAGAATGCAGAAGTAATGTGATCGGTATAGACCAAAGCGGGCTTGGATAGCTATTTCTGGGCACATTTACCTAAGCGAGATTTCCTGCGCTGCTCCTACCTTATCAGTACCATCACCCCTAGCAAAGCCAAGGGAGGCGATAGTACTTTTGTGCTACCCTCACTGACGCCAGGCCACAAGCGCAAAAGATTCAAACTGACTCTCAACCTAGTACGGGAAGCGTTGAACATGCAAGGTATGCATATTCCCACTGAGAAAGAAACAATGATTCCTCGCAGGATGAGGCACAAGGATCTCAACAAATTGAAGGATATGGTTGCAATGACACCAACCATCACCCTCCACCTACGAACGGTCATGCAAGACTTCACCTTCCGTGCCCAAGAACGTTTCACTATGCCACCAAAAAGAATCTTGTTCAGCTTGTACTTGGCAGAGACAGAGGATCTTACAATCAATTTACCGCACTGGATCATAGATCAAATTCACCAAGCACATCAACGATGGAATAAGAAACAGAAGAACGTGCTTCATGGGTGTTTTGCTCTGACAAAAATAATTTACAGGTGCTTAGCTTATGATGTGCCTATTCAGAGAGCACTAGTATGGTCCAGGGCCCAGGAATTCCAAAGACGGCTATCAACAGTGGGTCCTCCATCGAAGAAAATGAGAGGGACAGTCCAATTACCGTGTGCCCAAGCAAGGGGAGCCACCACCACACCAGAGGTGACCCCTCCACAAACGCGACGTGTCTGACCATTTACTATTCGTCTACCCAGACCAAGTGCAGAAGGACCTAATCTGGTGTTCCCTCCGATTCCCTCGGACTTGGAGTTCCCACAAGGCTACACCCTAGCCGATTTGAGAGATGAAGAAATCGCCCGCATGATTACTGAGTCTAACCTGGAGACAGAAGCAGAACAGACCCAAGGACCACAACCTACCACTACAACTTCAACCCCGACCCAACCAGAAGTAGTGGAAGTAAAGGAAGATGAAGAAGAGAATGAAGAAGAAGAAGCAGACGAGGAGCATGATCAAGACTATGAAGAAACTTCAGAACTAGCGGGTGCCCCAGCCTATTCGGCAAAAATAAAAAGATTGTATGAAACCATGAAGCGAGTAGAGGAACATCACAAGCTGTCGCTCGAAATAGGCAAGGTGCTAATGAGCGAGATGTTAGGAGAGGAAGGTGTAGATGAAATGTTTATTGAATCCATGAACCTGCACGCGGATGCGGTGGGCTTGGATGAAGCCATTCATTCAGCTATGGCTTATATCCATCGCTTTGAGAAACGGGTGCCTAACCGTCCCATGCGCTCCGGCAAGCAGATTCACATGAATGTATCAGCACAAGGAGACACTACACAGGCAGAGGAACACCACGAGGCACCACCATCACCACCCTCACCACCTCTCACTACACATTTCACTTCACCACACGACACTACCACCCCAACTTCAACACTCACCATATATGTTATGGGGATTCCCATCTCACCAAGCACCCAATTTGGAGGGATCACAATGCCCACATTTACAACAATATTCATGAACATCACACTATCCCTTTCCCCATCCCCATTCCCCCTGCATCCCCCACCTTCCCTGCATTCATAAATGTAAATAACATGTTTTATACATTACATCAGTGTCTACATCAGTTGCAGACAGAATACCAAACCGTGGAAGATCGACATCGCCAAATAACTATGGATCATGAACAACTACAGAAAAGGCTTGCAGCTTTGGAAGCAAAGAATACTAACCTAAGTCAACGCTACACTATGCTCGAGCACACTCACCAGACCCTTTTGGAAACTCCCCAATCATCCGAATCCGGTGAAGTTAAAAAACTAACATCTCTACTGGAACTTTATCAGTCAGAACATGTTAAAAGCCGTCGCAACCTGACCTTACTCAGAAAGCACATGGCCACTACCCTCGAAGAGAACAAGCACTTGCAAAGGCAAAACGAAGAAAATTTAGAGGCAGCCATGGAAGGTTCCCCCCAGGAGATCGACCCTAACAGATTCAAAGATATTCCATCTGAGACTATGAAGACAATTCTAGAAAGCTATGTGGATCTATTGGAAGCGCATGACGAGTTGGGAAAAGAACGGGATACTCTCCATCAACAGCTAACAATGCAGGAAGCCCAACCCAAGATCACTGATTCTACCACCACTACAGAGGAGGTAAAGGCACTGAGAGAACAGGTCATGTAATTGCAAAGAAAGCTACTCCAATATGAAAGACAACCCTCCCCAATCGTCAAGCCTGAACCAGAAGAATTGGTACCCATCGAAGTGGATGAGTCCTATGAAGAGCAATATGTTCCTATGCCAATGCTGGGTGGCCAACAAACTGCTGAGGGATTGGACACACTAGAGGTGGAAGCCCCAAAATGGATGCAGAAACTCGAAAAAACGGCCAATACACATGACGATCGAGGGTCCAGATTGAGTCCATGAGTAAGATTGAGGAACCATTATCAAATCAGAATATTTCCGAAGTATGCCTCATCACAGATGGATAGGCACCAACGATGATCAGTATGTACCGTATTTTGTACTCTTGGCAGATTACAACGCAGAGATTCAACAACGATGTGTAACATAAAGCTCCTTTTGCTTCTCTACCGCTATGATCTCCGTCCGCGAGCACACACACAGAGCGTTCCATGTTCTGCCTCCCAGCCATGCCCGAGCCATTCTCACTTTCTCATAAGAGTGATAATCTTATAATCTTACTTAGATACTCTCTCATATATGAGATCCTCTTAGTCTCTTCTACCATATGATATTACTCCCATTAGATGCCATGTGGCATGAGTGCCACCTCACCCAAGAGGATATACATCCATAATATGACATTTCCTTCCCCTTGAAAGCATTTTCGTCCTCGAAAATGTAAATGAAATGTCTGTAATGATAGAAGAAAGTGCTGGGACTCCCCTGAACCCCATGTACTCTATGTACATGGTCATCTCTGTGTGTTGTTTCCCCATATCCTTCCCCTTAAGAAACCTCATATGAGATCATCTCAAAGGTGGGAAACTGTCTGAGTGGTGCCTACTATCTCCTATGTACACTCAACTTCCAAATTATCACTCCCATAACATACAACATCATCCAAATGACCTAAGTCCATATGATGTATCCTCTATGGAGTAATAGTATGAAAATCAAGTGTAAAGTGACAAACTTATAAGCTTGACCGTATCATAATGGAGATAATAAACCATATAATCCTCTAGAATATAGAACAAAGTCCCATAACAAGTGACTCCAAACCCATCTAAGCTTAAATGATAGATTGCCCTCATACCACTCTAGGTCTTGCTAACCTTGAGTATGTTCACAAGTAATAGTTTCCTCTAAACCACCTTGTGAATATGCAATTCCATCATCTAGCTCACGGTAGTAAAATGCAATCTCTACATTTCACCAACCAAGAAGTCTGTGGTTTTATTATCCATTACCTGTGGACTAAGTTCTATTGGAAGAGCATTCCCTTTGAGATTCAGATAATCCCTAAGTACCCATCCTCATAACTGATGTTTACTCATCATACTCATGATGTAACACCAACTAGGAGTTTGGTACCTTAATACGTTAGATATATCCCTCTCTCCTGGAAACCCAAAAGAGAGAAGTCATAACAACTCTACTCCCAATCTAACTAATGTCAATAACTAGATCATCTCATCTAGTCAAGGACCATCACTGGAAATTATCATAATCACTTCTCTCTGGGGTTTACAGGTGAGACTCAATCTAGCCATCATGATTAACTGATCTCCCTCTTTGTCTTTGATAGAAGAGTGCCACTTCTATCTAGACAACCTAAAAGTGAGAAAGTGAAACTCTCTCTCTCTCTCTCTCTATTCAAGCTCTTCTAAGGAAAAGAGCTCTAGCAGTGGAACCTCTTCCACTTTCCCTTTCGCTTTGAAAGAGATTCTAATGAATCCATTTTCTCTACTCATCCATAGCTGAGAACATGCACATAAGTTGTCCATACTTTTCCTTCCAAAATAGTGGAGAATCATACTCACATATGAAGAAAAATTACATTGAAAAGTAGAGGAAATGAATTCCTTCTAAAATATAGACTAAGAGATGTTTGCTAAACATCCCTTCTCTCTAAAGGAAAACATACTCTATTCTTCTCCTATGAAGAAATCATGCTTTCCTTTCTTTGTTTCTCTCTCAAAGAGTAGGAGCTAAAGTGAGACCACTGAACTAAAGTGAGATCTCTCATGGATCTCTTAGCTGATCCCCACTTTCTCCTTTCCTTAAAAGAGAAACTCATGAATTTATTTAGTCCTCTCTTCCATAACTAATACATAATCCCTCATTACACACATTCCTCTGAAGGGAGAACATATCTCCCCTAACTAATGAAGGTGTATGTAGTGAAGAGCGGAGAAAATAAATTCCTAATAAGGGTCAAGGCCCTCTACTAAAATGGTCAGCAATGATGTGATAGGATACCGTAAACACATGTGTATCCATAATAAAGTACTATCTCTGCCAACCATACTCTGTGCATGGATCTATACGATCCAATCAAACTGATAGAATTATCCTTCCTGAAAACTCAAGATGAGTATGTGATACCAATGGTGAAAAAATCACCTATCACATTCTCTAATGGAAGAATAAATCTTCCTTAAGCTATGAAGGATAACTCCTAATCCTAAGGAGATGTCTACTAAGAGCTCTCCTTCGATCTAGTGAGACATGACGCCATGAATGATGAGTCCTTTTCTCCTTGGCCATAGAAGAAGAGTGCTCAAAGGGAAGTCATTTCCACCGTCCCATACCAGTGAAAAATTCTTCCAATTCACAGTGTCATACCTACACTAAACCGAATATATATTCCATACATTTGTAATGGAATATATAGGTGGACTCCAATGAATCCCATATCCTAAAATCATGTAGGTGGACTCAAGTGAGTCCCATGTCCTTGAACTAGTTAGTTTGGTTCTAGTCAGTATGTGACAATGGATATCCCTTTCTGTTCCAAACCAACTTGTTCCTAGGTACAAAGACTAGGTCTAAGTACCTCTTTGCAGATCCCGATATACATATATATGTATTGGGTACCCCAACTATTCCTGACTAAGGGATCTATGCTCTATACCATAGAGCTCGTGCCATACCTATGGCCTTCCTAACCATCACTCGAATCACATAAGCACCCGTCGATGTTGTCTCATGAAACCCATCTTTGTGATCCCGTCTATTTGGTTTCCTTAGTAGTGAAGCAGAAATGCTTCACTACTTGCTCAAGTGATGTGTATGAGTGAAACTAGTCACTCTTTGGGTATACATCATGATACCCCATAGTCTCCTAATTATCATGTGAGACTCGTGAAGATAAGTTAATCTTCACTACCTTGGAGATTATCAAGCTGTATCTCCCGTGCCTCTATGCAACTTCCTAAACTCATAGGATTGCTTGTGCACACTACTAATGGTGAAGGTGTAGCTCCTTCCGTTAGCAATCCTATGGTCTAAATCCATAAGGATTATGTGTAGGGATCCTGTTACTACTGAAGTTGCCTTATATACACTACTATGATGGTCCTAAGTCCATCAAATACATGCTTATAAGCATGCCTAAAACTTATTGATGTTTGCAGAAAGGCATGTTACTATGCCATAACATTCTTACCTAAAAGCAAGTGCATATATAACGCCATGCGAGGGGAAAATTTTTGACAGCGTTTCCCCAGGAAATGGAATCCCAAAAAAAATTACCATAAGCTCAGTGGCACACAGGCCACCCAAAAACATAGGGCTTGACAGGCCCATGGCATGCACGCCATAAACTTATATATGGACTCCATAATCTGCAAAAACATAAAAGTAATTGCTAGCAACCATTCTCTGTGTTGCATAGCCATATAGTTTCTACAATCCTGTTTCCTGCAAACAATCAAAAAGTGTACTTCTTGCCTGTCGATCCATACTTTAAGAATTTAAATAATGATCAACAATTTGATGTATGCAATCCAATCTATGCATGTACATACAGAACATGCCATGATATAAAGTAAAATGCCTGAAGCATAAAATATTGTCCCTGAGTAGTCTAATTTTGGAATTGCATGCATCCAATCGTTCTCAACAAGCTTCGAGACCTCTGCACCTTCCTCCTCAGGTCCTAACATAAACTTTGGAGTGTCCGAAAACATCGGAACACTCCCCAAAACATAAAGCATGGTCAAATGATTACTAAAATAATGCAAAATTAGTCAAAAAATGCCTTAGTAATCCTTCTTTAGACCTGCAAAACCCACTTTAGGACCTGCAAACGTTCATAAACTGAAATATATAGCATGCGCAAAGAGCTCGAAGTGAAATTACTCAAATTGCCTTCTCGGTTTGAAAAATATGACTCCCGGAAGGTAGTCACCAAAAACTGTTCAGATTTGGCAGAGATGTTCAGACCTGCAAAAATACTTATTTTCCAAAAGTTCTTTTCATAAACTGAAAGTAGACCTTGTGCTCTTCGAAACGAGCCATAGCACATCCAATTTGGAATTTTCTAGCCCAAGATATGGCCATTCCAAGTGGGACATGTCAAACTAGTGGACTGTTGGAGGGGCTGGAAAAAGTGAAAAAAAAGTGATTTTTGGGGTGCCCAAAAGCATTCTTCCATCAAGCAAATGCTAAAATTCTCTCCATAATCTCAGAGAGTGGCATATGAAGATGCTTAGCCTATTTTCACCTTTCCAAATCCTCCCTTTGTGCATGCTAATTCGCTCCCCAAAAGAGGCCTAAATCAAGATTTTTACTTTCATGTAAAAACTTAAATGGGAGCTCTTAGCAAGCTTCTAATCCACTTTAAATGTGGATTTCTCTTGGATTTTATACAATAATCCATGGGAAGCCACAAATGATCTTTATTCTTACTCCCAGAAGTGGAGTTTGGCCAAAATTAACATCTAAATTTTTTTCCAAAAAGTGCGGGAAGGGGGTCTTTGAGGAACTAAAATTCCTCCTTAACTTATCATTTTGATGAATCTAATGATTCTCCTAAGAATTCCATACACCATACTCTCAGTATATATACTTTTTTCCATCCATCCGTAGCTATCGCACCTATTTTTCCCTCTTCCAAAATGGGAATTTCTTAGATTTAGGTGCTGAAATTTTTCTCAAACTGTGATGGAAGGGGGTTTTGTGGAGCTTCAAACTCCCATCATACTGAGTTATTTTTTAGATTTCTTGATCTTACATGGAAGTCAATACACAAGACTATAAGTGTGCATGGTTTTTTCCATAAATCTGTGAAAAATACCTCCTCTTTTCCCCTTCCCAAAATGGCTATTTATCAAAATAGCTCCTGAAATTTGAATAAAAATCATAAAAATAGGCTACTTTGGAGGTGCCTAAAGCTTACCCTTTGGTGTATTTTGAGGGAATCCTTGACTCTAGGTGAGAGTAAATATCTCATACTCTCCATACATGTGATTTCCCTCCAAGATCTTTGCCCCCCTAATGCTTCATTATCATTCTCAAAAATGAAAGTTCTTTCAGGAATTCAAAAATACTCAAACCTGGAACTTGAAGCCATAACTCTTGGTTGTCTTGTTAATCATCTCATCCCTCTCCCAAGCATGTGTGGGGCATCTAATATGTAGACCTCCAATGAAGCAAAGTGGGGATCATAGCCCAACCTTCTCATGAGCAATCCAATTTTTATCAGGAGCATACGGATGTATCTTCAATAACTTCTATAGGATCCATAGTACTGCTTCTCCACACTTTGTGTTCGTATGAAGAGCATGGTGGTTTGAAGAGCTTAAATTCTTCCCTGAGCATCCTCACGGATGAGGCTATGTACACCTGTCCATACTCCCATATTAAGGGAACTAGTCGTGTGTGATGGGAGGGCAGCAGCTTCGTGTTTTATTTTGTAAAGTAAGGAAATAGCTTCATGAGCTCCAAGTGGCATGTCGGCTAAGCCACACGACTCACATCATCCTGATCTGGGTTCGATCCCCATCTGGCGCACGCGGAGAACTCCAGATATCGACGATGCTCTGATACCACTAACATAAAGCTCCTTTTGCTTCTCTACCGCTATGATCTCCGTCCGCGAGCACACACACAGAGCGTTCCATGTTCTGCCTCCCAGCCATGCCCGAGCCATTCTCACTTTCTCATAAGAGTGATAATCTTATAATCTTACTTAGATACTCTCTCATATATGAGATCCTCTTAGTCTCTTCTACCATATGATATTACTCCCATTAGATGCCATGTGGCATGAGTGCCACCTCACCCAAGAGGATATACATCCATAATATGACAATGTGGCAAGGCTCCAACCTTTGCCACACAATTCGGCCCTGATGACATCCTTGAGAGTGCTAAAAAAGGATCCATTCATCAACCTACCCGGCGGCTACGACTCTTAGAAACTTACCCTGAGATGGTTCGAACTTGGAATAACATGCCCCTATTCATTAAGTATAATCCCTGTTATGCTCCCATACTCAGAAGACGCACATGGCCTGAGTTTGCCATTGTTGTGAAGGAGGTCAAATGCTGTGCAAAGTGGCTCAATTATGTATACCTAGCACTGCCACGGGGACAAGCTACGGTGGGCTACATGCTCTCTACCATCCGCCACTGGGGAGTCAGAATGTGAAACATCCCAGATGTAATGGCTCAGATGTGCATGAAAATATTCAAGTTGATGCTGGTAGCCTTCAGAACCTTCAAAAATATTAAAGATCCACATTTCTCAGGAGTTGGATTTAGAGCAGGTAACCTTGACTTGGTCTACGATATGAGTACAACCCCCTCCATCCAGGTGATCTATGCATGGCACGCACCAATCAAATACCTCCCCGCTTGCTACAAGCAAACATTTGAAGAGATGTTCATCACGGGATTCTGGGAATACCATTCCGAAGTTTTTGTTCCCAGACCCTCCCATCTACTCCACCTCTTCGACATGGAGCGAACATTACATTCAGAGCAACTGTGTGTGCCACATCCGGACGTTCCAGGTCTAGTGGATTGGGATGCCCTCCTAACTAATTTAGCACGAGGACTGCGGCTAGAAGAACACCACCTAGCTTGAGACGTGGTTGAATTCTATGTCAAACGCTCGGCCAAACAAGGGTCTGTCAAAGACGGCAGACGCGAGAGAGGGGGGGGGGTGTTGGCAGCACTCAAAGCACCCAAGGACTCACAAGACAAGGAAGCCAAAGAAGGGAGCCAGAGCGGAGAGAAGGCACATGCAGACAAAGTAGTCAACGAAGATCTCGCAAGTAGGCCATTCAAATTTTTCCAAATCAACATCTTCATAACAGTGATTCTCATCACTATAAATCATTGTAAATACCATTTCACCTTTTTGTAACTCCATTTTGTGCAAGCCAAGGAGTCCTTGAGCTTGAGGAGCATTAGAAGTACCTACCTATCAATTTTCATAATTTTCTGAGCTCATTTGAGCCTCCAAATAGGCCCTAGAACCTAATTTTTAACTAGGCCGGACATTAGGTCTGGACAGGGCCAAAGCTAGTCAAAAACTATAAAAAGAGCTAGAGAGCTCATTTTTGAGGTTAGCTTGTTGTAGAATTGAACTTGTAAGAGCTTTTTGAGTAATCTAAAGAACTCCATTGTCTCTCTCTTTGTTCTTACCTTGTGTGCGTGTGTGTGTATGTGTGTGCATGTTAGTGTGCTTCTCACTCACACACCTTGCCATCACTTGTTCGAGGTTTTCATACCATCCTCACGTCTTCCTGGATTGACATTAAAGGAGGTGCTACTCATCCCTGAGCTACACTAGTCCATATATACTTCTTCCTACAACTCACCATGTAGGAAAGCATTCTTCACATCCCGAATGTTTCCTCATAATCAATGCCATATGTTTGTGCATATCCTTTAGCTACCAATCGTGCTTTATACCTGCTTATGCTACCATCAACATTATGTTTTACCTTGTAAACCCATTTACAGCCTATGGGTTTCTTTCCTTGTGGCAATGGAACCAGCTTCCATGTATCATTTCCATAAAGTGCAGCCATCTCCTCATCCATAGCTTTTTCCCAATCTGCAATTCCAATTGCATCTTCAAAGCAAGAAGGTTCAGCATCTTGTATTACCTTTTTCATGTAGGCATAATGAAGAGCCATGTAACTATCATATGTCAATCGTTGCACTGAATTCCGCATCCTCCCAGATCTTCTTGGTCTTGGGTCACTTCTCCTTGTATCATCTGCATGTGCCCTTCTTACTCCTAGAGTCTTTCTTGGATGTATTTGATGAATTCGCTGAATTGAAATTTCCACGTAATCTTCCACTCCATGGATTTGAGTTGGAACTATTGCTTGGTGATGCATCTGGTCCACTCAAGACTTGAGATTCTGCACTTGCGTTTTTAGCATTTTCTTTGTCATTTGGTTCAAGACTCAGTCCTTCTTTGGCATCGGCATAGAAGCTTGACATTTCATCAAATACCACATCTCTGCTCACCTTTACTTGTCGTGTGAGTGGGTTATAACATTTATATCCCTTTTGCTCAAGGGAGTATCCAATGAAGACACACTTTTCTACTTTTGGATCAAGCTTCGTCGTCAATTCATCTTGGACATGTACATATGCAATACAGCCAAACACTTTCAGATGTGATAAGTTTGGCTTTTTAACTGTAAACTTCTCTTAAGGTGTAACTTGATGTACAGCAGCAGTTGGAGTTCTGTCCATGATGTATACAGCAGTATGCATAGCTTCTGCCCAATAACAATGAGGCATATTCTTGTCAGCCATCAAAGCTCTTGCTATTTTTGCAATATGTCTATTTTTGCATTCAGCAACGCCATTCTGTTGTGGTGTGTACCTGTGTTGGAAGATGCATTTTTGGAAACCTTTTTTGAAGGAAAAATATTGTAAAATGATAGAAATTTGTAGAAATATTTATGCAATTGTTGTAAAAATAAGGAAGAGTCTTCCTTATGTAGGATAGAATCTTATGTATTTTTTCTAGAATTTTTGGAAACTCTTAGATAGCATATTTTTAGAATAATAGAGGAAAGGACCAAAATTCAAGTGTGAAAGAGGACACTTGAAAATGTATATAAGTCAATTTTCTCTATTTTGGAGAGGTTGGTTAGTCATTTGTACATGTTATCAATAGAGAAGAGAGAGTTTCTGCTGAAATCGTGTTTTCTCCTATTGTGTGTGTTTCCTTTGATGTTGAGAGCTTGTTTCTTACTTTATCATGGAGATTTGTGAGTTTCATTTGTGTAATGCTGAGTAAGATGTATGAAGAGAGATGATTACTGATGTATTGAGTGAAGAAGGATTGAAGAATGTTGCAGAAATGTGAAAATCGTCTACTGGTACAGAATCGCGATTGTCTCGTCTCTGTGATACAGGTGATATTTTCCAATTCTGATTTCATATTTGTATTCTGATGAGAAAATAACATGAATTAGACACAAAGATCATAGAAAATGATGAAGATTTGCTCTAGATAAGGTAAACCCTAGATATTTCCTCTTCATTTTCATTTTCTCAGAATTCCAGCCATCAATCTCTTATTTCTATGAATCTATCATCTAGAAGGGGCTGTGGTCTTATGGATATTCCCATGATTGACAAAATAAAGATGATTTGTTGATTCTTTTGTACTTCATGATTGGAGAGGATAACTCCAAAGTCAATAACAAACATTTTTTGGCGCCGTTGTCGGGGATCACAAAAACACGATTTTCACTCAAAATAAGCAGAAAACACAATTTTGATCATAAAATCGTGGAAAATCCATACTTTAGGCAGAAAATCATAGGGAACACGATTCTGATCACAAAATCGTGAAAAATACAAAAATAGTCAAAAAATCGTGAAAAAAAACACAAATAGAGTCAGAAAATTGTGGAAAATTTAATACCTTAGTTAGGAAATTGTGACAAACACTCTGTTGAGGTTGAGATTGAGAAAATTAATTGAATGATACTTAGATCTGGAAACAAACTTTCTAAACAAGACCTAACAAGGAAGGATACAGAAACAATAAAAGGCAAAGGGCAAGAAAGAAGTTTAGGGCAAGAAAACAACATGGAAAACATAAATGAAACAAATGAGCCTATGGAAACTGGGGATTTTAGAAATATCCTCAAGTACATGTATACAAATAGGTTTGGAACCTATGTATATTAGGATGGAATGCATAAATTTCTCATTAGATTGAGAAATTTAGAAGTTCCCCTGAATATAACCCCTGTAGCTCAATTCAAAGATGGGAGATATGAAGATAGGCAAGGATGTGTGTACATATTCTCTCAAGACCCAGAAAATTCAAATGATCTAGGGCAATGTACTGACAAAGGACCTTGGGAACATAACATGGAGCAGACAAATTTACCTAGGCCAAATGAAAACTATACCGGTAATGAACAACAACATGGGAGGAGGACACAGATTTCCCCAAATCCCTTTGACAAGCAACCAGAAGGATATAATGACTTCCCACTCAGAAGAAGATCCCATTGGCAGCCTCAGGGTAGAATGCTTAGACCATACCAAGTTGCCAAATGTATGAAGAACCAATATGAGGGTTATTCAGATCCTCATGCTCATGCTGCAGAATTTAGGCAATTGATTAGAGCTGAAGAGGTAGAAGATTACAAAGTACAATTTGAGGCATTTGGTCTAACCCTAACAGGACCAGCCTTATCTTGGTTCATTCCTTTGAGAAAGGAAATGTACCAGGATATTGAATCTTTCTTAGAAGCCTTCATTGGGGAATTCTCTAAGACCGGGATAAAACATAGTACAGCCACATTGATACATAGTTTCAAACAACAAAAGGATGAAAATGTTAGAGAAGCAGCCAGAAGATTTAAACAATACATTGATAGATGCCCAAGAGAGGAAGTACCTTCCATGGCAAAACAAGTATCCTTATTCATTGAGGGTTTGAGAAGTGCCCAACTAAGAACCCTAGTGTATTATAGAAGATGTCCTGATTTAGCAGCCTGTGTAAAGGAAGCAATAGATTTGGAGGACAACAGAGGTCAAGATCTGTTAGCATTTGATCAACCTAGATCATATGAAGACAAAATTCCTCCAGCAGAAGAGTTGGCTCAGGCTATTGCTAAAGCCCTAGAGGTAAGCACTAAAACTAATATGATAAACTCTAGGATAGACACAAATAAAAAATGTTACATTTGTGGAGAAAATCATCTGGCACAACAATGCCCATATCAGAAGCCACCACACTTACAAGATAGGAAGACATTTAAGTACTGTACACTAGAGAGAAAATGGACAAACCATACCAGGGAGGAATGCTTCTATAACAAACAACCCATCAAGGAAAGAGATTATATGGCTCAAAGGGAATCAGGCTATACTGAACAACCAAGACCTGTGCTTGGACAACAACCTCCTATACCAACTAATGTGGTACCAATCAAGTATACACCAATAGAGGAGGGGAATTCAAGACTAAGATCACCATATAAGGAAGAATATCAATGGAGTGAGGGATATCAAGAAGATTGGGAAGAATATGAAATAAGAGAACCTGAGTTAAAAGCCCTAGACTTGGGAAATGGGAAAATTGAAATGGACACAGCAACATTCATGTATATTACCAACAATTACATGTCCAACCAAAAACCTCAATTCAAAGGGGGACCAAACATAACTTGTTATAGGTGTGGGGGAGAGCATTTCATCAGAGACTGTCCGCAACCTCCTACATTGAGAATAGAGGGAGCCTACTGTAAGGATTGTGGCAGAGAACATTTGATAAAAGATTGCCCAAAGAATCCCCAAAAACAACAGAACACACCTAATAACATACCTTTAAAAACAGTTAACATTATGGAACAGGAAGAATTGAGTGAAAATGACCAAGTTGGAATAAATATTATAACAAGGGCTCAAGCCAAGCAACAAGGAACAATTAAGGAACAAAATGAAGGTTCAGCCTCAAAGGTGAAGAGAAATAGACAAAAAGGGAAATGGGAAAAGAAGAGAAGGATGGGCAAAAATTTGGAAGAAGACAATCAGGATCAGTCAAAAAGTACTCCTCCTCAAAAGACAGAAAATCAGTCTGAAATAGGAAGTTCTCAGAGTCTAGACACCCTAATCAAAGCATATAAGGGAAGGATTCAAGAAGGACCAAGTCCTGCAGATCATGCAGTGGCCTATCCCATGCTAGAGTTAGAGCATGAAAGGATGCAAAAGTGCAAACAAATCATTCAGGAAGTACAACTCAGAATGGGGGAAGGAGGTAGCTCGCAGAGAACAGTTGAACAACTTGAGAAAACGAAAACAAGGGAAAATGCTAACAAAAAAGAAAATCCACAAATAACATTCCAGATGATTATAGATGAACAATGTAGCATTACATGTCACACAACATGGGAAGAACTGTTGAAACAAAATCCTCACTTACAAAACAAAATGAACAAAGGGGAAGCAATACCTAGAAACCTTCATTCACCATTACAAGAATTAGAGGAATTATGGTATATTCCTATTGATAAAATAGGAGGGTATTGTGAAGGGGAAGAAGGAAATTCAACCCAAAAAATACAATATGGAAAAAACTTTGCTAAAGCCATTTTGGATAGTGGATCAGGAGTGGCCATAATGACTAAACAAACTTGGGAGAAATGGGGAAGCAATGAATTACTACCCACTAAGATGAGATTGCAACTTGCAGATGGGCATATAGAAAAACCCCTAGGTATTTGGGAAAAAGTAATTGTGGACATATGTGGAACAGAAATAGAACATACTTTTGCCATAGTAGAATTTCCACAATCCATTCATATGAAATCATCCTAGGAAGGCCTTTCATGAGACAAATGCAAATTGTGCAGGATTGGGGTAATGATTGTTTATATCTCCAAAGCAAAGGAAGAATAACAAGAGTGAACTTAAGAAATGGGCACTACTGTGATATATCTCCTCAAAAATGGTACAAAATACATCAAAATCAAGAAGAAAGTGAGGAATCAGAGTTGGAGGATCAGGAAGAGAGTGAATCAGCAATATGGAAGTGTAACATAATAAGAAACCTCACCAATAGAAAAAGGAGACTGAAAAGAGAAGATTGTGTGGAAGGAAGAAAAGTGCAAGATGAAAGTTATGTGCCACAACAATTTAAGGATGAAGAGTTGAGCCCTACGGCTGGAACCAAATTTTGGCTACCATGGACATAGCCAGTGAGGAGTATGTAGGAGTGGAATTTCAAAATGAAGAAGGGTTTGATATTTTTCACATTAGTATAAACATGATAAGTGTATCAAAAACAGAGGAGGATCAAGATTCAGAAATGGTATTAAAAAAAGGAAAAACAAAATATTTGGAGATAGTAAAAGTTGAAGATGCAATCAAAGATAAAATCTCAGGCAAATACAAGGAACTTAAACACATAGAAATGGAAAAGGAACAAGAAATTGAGAGGAAAGAGAAGGAAATAAACAAGGATCAATACTTTGATGTACCAGCAAATTTTAAAACCTATGAAGTAGAAGACAGACTACTTCTAAAAATGAAACCAAAGAGAGAAAAAAAGAAAGGAGAAGCTTATGATAATGAAGAACAAACTAAAAAGATCATGATTACTCAGGAAGAAGGAGAGGAAAGACATATTGTAATAGCTGATGATATGACCATAGAGGAAGAAGAAGCACTAAAGAACCTAGCAAAGAATTATAGGGATGTATTTGCTTACAGTTATAAAGATTTAAAAGGAATTGATCCAAAAATCTGCGAGCACAAAATTCCTATGACTCCAGATGCAAAACCTAGTAAATAGAGACATTATACATTCAATGATAAATACTCTGCCAAGATAAAGGAAGAAATTGACAAGTTGTTGGCTGCTAACTTCATTTATGAAATTGAGTATACTGAATGGATATCACCTATAGTTGTGGTACCAAAAAAGAATGGAAAACTTAGGGTATGCATTAACTTGAAAAAAGTGAATGCAGCAACTATAAGGGATAATTATCCATTGCCAATAACAGATCATCTTCTTGAGAGAGTTGCAGGAAAGGAAGTTTATAGCTTTCTAGATGGTTTCTCAGGATACAATCAAGTACCTATAGCCTTGGAGGACCAACATAAGACTGCCTTTTCTACAGAATGGGGGATTTATGCTTTTAGGGTTATGCCCTTTGGATTGACCAATGCCCCAGCAACTTTTCAAAGATTGATGTGTCATATCTTCAAAGAATTCCTGAGAAATGTGATGGAAATCTATGTAGATGATCTGTGCACTTTCTCTTTAAAAAGACAGGATCATATACAAGATTTAGAAAGAATATTCAGAAAATGCAGGACATACAGAGTATGCTTAAATCCTGAAAAGTGTGTATTCTTTGTAAGACAAGGAAGAATGTTGGGTCACATAGTTTCAAAAAATGGAATTTCTACTGATGAGAAGAAGATAAAAGCTATAATAGAGCTTCCAAGACCTACAAATGTGAAGGAACTCCAAACTTTTATGGGACATTGTGGGTACTATAGGAAATTTGTTCACAAATTTGTAGATATAGCTAAACCCTTATATGCCCTCATCACAAAGTTTGAGTGGAATAAAGAATGTGACCAAGCCTTTGAAACATTGAAAACTTGTTTGGTGACAGCCCCAATTCTAAAAACACCTCAGTGGGATAAAATATTTCATGTGCATGTAGATGCTTCAAATTATGCTTTGGGATGTGTGTTGGCACAACCTATAGAAGGAAGTAAAATAGATTTCCCAGTAGCATATGCTAGTAGACAATTGAACATTGCAGAAAAGAACTATACAACCACTGAGAGAGAAGGGTTGGGAATGATATTTGCTGTTAAAAAATACAGACATTACCTATTGGCCAACAAGTTTAAATTCTTTGTGGATCACCAAGCTCTACTTTATTTAGTAAATAAACCATGTCATACAAGAAGAATAGTTAGATGGTTTCTTTTACTAATGGAATTTGAATTTGAGGTGGTGGTTAGACAAGGCAAAACACACTTAAGAGAAGATCATTTGTCTAGAATTCAGTCCAAAGAACCTAGTTCACCCTTAGACGATGACCTGCCAGATACATACCTGTTCAAAGTAGAAAGTGTTCCTGAATGGTCCATATCATTAGTTCCTTTGTTAACCATGGGACCTTGTAAGTCATTAGCAAATAACACACATTTGGTGTTACAAAGCAGGAATTTTATGTTGCTAGCTGGGCATTTGTATCACCTCAATCAGTCAGGTATACTGGAATACTGTACCCCAGAAGAGGAGCAACATGAATATGTAAGAAGAGCTCATTGCTGGAACCCATGTACTCATGCTTCCAAAATAGTCACTTTAAGCAATCTTGCTAGGATGGGAGTACACTGGCCAAATAAAATTCAAGATGTGGAAAGATATGTTGCTAAATGTCAAGAATGTCAAGATTTGCAGAATTCAGATTTAATAACTCTATATTGGTTTAAAAAAAACCCTGAATGGAGTGAGAACATTATTGAAGAATTAAAGAAAAAGGAGAAAGGGAAGCAACTTATAGCTGGTACAGATTCAAGAAATTTACAAGAAATCTCTGAAGAATATCAACTCATAGGAGAACAATTATGCAAAAAAGGAATGGATGGTTATTTAAGGATATGTGTTCCTGAAGAGAAGTATTTGGAGATGTTGGAAATGGCACACTGTGGAGTGGCAGGAGGACACTTTTCTAGTGATAGAACAGCCAAACTCATTCTGTATTCTGGCTTTTGGTGGCCGACTCTATTTCTTGATGCAAGAACTTATGTAAAAAGATGTGACATCTGTCAAAGAGTGAGTCAACCAAATAAAAGAGATAACATGCCATTAATCCCATTAATTTCAGCCAGAGCTTTTAGCAAATGGGGATTGGACTTTATTGGACCTATACATCCTCCAGCTAGACCATCTCATGCAGAATACATATTAGTGGCTACTGATTATTTGACAAAATGGGCTGAGGCCAAAGCCACTAAAAGAAATGATGCTCATACAACTGCTAAATTTTTGTATGAAAATATTGTTACTAGATTTGGACTTCCAATTGAATTAGTAAGTGATAGGGGAACTCATTTTTTGAACCAGATCATAGAAAACATGACCAAATATTTCATGATTCGTCATAGTAAGTCAGCCCCATATCACCCACAAGCTAATGGGTTAGCAGAAAGTACTAATAAAGTACTTTGCACTGTATTGTCCAAATTAGTCAACACAAACAGAAATGATTGGGATTCTCAACTTAATCATGTTCTCTGGGCTTATAGAGTGGCATACAAAACTACTTTAGGGACTACTCCATTCAATTTGGTATATGGACAAAATGCAGTTTTACCCATGGAATTTCTTATTCCAACATTAAAAGTGGGTAGTCAATACAATTGGACAGGACATGAACTATCTGAGAGGGTCATAGATTTAGAAAAACTGGGAGCTTCTCGACTTCAAGCAGTAATGAGTATATATACAGACAAGAGAAGACAAAAAGCCTACCATGATGTGCATATAAAAGAAAAAGATCTCCAAGAAGGAGACTTGGTTCTGGCATACACAGTCAAGGAGCATCAGAAAAAATTTCAGAAGAAAGGTCATGGGCCATACGTTATACATAAGATAAGCAAGAGTGGAGCCATTCAATTAGCTAACATTGATGGAGAAATCATGCCAAATTTTATAAGTGGATGTAGAGTTAAGAGGTATGAGTGTCCATTAACTACTGATGAATGGAGAAGACTGCAAAAGGCTCAAAATAGGAAAAAAGAAGAAGAAAACATCAGAAAGGAGGCTCAACAAGAAGCAAAGGAGAGAATAAGAAAAATGAAAGAACTTAAGGAGGTGTGTTTATGTGAAAGCACTCTAAAACAAAGAGAACATTTGCCTGTGATAGAAATGGATCATCAAAATGAAAACATAAGGGTTTTGGTAGATTCAGGAGCTCAAGTGAACTTGATCAGTTCAGCCTTGGTAAATAAATTTAGCATAAAGAGGAATAAAAGCAGAATGTTGATTAAAACATTAGACTCGGAAAAATGATTCAGAGTTTGTCTTCACTTGTTATTAAAGTTAAATTTAATAATGAATATATGAAGATAGATTGTGAAGAGTGGCCAGATCATTTGATGACTGAAAAATTGATTTTGGGACAACCCTGGCTCAAACTAGGTAAAGTTATTTTGAACTTTGAAAAAATGAAGCTCAGTTTGACCATAAATGACAAAAAATTTTTAATGTTTTTTCTGAGTAATGAAAAACAGGAAGTTCATCTAGATGTTCATGACCCAGATATGGAAGGATTTACTTTCTCAATGAAGGACAGGGACATATTGCCACTACAAAATGATCAAGCTTCTTACAATCAAAACCAGCGAGAATTCAGGAGTAGAGAAGAATGGTGAGACAAAACGAGGAAGACACTTATTGCCTAACTTGAAACATCAACAAATCAGAACAAGAGGGACATGGAAAGAAGGCATACACCGATATTACTCATTAAAACAGGAAGTTAGAGCAAAATGGGTATGGAGACCAAAAAATTCTACAAAATGTTGGTATGGGAAGCATGGATGTTTGGATGACATAAGGACAATTGCAGTTAAACATTATTGGGTAAAAAAATCAGAATTATGTCAATGGCAGAAAGATCATCCACATTTGACCTATCTTCAGAATTTCAGAACAAAATATTAAAAAAAAAAAAAAAGAGAGAAGGATGACAAAAGTATTTTTCTTTTAAACCTTTTCCCCTTAAAAGAGAATTAGGAGGGGAAGAAAAGGAGGACAGAGCAGAAAAAAAAAAAAAAAGAGAACAAATGGGTTAAGAAAAACTGGACATAGTGCGTATTTTATTTTGTTTTTAAATTTATAAAGCACAAAGCAAGATATAGGGAGGAGGAAAGTAAATTATTATGGAAAATTTGTATTATTTTGTTTCAATTTTCTATGATCATCTTTTGATTTCTATTTTTTTGAAGTCTTCTTTTTCATTAATCATTGTTTCCATCATTTCTTTCTTCAAGAATTATTCTCTTTTTGAAAAGGAATGACAAGCAAGGAAGTGACAATTAAAGGAAGCACATTAGACATCTTGCTACACCTGTAATGATCACTTTAATTGAGTCTTTTGAAGAAGCAAAATTTATTTGGAAGACTTTCTTTCTTTATTTTCATGGCAAGAATATTCCAAAAGAAAACATTAATTTTTTTGGATTTTTGTGACTTATATGGGTGGAGTGTTTTCTCTTCTTTTGTACGTTACAAATACAGGATGGTGAATACGAAAGAATTACAAATCCATGACTTCAGAGCAGATTCGGTAACTTTGTCCAGAGGACACTGGTTCCTGGATAGTGATGCAGCTGAGGAACAGATGGACTTAGAATCAGATGAAGAAGCAGAAATTCCAGAAGCTGAGAAGGTGGTAAAGGAACTTAAGGAGACTCTAAACATCATCGGTCAACACATATTCACAGTGGGAGTAGGAGGGTATAAATATACAATGTTGTGCCAGGAATTCTACAGGTTTCAAAGAGTTGCTGTCAATATGAAAAGATGGAAGGCAGTAGGGCTGCACAGAATATTGGAGGAGCCCATCTTTTTCATTGATTTCGAGAGAGTATCACAAGTAATGAACAGTTTGACAGAAATAGGAAGAGGGAATGATGCCTATTTCAGATGCAAAGTCAAAAACAAGGATAACCAGGAAGTAGGTATCACTATCAAGGGAGAACATATCAGAGCAGCAGTGCAATTCTACACAATGGGAACCAAACTTGATCCGAGTTTTGTCAAAAAGAATAAGGAAACTTACACAAGATATGCAAAATTCACTGACTTTAAAGGAAGGGAGAATGAAGAATATGCCGTAAGGATGTTTTTACAGTACTTTTGTTTTCCAAAATTACCAAGATATACCATGCCGCATAAGTCAGTGACATTATTGATGTTTAACAACAAGGACAGAACCAAACCTTTTGGAGTCATGGATGTCTCACCATACATCCATGAACAGCTGAAAGAAGCAGCAAAACACTGGGAACAGAAGAAGTTCATGAATGGAGCCCAGTTCTTAACAAGAATCATTTATTATGTTCTAGGGATGGAAGATCAACTGAAATTGGCTCCAGAGGCACAGTATTTCAGAAGCCTTATGGCAGGAATCAAGAGTCCTCCAAGGAAAATGACTGAAAGGGAAACAAAAGGACAAACCCGCATGAGGGGAGCAGGTATGAAAAGGAAGATGATATCTGAGGAGGTAATTCCTGTAAAGAAAAGAAGGGTGGACCCAAGGAAAGTGGAACTAGAAATGGAGGAAGTAACAAAAGAGGAACATGTGGCAGCTCAAAAGGAGGTACAATCTTCTAGTGAACCTCATCCTCCACAAACAAGTAAAGAACAGCTCTACACTTATCTTACCCAAGGAAACAACAAAAGAGCTATGTATGAGGCACAGTATCAAAAAATGTTGGAAGATTACTCATGCAAAGCTACGAATTGGATCCAAGAAGAAGTGGAGCATTATGAAACATTACATGATGAAATGATGGCAGCTGATACAGAAGAGGTGTTTGTTAAGAAGGAAGTGGAGTTGCTGGCCTACTTCAAGGAATTACAAGGACCTCCAGAGACCAGAACCACTATTGTTGTGAAAAAGAAGGTGCCAAGGAAACCACTTCAAAAGAAGAAATTGGTTGAGAACTGAAGCTGCAACAATGAAAGGCACAGAAGAAGTGATAAGGGAAGCAACACAGAAGCCTATCACAGTGGAAGAAGTATCAAAGCCTACAGAACCTGAAATAGGGGGGTCTTCACGATTTTCATCCGATTCAGATAGTGATATTGAAAGCTTCTTGTTAAAAAGTCTAAATCTTTCAATACCAAATACTCCTAATGTGGTCATACAGGCCACAGAGAAGCTGACGACACCTAAGGATTCAAGTAAGAAGTCTCAAGAAAAGCAGACACAAGAGGAAATAGTTCAACAGATGAGCTCAGAAGAAGGAAGAAGGCTGTTAAAAGGAAAGGCAGTAATGACAGAAGAGGAAGGCCGAATAAGAGAAGAAGTCAGTTATGGGTGGGTGCATACAGGAATAAAACCCATATGGACAAAACCATCACACTTCAAATTGGATGAAAAGCTAGAAGAGTTGACAAAGGAGATACAGAAGAGTAGTTCATTTAAAGAACAGAAGGATGTGAATAAGGATCAAGAAATAAAGAAGATAGAAATGGGAAAGAGTGCTCCAAAGGTCACAGGGAGAGTTGTGGAAGAAGAGATCATTCAAAGTATAAAGGATGTATTACATGATATAAAAAGTAGTGAGGAATTTACATCCAAGGATGATCAAGAACAAGAGGAAGGAGCAGACATCATGGACATTGATGAACAGGAACGAGAATACACAAATGAGAAAAGTAATGACTAGGTTGCTTGTATGAAAGAAATTGAATCAATTGTAGTTTAGGAAAAACAGGGACAGGAAGCGCAACTCAGGAAGGTTCAAATAGCTCTTGTTGGAAAGGACTCAAACAGAAGTCAGGAAACCCTAATACAAGAGAAGGAGATACTAACTAAGGGAGACCAGCTCTCTACAGAGAAGCAACAAGTATTGGAAGAAAAGAAGTCTTTAGAAGAGAAGAGGGCTTCAAGTTTTTCAGAGCAGAAGAGTGCAAATGAAAAAGCATTAGATTCTGAAGAAGATGATACCAATCAGAAGACAAAGAATGATGATCACAGTTATGAAGAACAAGACATTCAGGATATAGATGATGAAACAGCAGCAGAAGAAGATGATGTGGGTAAAGAAGACAAGCAAATTGAAGCTAGACAGACAGGAATAGAAGTAGGGTTGGAAAGAATACCCAAAAATATAAGATCAGCTTGTCAAATAATCATGAGCAACATTGAACAGTTCAGATCATCTAGCAGAAATATGATCATATCAGGAATGGTGGCTGAATCGGAATTCGAAAAAGGAAGTTTAATTATCAAAGAGCACAAGAAGGAAAAAAAGCAGATGTCAGAGCAATTAAGGGTGATGAAGGAAAAGAATGAAGAATTATCAATAGAATCATTGCTTTGGAAGAAGCTGAGGTTCAGAAGCAGAACAGAATCCAATATTTGGAAGAAAAAAGTGTAAAGTTATCAGAGTAGAATGCCAAAATGGAAATGGAATTAAAAACCATAGGAGGAAGATACAGAACTTTACAAACATCATATCAAATTCTGACCAGAGCACATGAAGAGATTAATAAAGTGTTGTTAGAAGAAGGTCAACTAAAAGATGGAGGTAAACCTGCTCAATTGACAGAGGAAGAAAAGGAAGAGCTGCATAAAGAAATTCAAAGACTTCAAATAGAATTAAAAGAGGCCAAAGAAATGGAGAAACAGGCAAACACTCATGCTGCCACATCAATGAGAGGGTATCATCAATTACATATGGAGGTAGAGAAGGAAAGAAGTGAATGGCAGACAAAGATGGAGAAAGAAAGAGATGAGTGGAGGAAGGAAAAGGAGTTATGGGCAGCTCAGAACAAAAGTTCAATGAGGACTATAGAAGAATTACAGAAACAGTTGGAGAAACCAAAAGTTCAAGAAGAAATTGAAATTCAAGATCAAGTACAGGCAGAAGATACAGATAAAAGGGAATATGAAACAGGGAATTTTGATAGAGAACAAGAGAACAAGGAACCAGCAGCCGAAGAATCAGAGGAAAACTATTCTGAAGATTTTGTCCAGAAATTATTGACCAATAGAGAGTCAAGAATGGAATTTATCAGAAAAATGCATGATAAGTATGAAGATCAAATAGTTACCTTTGCTCTGAATAAAGGCATTAATCCAGATCAGCATCATTGGGCTGCAGATGGATTAGGAATACCCTTCTGTATGATTTTGGAGAGTATAAAGAATTATCAATTGGCCAGAGTAGGGTTATCTCCAAACAAATACCTTGAGTATGAAGAAGATATTAATGTCACGAAGGAGTTATTTGAAAGAGAAAATCCCAAACGGAGAAATAAGTGGCTGGATGCCAATAAGGAATGTAGGAAAATCTGGAAAGAGGCACCTCTGCATTTAAAGATCAATCCAGCTTATTGCCCAGTTGCCAGAAGAAGAGAATGGACTGTTTTTTGGGAGAGAAGAAAAGAAGGTCAGATCCCAGCTAAATGGTTAAACTTCCCTAAGATAGCAGGTCCAAAGGTAGGAACTTGGCCTACAAAGAGTTATATGGTGAACACTACCGAGTCAGTCATAGCTATGTATAAAGATGTTAATGACCCTGCTTGCATATTACTTATCAAAATAATGAGGGTACTTCTAGCTTGTATAGAAACATATACAGATATAGATGTTAGAGTTTTGAATTACATTGGTTTCAATTCTCCTACGGATGCCTTATTATTTGATCTAAGTGAGACACCTGATAGGATCTGTCTGATGGCCTACTAGAGCAGAATTATATTTTTGGGTAGCCATTATTTACAGATTTTTGAGGATGCCTTCGATTATGGATTTTTTGAGAGGGAGTCAGAGATTTTTGGAAATCTAACAGTCGTTACCAAGTCCAGACTTACAGCATATGAAGCTGCTTACACAGAGTACTTGAAAAAGGATGTCATAGATAAACCTGAAGCTGCAGTACAGTGGAGAAAGGCTTTATTCGAGATGGTCAACAATCTAAATGTAACAGAAAGAAAAAGTCATGATTTGCTGTCACAAGTATATCAAAGAAAGAAGAAATGAAGAGAAGTGAACGGTGCAGAGGAGCAGGAAAATCTTTCGTGAGGAGCCGAAAGGCTTAGGAGGGGAAGGATGTTGGAAGATGCATTTTTGGAAACCTTTTTTGAAGGAAAAATATTGTAAAATGATAGAAATTTGTAGAAATATTTATGCAATTGTTGTAAAAATAAGGAAGAGTCTTCCTTATGTAGGATAGAATCTTATGTATTTTTTCTAGAATTTTTGGAAACTCTTAGATAGCATATTTTAAGAATAATAGAGGAAAGGACCAAAATTCAAGTGTGAAAGAGGACACTTGAAAATGTATATAAGTCAATTTTCTCTATTTTGGAGAGGTTGGTTAGTCATTTGTACATGCTATCAATAGAGAAGAGAGAGTTTCTGCTGAAATCGTGTTTTCTCCTATTGTGTGTGTTTCCTTTGATGTGAGAGCTTGTTTCTTGCTTTATCATGGAGATTTGTGAGTTTCATTTGTGTAATGCTGAGTAAGATGTATGAAGAGAGATGATTACTGATGTATTGAGTGAAGAAGGATTGAAGAATGTTGCAGAAATGTGAAAATCGTCTACTGGTACAGAATCGCGATTGTCTCGTCTCTGTGATACAGGTGATATTTTCCAATTCTGATTTCATATTTGTATTCTGATGAGAAAATAACATGAATTAGACACAAAGATCATAGAAAATGATGAAGATTTGCTCTAGATAAGGTAAACCCTAGATATTTCCTCTTCATTTTCATTTTCTCAGAATTCCAGCCATCAATCTCTTATTTCTATGAATCTATCATCTAGAAGGGGCTGTGGTCTTATGGATATTCCCAGGATTGACAAAATAAAGATGATTTGTTGATTCTTTTGTACTTCATGATTGGAGAGGATAACTCCAAAGTCAATAACAAACAACCTGCATGAAAACTGACGTTGAATTCCATGATTTTTTAGAAAACTATTGAACTCATTTGACATGTATTCACCTCCTCCATCAGATCTTAATGTCTCAATGTACTTCCGAGTCTGCTTTTCCACCATAGCTTTAAAATTCTAGAAGTGAGTGAACACCTCACTCTTCTCTTTCATGAAATATACCCATACTTTGTGTGTATGTTCATTAATGAAAGTAACATAAAACCTGCAACCACCCATAGATGTGGTCTTTGGTGGACCCCAAACATCTGTATGTAATACTTCTAGTACATTGTCACTAACATGCTTGTCATGTGGAAATGATGCTCTTGACTGTTTACCAAATTGACATGCTGCACATACCTTTTGCATTTCTGCAACTTTGAAATTTGGTATTCCATGGACAATCTCCTTTGACTGCATCTATCTCTATATCTGCAATAACTCCTGCATCTTTTGCAAACATGGCTGCATTCATTTCAGGAATCTTCACATTTAAGGTGAACATCCTACCCACTTTGTTTCCTTTGGCAACCAATCTCCATCCTGGTTGTACTCTTCTACATATAATCCATCAGCATTGAACATGACTTGTAATCCTTGGTCAACCATTTGTCCAATAGAAACCAAATTATTTGTTATATTTGGAACATGCAGCACATCAACAAGATGTTTAACCTTTCCATCCTCCATCGATAGTGCTATGTTTCCTGTATGCTCAATAGGATGTGATGTATCATCACCTATTTCAACATATCCAAGAACTCGTAATTTCTGCAAAGTACTAAACCATTCCGCATGACTGGTCATGTGATTTGAAGCACCTGAATCAACATACCAGACATTATCGTTTGATTTTGAAACACTAGCAAACATCGTATTCATCATGTGATGTTGAACCATGAACAGCTTCTCAGAATCATTTGTACTTGTGGATGCATAGTTGTTTTACTGCCTTCTGTTATTTTGATTCTTCAACCTGCAATCACGTTCAAAGTATCCAGGTTTACCACAATTCCAGCATCCTTTACTATCATTACTTGAATCATTTCTTTGGAAATTTCGGTGATCTCTTTGGCTCCCCCTGCCTCGAAATTGTCCTCTTCCTCCTGCATGATTCTGTTGTTGACCTTGGTCTTGGTTACTGTTTCCTCTTCCATTTCCAAAACCTCTACCTCTGCCTCTTTCTCTGCCGGAGTAGAATACGTGCTCAGAACTAGGCTTTCCTTGGGAGTTTGAATCCTCACCAAGATTCTTTTCTTCAATAATCAACATGGATACCAAATCAGCAAAATTCAGAATATTTTCCCTGGTCTGTATAGAAGTTCTTAACTGCTTATATGCAACTCCTAAACCACGAAGGCACACTTCCACCTTATCATCATCATCTACATTCACGCCAATAGATGCAAGTGACTCACATATGCTTTTGATTTTCAGAGTGTAGTCACTTACCAACATGCTCTTTTTCTCCAATGTATGCAGCTCGTTCTTGAGTTGCAATTTATGTGCCTTTGTATTAGTCTCATACAAAAGACCAAACTATTCCAAGCCTCTTTTGGAGTGTTGGCATCCTGTATGTGTCCAATCATGCTTTTCTGTATGCTAACAGATAGACAATACATTACCTTTCGTGCTCCTTGATTCCATTCCTCATATGCTCTTAACTGGTCTGCAGTCCGATTCCTTTCTGGTAACTATGAAGCATTTTCATTCTCTCCTTTGATGTACTTCTAGGAGCCTTTTCCCATCAGGAAATTTGTCATTCTGAATCTCCAAGCATGGAAGTTGTTCTTGTCCAGCTTATCACTCATAAGCTGACTCATTCCATCTATGTTTGCCATTTCTACAACAACTCACAACACTACAAAACACTACAAGAAGAACTTCTGCTTGAACACTCTTGCACTATGACGTGACAATTCGATCTTAGAAAAACATAGTTTTCGTGTATCAACAATACACAGAATGGCTTGAAATTCTGGATCTGGAATATATGAGTGTCGCCCGAATACAATGCAAGTTACAGTTTTTGAAAATGACCTGGTTTTTCTATGGGGCCCACCTTGTGGGCTCGAAAGGGAGGTCGAGATGGCTCCGAAACTCCGAAATATTTTGAGGTCTTCTACCTTCACGCCTATTTTCGTAGCAAATGGAGGTCGTTTGTGAAATCACATTTTCTTCACGCCTTGCAGCGTAGTCTTCACTGTCGCCTTCTCCATGAGCTCTCTACAGCCAGGCTGGCTCTAATACCATGTCACAAGGAAGGAGATAAGGAAGAGAGCTCACACACACACTCTCACTCTCAAGGAGAAGCACACACATAGATTGAGGCAAGGAAGTATAATCTTCTTCTTCTTCTTCTTCTATTACATAAAAGGAATGTACAAGAATGACCTAAAAACAAGAATACAAGTGCAATATATAAAGATCAGTACATAAGAAAAAACCTAATGTCCACGAATGAGTGAGCTGGCAAGGAACAAATGTGCCATCACTCTCAGTAGATAAATCTAATAAAGCTCAATGAAGTATCCCTGACATATACCGGCATGACCACTATATATGTCAAAGAAACAAAAAATTGGTACATGTCATCCAGGATCATCACATGTTGAGCTTGATATCTCAACATTCTATCCTTGACTCTTTTGAGCTACTCGAGACTGTACTTGGGACTGATTGTGAGCCCCAAGGAACACCTGACTTAAATAATCCTAGACGAATGATTCCTCCCAATGTTGATCTTTTATGTGCTTGGAAGCGTAGGAATGCGGATGCACTCTGTACTTTGGTTGCAAGTACTTCTGATAGTGTTCTGACTCTTAATCAACACACCACAAGGGCATGTAAGGCTTGGAACATACTGAAAAATCAATATGAAACTAAGAATTAGACACGGATTCAAATTTTGGATAATTAGTTAGCAGTAGAGAGGTTTGCTGATGGGGAGACTGCTGAAGTGTTCATCACTCACATAAAGAATCTATGGAACCAAATGGTAGGAGCAAGTGTACCGAAGTCAATTGAGGAGCTAGCTCCGCGTTGTCTCTGAATTTGTCCACCAAATTTTGACAGTCTGGTAACTGCCCTTAATACCTAGATTAGACCACAACCACTAACCTTTGAGGAATTCAGTGCCTTACTCATGGAGGAGGAGTTGTGGCTCAAGGCAAGAAATGGTGACGCTAAAGGAGAAACTGCATTCATGGTAAATGCCAAAGGTACTAAAACTCATTCTTCAAAAGATGGGGACAAAAAGAAGAAAGACAAGAACAATTTAAAGGGAGAGTGTTTCCATTGTAAGAAGAAAGGCCACAGAATCCAAGATTGTCACATAAAGAAGGCAGAGAAGAAGAGTGGCTCTTTGAAAAGTGGTAAGGGCAAGGAGGTTGCCAAAACTGCCAAAACTCGCAAAGGTGGCTCAAGGCAAGATATGGCAACGCTAAGGGAGAAACTGCATTCATAGTAAATGCCAAAGGTACTAAAACTCATTCTTCAAAAGATGGGGACAGAAAGAAGAAAGACAAGAAGAATTTCAAGGGAGAGTGTTTCCATTGTAAGAAGAAAGGCCACACAATCCAAGATTGTCACAGAAAGAAGGCAGAGAAGAAGAGTGGCTCTTTGAAAAGTGGTAAGGGCAAGGATGTTGTCAAAACTACTGAAACTGATCTTGAATTGTTTGTTATGATAGACAAAATGCGTTCCTCAGCTGAAGATTTAGCTACCGATGACTCATGGGTTTCGGACAATGGTGACTCTTGTCACATGACAAGCCGAAAAGACCTTTATAGTTCCCTACAACCTCTAGAGGAACCCATCATGGTAAAGGTAGGCAACAATGCAAGATGTCCTGCTAAGGGCAAAGGTACAGTGTCGTTCATTAACCATAACGGGGACATTAGAAAGCTTTCAGACGTGTTGTATGTTCCACAAATTAAGCAAGATTTACTTTTGTTAGCTTCTATAAGTGATCAATGTCAGACATTGATCCACAGGGATCACTCCATGTGTGTGTGGGCCAAGGGCCAGTCATAGCCAAGGTCCCAACCTCGGGGGATATCCTAAGGTATTCAGTACTAATGGGGATGAGTGTTGCATGATGACCACATGGAGGCACTAGACCATTCCACATCATTGCTATTTTTAGAATACAATAGGGTATAAATGGATGGGAGGAGAGTTGCACACACATCATTCACAAGTCTTATTTTTGAGAAAGATTTCTCACACGTGGTATCAGAGCATAGAACTAAATTTAGAAGATTTCTTGACAAAGTTTTTTTTTGGTTCACATGCATTATTAGTGTTCTTTTTTGAATGAGAAGGTTGTCGTCTTCATTTGGGAGCACTGCCATCTTTCACATTGTATGAAGAAGGAGCAAAAGAGTTTGGGAGGAGCAAAGAGAGGAGCCCATGTGACTCCCTCCTAAGCTACCCCCTTAAGGTTGCGCATGACATCCAAGGAGTAGACCAATCGGGAGAACAAAGTAGACAAAGCATGCCCAACAGCCATGCCCACATGATCATTAGCAATGAAGGGAAGAAGAGAGGTTCGTGCATCCTCTTCTATATATATATATATATATATATATATATATATATATATATATATATATATATATATATATATATATATATATATATATATATATATATATATATATATATATATATATATATATATATATATATATACATATATATATGTGTGTGTGTGTGTGTGTGTATATATATATAACAAAAAATTATAAAGTGATCAAAACCCATATCCTAGCATGGAACCAAGAACATCGTCACCTACTATGAGAGATACACTCATGGAAGAGCACCCAGTAGATCCCATTCAGACCATGAGTAATAGGATTACTAATCTAGAGCACAATATCTTGGACGTCGTGCATGGTTCCAAGAAAGAGGAAGATGTGCATGAGCCTGACTTGCTAGGGATGGAGGTAGATGCTCCAGATGAGCATCCAGCTCTAGAAAACCCTAGAGATAGCATCCTAGCCAGAGAGGCTAGATGGAAGCTTAAGGATCTTAAGCCGCCTAGATACCATGGTTGGACTAGTGCTAGGATTGTTGATGCTCTTGAGTAGTGGCTCAACAAGTGGAAGCAGTGCTTTTGCTTATGCCATATTATGGACGATAGGTATAAGATTCAGCAAGCCATGTATAACCTTATGGAAGTCACCCAGAGGTGGTGGTGCAAGATCGAACAAGATAAGAAGGAGCCCCAAACTTGGGATCAGTTCAAAGTCTTGTTCTATAAGAATTTCGTACCGCTTGATGAGAGGTCTAGAGCGCTATACACCTAGTTGTTCATCTGTCAAAAGAATCATACAATTCAGGAGTGCTCTGATAAGTACAGAGAGGTGCTTCTTAAAGTACCTAATAATATCCTTGAGTTTCTCCAGGTCCACAAGTTCATCTTGGGACTTAGGGAAACTATTAGACCTTTGGTGCGAAAGGAGAGATATCAATCTTTGGCACATGCCATGGAGATGGCTTTAGACTATGAGGATGGCCATAGGGGCATAAGCTCCGTGGGTTAGAGGTCCTCATGGCCTAAGGTAAGTCGATCCTTCCACACACCTACTCCTGGATCGATCAGTGCACAACCTTCTAGAGAGGCTAACTGCATATGATCAAGACAGTTGTAGGAGGTAAAAGGAAAGTGTCTACTCTAGCTCAGAGGGCTTATAATAAGTCTATTCTTACCTCTCAGCAGAAAGAAAAGGAAATGAAAGAGGGGTTATGCTATGGGTGTTTAAGGTAGAACCTGTTCAAGGACTATCCTAAGAAAAACAATATAGCACCCACCATAGTTATTAATCCCACTCAGGCAGGGAGTGATGGAGATGAGGACTTGGAGATTCCCCATCCCCGATTTCATCTCCCATAGTGTCCATGATGGTCACGAAGAAGGTCTCGACTATGCCAGATTCTATGCTTTCACCAGTGGCACTCACTCAGAACTCATTGTCATTGAGTTAGCCAACAAGAAGGGAACACAGACATGGGATCAACGAGTTGTTGATTTGCCCATTTAGATCGTCCTATGAGGATAAATTGGATTTCGAGATAGCAAGTTTAGCATGTGTCCATGTAGTCCTTAGTAAAGAAGTGGCATGCACGGAAGAGACTAGTCGCTTTCCATGTGTATCAGTTTGAGCATGAGGGGAGGCAACTACTAATTCGTGGAGAGCCAAATCTCCAAGGGAGACGATTGGTAACTGCTACCAAGTTGCTCAAGATTGATTGTAAGTATATATATATATTATTTTGTGTATTCTTTCGTGTATCATGATGGATTCATGCAATCATGGAGACTCTAGTTGGAATTCTCAAGTGCTTTCAAAGAAAGTAAAAGCTCAATTCCAAGAGTTATTCTTGAAAGTATTACCTTCAGGTTTGCCTCCTTGTAGAAACATAGAGCATAGAATCGAATTGACACTAGGAGCGAGTCTAACCACTCGGCCACCATTTCGAATGAGTTGGCTGGAGGAAAATGAAATTTTGCAAGGTTGTGGATGAGTAACTATAGAAAGGGCTGATTAGATCGAGCTATTCACCCTTTGCAGCACCAGTTCTTCTTGTGAAGAAGGAGGACGGATTTTATAGGATGTGCGTGACTATCAAGCACTCAATAAGATTACTATCAGACATAGATATCCCATGTCCGGGATAGATGAACTTTTAGATGCTCTAGGTAGAGCCGTTGTATTTAGTAAAACATTAGGGGAAAAAATGAACCCTGAATGGGCCTTTTAGATTAAGGAGTGATTAGTGATGGACCAATAAGAAGAGGGTGGTGGCCATAGTCTATGCCCTATAAAATACTAGGCTGAAGGAGGAAGAGGGGACATATTTCTCCCTTATTTAATGAGCTGCCTATAGAGAGAGAAGGAATCTCGTAACTCAGTTGGGACCAAAAATTCAAAATTTATAAAAAGTTAAAAAACTCATCATAACACCTGAAAATGGACCCCCCATTACTTTTTAGGGTCAAAAGTACTCTTTTTGACCCCAAATTCAAAATCCGTGCATGTTTTGAGCTCAAAAAAATGGGTTTTTTCAAAAATACTCAAAAAAGAGTTATTTCCCTCCTAAACCTCACATTTTCATACCCAGGTCCCAAAAAGTCATCTTTTCGCACTACTTTCACTCTGTAGCATACCATTGAAGCTCTGGTTTCTGCACTCCAACCTATCTGCATCTCCTATCTTGAATTACTGTTGTAGCTTGAAGACCTTTAGCTTCAATGGCAACAGCTAAAGCTTCTAGGCGACCGAAAGATGAAATCCTCACATTAAGATGTCACAATATCAAAGCCATAGATGGACAGTGGCTATCATATGAGTACTCCAAAGGTGCATGGGTGTACAGGAAACCCTCTAGAGTTGGGCCTCATCGAGTTAGAGATCGTGGAAACTTAGATCTTCATTGGAAGGGAAAGTTACTTGGCTTCAAGAAGCACAGAGACAATGGGATGGTTGCTATTGTACAACATGGTTTTACAATGGCAACTATGAAACTTGAAAACTCTAGTAGAATGAGATATCCTGTGACTTGTAAGTATTGCTCTATAATATTTTATGTTTTCTTGTGTCGGATATATTTCTGGACTATTTAGATATGTTTTTGTTTGTTTCAGATATATTTCCTTCTACTTTGGTGGAAGAGCAACCACTTCATAGTCTTACAGGTACTTTCCAGGCATTGCATGCAGATGTTGGTGCACTAGTCTTTCCAGAAATATCTCCTGCTCAACTTTACCATGATAGAGTTTTCTTTTACACACATAGATATGTTGTACCCTCTACAATGAATGGTTTTGGAAGGTTAGAGAGAATTGAAGTACATTCTCTTCTTAGCTTGGAGTGGCCAAAACCTGATATATGGTCTGTATCATCTTTGAAGCAAAAGATGGTAATGGATATACATAACTCTTTGAAATTCACAAAAGCGTCTAGGTCTGTAGGTTTGCACTAGTCTTTTCCCATTCATTTTTTTGTATATTTATTCCAAGGATTCTCATTCCAAGTGACTTCCATCATGTTCATGTGTAAAGATATCACATATGAGCAAGTCGAAAGTCTTCTTGGTGAAGATTGGGGTTTGATAGAAGGAATTGCAAAAGGTGATAAATATAAAATAGGTGGAACAGGTATTGGATTTTGATATTTGAAACAACGTACTTCATTATATATCAGATTCTACTATGATCGTTGGATGTGCAAACTTGGCAACTGGATACCATTTCAAAGTTCAGAGGGATCTTTACATTCATTTGAAATAAAGCTTAGATTGCCCAATAATGAAACAGAAACTATTTTAGTGAATAATCATTGGACCTTGGCTAATCTGAGAGAACACTTGATGATTATGGGGTTTGAAGGACTAACTCAATCCAAATTCAAAATTCAAGGACATAAGGTGAGAAATGTTTCATGCTTTTGTTAAAGTAATCTTTTCATTATTGTTTATTTTACTTTAATGACTTCAATTTCTTGCAAATTGATTACAGGTTGGCAGAAGAATGGAATACAAAATGAAAGTCCCTGTAGATTGGAGCAAAGATGGAACAGAACTCTCATTGTCATAGTTCTTTTGCAACCTGATAATGTCACTTCTTGGGCCCTAGTCATTGTATCTCATGGTTTTTGCACTTTCAAGAACCTTGTAAAAAGTAGGACAATTGATTCATGTTAGATATTGTACATACCTTCTTCTCTAATCCCTTCTCTCCTACTAAGATATCTAAAAATCCTCTTGATCTAGAATTGGTCTAGAAATACTTTACATCATGGATGAGCATCGAAAATTTTGTGATGCGTTCTTGCATTTGCAAGCGCTTCAAGTTGTACAATCATTGATACCAATAATTTGTAAATTTTGTAAGATTTGATATTTGTAATGAAAACATGTCTACTCTCACATTTTTGTAGTCTACAACTGTGCATTTATAATTTCTCTTGGTGATTATTCAATTTTTGCTTTTATATAGAGTATGTTCAAGTTCACAGTAATTGACATTTTATTGGTTAATTTTCTCAATAGATGATCATTTATGAAGTTTGAAATTACAAAGGATATAACTAAAAAAGACCATTCATGTTAGATATACTCAATACTTACTCCTCAAGTACCACAAATGATCCATGGTGCTCTAAGTTATAAGGCCCCCATTATGAGGAGAAACCACTTTGATAGTACAAACATCCATGGAACGTTAACTTCTAAGCTAGATAAGTTTTATATGTGATAATTTATGGTAATAAATGGTCTTTGTGATTGATGCCATGAGGTAAGTGGGGCATAAAAGTTTTGTCAATTTGAATGCCATTCAAGCTGAAAATTAAGGCCCTTTGGTGCCATGGAATTTCCCCATAGAACCTTAATGGGAGGAGTTGAAAGGGGGATTTCTGCCTTATGTGGGGTATAGAGGCACAACGAGAATGCTAGACATGAGGATATTATCCTAAATTATATTTTGCAAACTATTTTATCTCATGTGACTATGTTTGTTTATATTGGCTCCCATTGTAGAAGTTGTATATGCATGGATCACTATAGAGTAAGTGACTTGTTAGAAATAAGTTCCACGGCTCTAAAAATCTAAATAATAAAGTTTCATATCCACTAAAAATAACCTTGCATGGCCTCAAAAGTATCAAACAAGAGGAGCCATAGAAACATGGGATATGTCTTCGCAAGAGTTTTGTAGAGGCCTATTGTGTGTTTCTATGGATGAACTTTTTTTGTGCTTTTGAGGCCATGCAAGTTTATTTCTAGTGGATATGAAACTTTATTATTACAAATTGAAGGTCCATGAAACTCATTATGTGCTCAACTCAATTTACCAATGGAAAAATGAGTTTATAACCATAAATGATTTGCTCTGCACACATATCATGTTGACTTGAGTGCATATGATTGTGAACATATGATATAGATCAATGTGGAGTTGATCATGTGTAAGAAAGGTTATGAAAAAGTATAATTACCAATGAGATAACTCACATTACAAAACATCTCTTCAAGAAGAATGATCACATAGTCATATATGCTCCTATCTAGTTCTTTGGTTGCATAATTACCCTAAAATTTGCAAGAAGTAATACTTATTTCCACGATTTGATGACCTTGCATGACCTCAAAGCACTAAAAAAGGGTTTATATCTCATGAATGGTTTAGAGTGATTCTATTATTGTTACATCTTCTCCTTGGAGGAAATTGTTCGAGTACCCCATGTTTGCTAGAATTCAAGAGGTAAGAGAGAGAAAGATAGAAGAGAATCAAAATAACATGTATAATGGACTAAGAAGTATCTGTACATAGAGAAGTATCTTTGTGAGTGATTCTATTATTGTTACATCTTCTCCTTGGAGGAAATTGTTCGAGTACCCCATGTTTGCTAGAATTCAAGAGGTAAGAGAGAGAAAGATAGAAGAGAATCAAAATAACATGTATAATGGACTAAGAAGTATCTGTACATAGAGAAAATTACTTTTTTGATATGTGTATGGGTGAGGGTGAGGTTTTCCATTCTATGTGAGTGAAAATGATAAAAATTTGAAAAACTCAATTCTTGAGGTAGGGAAAGTTACGAGTTTGATGATGTGGCACTTTACTTTTGGAGTAGTTTGAAAAAAGAACTATTTTGAGTGATTTTATTAAAAAATCCATAAAAAAAAGTAACTTCTGACATGTATATTAAGAAATGGGCCCTTTTTAGTAAGCAATAACTAACTGTGTGAATTTTCAAAAAAAAGTCAGTTTTTTATTCACAAAGATGGACGGATTTGATGATGTGTAAAGTGGAATCTCTCTCTCTCTTTTATAGAAGAGAGAGATGACCCTACTTGGGCCTAAAAAAAAGCCTAGTCTTGCCTACTAAAAAGTGCTCCATTAAATGCACTTTGTTCCCTCAAGCAAGAACAAGATTAGGCTTAATCCCTTAAAGTTAAGAATCCTTACAAGGCCCATGCAGGGTTCATTTTTTCCCCTAATGATAGATTTAAAAAGTGGCTACCATCATATTAGAGCCTAAGATACATGATGTACATAAGATAGCTTTCAAGACCTGTTTTGGGCATTATGAGTATTTGGTCATGCCTTTTGGTTTGACTAATGCACCAGCTATGTTTATGATGTTAATGAATGACATTTTGAGACCATTCATTAGAAAGTGTGTTGTTGATTCTGTTGATTATTTGTTAGTGTATAGTAGGACTATGTATAAGCTTGAGAATCATCTAAGATTAGTATTGAATGTGTTAAAAGAGAATTAGTTGTATGTTAATCTACAGAAGACTCAGTTGTTTCTTCTGAGGATAGAGTATCTAGGGCATGTGGTCTTAGCCAATGGGGTTCAGATGGATCCCAAGGAGGTCTCAGTTATTCTAGCTTGGCCTACTCCTCAGGATGAGGGGCAGTTACAATCATTTCTAGGGCTTTCAATTTTTATAAAAAATTCATCTCTTCTTATTTGTCGATAGTAGGACCTATGACAAACTTGCTTCAAGGCAAAGTTCCATTTGCATGGGAGCAAGATCAACAAGAGAGTTTTCATACTCTGAAACAAGTTGTTTTAGAGGCTCCTATACTCAAAGTGGTAGATCCACAAAAGCCCTTTGAGTTAGAGACAGATGCTAGTGGCATGGCCATAAGGGCAGTTTTGAGCCGAGATGGCAGGCCAATAGCTTTTGAAAGTAAGAAATTGAGTAGTGCACAAAACAATTGGCTAGTGCATGAATATGAGTTGTATGCAATGGTGCATGCACTTAAAGTCTGGAGACACTATCTTTATGGTGTAGACTTTAAGGTATGCATAGATCACCATACACTCAAGTACTTTTGTAGTCATCTAGATCTTTGAGGCTGCAGACAGGCTCATTAGGCTGAGCTCATGTAGGAATTTAACGAGAATATAGCAGCTGATGCATTATCATGGATATTAATGTATCAAATAATCTTTACAATTTTAGAAAGCTCATTTCTTCAAGATATGAAGGAAGCAGAAGTGGAAGTTCCACATTTGTTACAGATTATTAGGGCCATCAGTGATGACTCTATCATAGGAGACATGGCAGTTGTAGTTGTTTCTTCACCTAGGAGAGCAAATAAGTCCAATCTGTATTCCAATTTCTAAAATGAAAATGGAATAGTTAAACAAAAAGGAAAGGTTTGTGTACCTGATTCTAGGTATTTGAGAAGGAAAGTAATGCATGATAACCATGATCTACCTTGCGTAGGACATCTTTGTGTTGATAAGATAATATAGCTTGTTAGAAGAACATTTTGGTGGTCGGGATTAGCTAGAGATGTCCACACTTATGTTCAACAATGTTTTATGTGTCAAGTCAACAAGGCAGAAAGGTTAAAGACACTAGGCCTTTTGCATCCTTTATAGATTCTAGATCATAACTGGGATAGTGTATCCATGGACATCATAGTCGGGCTACCATAGACCCAAAGGAGTGGGATACTATCCTAGTTGTGGTAGATAGGCTGAGCAAGATGGCTCATTTCATACCTACACTAGAGACAATAGAAGCTCCATAGGTAGTGGAGTTGTTTTTTGAGGATGTCTTTAGATTGCATGGGTTAGCGACATCCATAGTCTCAAATAGGAATGTCAGATTCATAGGACACTTTTGGAAGTTTGTATTTGACAAACTGAAAGTATCATTAAAGATGAGTAGTGGTGATCATCCATAGATAGATGGTCAATTCTAGAGGACATGTTGAGCGCATATGTGTCTAAGAGATAGAATCATTAGGATAGTTATCTACCACTAGTACACTTTGCTTATAACAATAGGCCTCACAAAGTTACAAGAATGTCTCCTTTTGAGATGAACTATGGCATGAATCCCAATTCTCCTAGTACCATAGGAATGCCAAAGAAATGTCCTAGTGCTTCAGAGTTCTTAGTGAACCTCCAAGAAAATTTAGAAATAGCTAAAGCCAAGATGCAGGAAGCCATTGATCGGGCAAAAGAGTATGCTCAAGGAAGAGATCTCCTAGATCCTTTGAGGAAGGAGACAAAGTCTTTCTTCACGTACCAGCTAGATCTACTTCACTATCCACGGGGAAGTATAGTAAGCTTTCACAAAGGTTTTGTGGACCTTGGAAGATACTAAAGAAGCTAAGTGATGTTGCATACTGATTAGAGCTTCCTCCATATTGTAGAGTCCATCTAGAGTTTCATGTAAATAAACTTAGAAAGTATATTTCCAGGGAGGATAATCTAATAGAAGGTATTGTTTCTTTGTAGAAAAGTGATGGCATAGATCATTCTCTAGATAGATATTAGATCAGAGATAGAAAAAGTTGAGGAACGGTGTCATCCAGGAGTATCTAGTAGCCTAGAGAGGATTACCACTTAGTGACTCTACTTGGGAATCAGAAGCTCTAGTTTGCAAGTACTTTCCCTCATTGATCATTGAGGACAATGATCTTTGGACGCAGGAGAGAGTGTCAGACATTGATCCACAGGGATCACTCCATGTGTGTCTGGAATAAGGGCCAGTCATAGCCAAGGTCCCAAGCTCTGGGGATATCCTAAGGTATTTAGTAGTAATGGGGATGAGTGTTACATGATGGCCACATGGTGGCACTAGACTATTCCAGATCATTGCTATTTTTAGAATACAAGAGGGTAAAATGGATGGGAGGAGAGTTGCACATATATCATTCACATGTCTTATTTTTGAGAAAGCTTTCTCACAATCAAGTTCATCAAGTGTCTTTCAGCAAGATAGGAGCTGAGATTCTAGATGGGAACAACAATATTGTGAGGACCAAAATAAGGAGGAACAACATGTACGAGTTGTCTGCTCTTACAACCACGATAAATATGGGCACAAGTAAGCTTTGGCATGAGAGATTCGACCACATTGGGTACCTCGTATTGAAAGAGATGCACTAGAAAGTTTGTTTGTTCACCTCCCTCCGGTTGTAGAGTTGAAAGAACCGTGTGAAGCTTGCATGAAGGGCAAGCAGCAAAGGAAGGCATTTCCACAAGCAAGCAAGAATAGAGCAAGAACTCCTCTAGAGCTAGTGCATGCTGACTTGTGCAGAAAAATGCCTAGACAAGCCTTGGGAGGATCTTCCTACTTCATGTTACTCGTCGACGACTACAACAGGAAGATGTGGGTGTACTTTCTTTGTGATAAGGCTCAAACTTTTGGTAAGTTTAAAGAATAGCTTCAGCTTGTTGAAACTAAAACAGGGAAAAAGATGAAGAAGTTCAAGATGGATAGTGGTGGTGAGTTCCTATCAGCAAAATCTAACGATTTTTGTAAGGGCAAAGGAATCAAGCATGAACTCACAATGCCACACAACCCTTAATAGAACTGTGTTTCTCAACACCAGAATCAAATCATCATGGAAATGCTTAGGTGCATGTTGAAGGGAAAAGGTCTACCTAACCATTTTTGGGCAAAGGTTTTAAACACAGTTGTTTACATATTGAATTGTAGCTACACTAAGGCACTTGATGAAAAGACTCCACAAGAAGCCTACACTGGTAGAAAGCCTTCTATTTCCCATTTCAAGTTGTTTGGAAGTGAGTGTTATGTACACATTCTAGATAAAGAGAGAAACAAGCTTCAACCAACAAACACCAAATATATCTTCTTAGGGTATTGTGAAGAGAAGAAAGCTTACAAGCTTTATGACTCAAAGGCAAAGAATATCATAGCGATTCATGATGTGGTGTTCAAGGAGGAGCAACCACATGTGGTGGAAGAAGAAAATAAAGCTTCCACTCCATCATCAGACGAAGAAGTAATCCACTATGAATCGGACCCAAGAGCTAGCCCTTCTATGGAAGAGAAGTAAGCATCATCCTTAGATGATGAGACTGTAAGTTAGCAACCTACAGTCACTCAAGTGGAAAAGTCATTGCCACGAGGTAGCTCTATGACTTTGCAAATCCCATTCCACAATCAATGGAGCAGATTGTGGATTGTCAAAGATGGTCATAGAGAATAGAGGAACAAAGACGGGTAGAGGCACATATTGTAAACTAAGCATTGATGGCTGCGATTATCGGCAAACAAGCTAAGGAGCCAACAAGTGTGGAAGAAGCACTCCGAAATCTAGACTAGAAAACTTCTATGCAAACATAATACAACAATATCATGAAGAATGCAACTTGGGAGCTAGTGGAATGACCTCCAAAGTGGAAGCTCATCAGGACCAAGTGGATCTGGAAGCTAAAATACAAGGCAGATGGTACTTTGGAGAAGTACAAAGGTAGACTTATTGCACAAGGTTATTCCCAAGTCAAAGGCATTGAGTTTGGAGAACCATTTGCCCCCACAACAAGGATGACTACTATTCGGCTAGTACTAGTTGTGGCTGGACATAAACAATGGGTAGTAAACCACAAGGATTTCAAATCAGCATTCCTAAATGGAGACCTCAAGGAGGAGGTATATGTGTCTCAGTCACCAAGGTTTGAGGTTTCCCATTTAGAGAACAAAGTATGTAAGCTAAAAAAGGCATTGTACAAGCTGAAATAAGCCCCAAGGTCCTAATATCAGTAGATAGATATATATCTTTTGGATATAGGATTCAAAAGATGCGCTTCTGATGCTAATTTGTATGTTCTAAAGATATTATGGAAGATAATTGTGCTTGTACTCTAGACGACCTTGTAATCACCAAAAATGATGATCAACTTCTCAAACAAACAAAAGATGCCTCGAGTTCAAAATTTCTGATGACGGATTTGGGATTAATGCATTATTTCTTAGGTCTTTAAGTTTGGCAGGAACTAGGGAAGATCTTTATTTCACACAACAAAAGCGTGCGAGGTAGGTGTTGAAGGCATTTGACATGGATGATTGCAAAGAAACTCTACACCGATGGAAGTCAACACAAAATTATCTATTGAAGATATTTCACCTTTGGTGGATATCGAAAGATACTAGAGATTGGTTGAAAGTCTCATTTACTTGTGTAATTGCAGACCGGATATCTCTTATGCTATTGGAATAGTAAGCAGGTTTTCTAATAATCCATGCCTAATTCATTGGAAGGCATGCACATTGATACTCAAGTATGTCAAAGGAGGTATCTTTTATAATATGGGATCATCTCTGAGTGCAGACTATGACTTAGATTGGGAAGGGGACATTGATTCTAGAAAATCAGTTTTCAGATATTGCTTTTCTTTAGGTTTGGGGATTGTTTCTTGGATAGTAAGAAACAGTCGATCATAGCACTATCTTCTACCGAAGTTGAGTACAAAGCCACATGTTTTGTTGCATGTGAAGCAGTACAATTGAGAAGAGTCCTATAGCATATGAGAATTCAAGGACAAGAGGCTACAAGGTTGAGATGTGACAACTAAAGCTTCATAGCCATCACCAAGAATCTTATTTTTCATGGGTGTACTAAGCAAATAGAAATCCAATATCATTATGTGCGAGAGTTAATCGAGGACAAAGTTGTGGAGCTCAGATATTGTCAATCAGACGAAAATGAAGAAAACATTTTCACCAAGCCTCTAGGGAGAGAGCAACTGCATCGACATCTTTCGAAGCTTGGCATTGGACCAAGAAGATAGTTCACTATAGGTGGACATCGAGGGGGGGTGTTAGATATACTCAATACTGCACCCGCATGTGACCACAAATGATCCATGGTTCTGTAAGTTGTATGGCCCCCCTTTATGAGGAGAAGCTATTATGAGAGTCCGGACATTTGTGATGAGGTCTACATGAGACCAACAAAAGTTCTAGATGATCTATGTGAGTCTAGTTAGAAGGCTAATCAGGGCATGTACTTTAGTCACAACGACATTTTAGAGGTATGACATGTCAATAGTCAAGCCCTTCATCTAGATTCTGTCATTATCGCCATTGAAGCTCCATAGTGGGAGCGCATGAATGGACAATATCATTGTTGTGCATTACTACTGACGATCTGAGAATCTTAGTTCTCTGTCTCTCTATCTGTGTACAGTTTCTATTAGAGTGTTTTGCCTCTCTTTACTCTATCCGATAATCTAATTCCGCTACGTTATTCCTCTTGATCATTCATTTTCTAACACTTTGCACCAATCATGAAAGACGTTTACTCTTAAGATGCATATAGCAAACCTGAATTCTGAACATTCTAGACTATCGGTCCATTATTACGTTGAACTATATGATGTAACATATCATGAAATACAGGGCACATACTTTGCCTAAATCAAGAAAGAACAGCCCATCAGTTTCTGAATGTAGCAAGTATGGTTGTCATATAATTTTCTTTGAAAGGCAATTTGAAAGGCACTCTAAGATGATAGTAGCGAAATTTCACTATCTTGTGTAAGAGAGAGAGAGAGAGAGAGAGATGTTATTGTAAGAAAGCGCAATGGAGTTGCAATATTCTTCTCGTGCTGGTTTGATCTTCATCTCCTCTTACATAGAAAAAATTCATCTCCTCTTTCATGCTGGTTTGATCTTCATCTCCTCTTACATAGAAGAAATATATGCTAAATATTCGCTTTCATTGTATACATCTATTAGGGCCTTCCTAGAGTTGGTCTTATTTATTATGCGGAATCGCAGTTTATCTTATGATTTCTATATTGATGCACCATACTCATCTGTGTGTGCTAAACAAGGCCTATAATTCAGAAATACACCTTTAAATGCAATATTTCAGGGTGGGTTCAAAGCTCCATCTCCATCTCCATCTAAGGTCCGCACAGAGCTCAAATCAAATGCATTCATAGCATCTAATAAGGTGCTTCAAAGTCTACCGCTAAGCTAGGTGATCCTCCCTTAAAAAAATACATAAATCATTGGACTGCGTGTATCAAAACGCGTTAACAGTTTTTCGCTATCTACTGTGTTTCCATTGGTGTTATGCGAATGCATCGGCTATGGCGGCTCATTTCTACGCTTGTTGGAGGCTTCTGCCACTTTCTCCTTTGTATCAGATGCACAGAAACTTTCTTACTCAGAAGCAGATCCTTTTGTACGAATTTCTATCTTCAGAAACATGTGGATTTTTCCAAGCGGATTATTTAAACCTCTATATTATTCAAATGTATATGTATGCTAGTCCTTTTTTATGGCTGAAAGTGTATGCATATCCAACTCTCAGATTTTTCATCCTTATGTTGCACGCACTAAAAGCATATAAAACATCTTCACAATAAATGATCAGACTTCGTTTATGTATGAGATGAGATGGTCTGCCAATCACAAAGTACAGGGAACAGAAAGCCATTGATCCTTTGAGAAGATTCTTCACACACACAGACACAACACAGAAATTTGCTCCCTCTAAAATTCAAGTGAGGTTGTCATGCCCAAGGTGATGTGATGCTTCCTTAGGAAGATGTTGATTGTCGTGAAAGGAAGTACTCTATACTATTCATCACCTTGAAGCACAAGCCCTGTAAAAGAACGATTATGCAAAGCAAAAAGTGCCGCTTTGTGTCTGCGTAAACAAAAGCAATGGAGTCCACGGTTAGAAATTTTTCACTACACTGCAGCATGATTGTGGATTGACATAGTGGCTTGGTGAATCGTCTCTCTCTCGTTCAGAATTATTGCGAAAATCATGAGTCTTCACGTCTGTTAGGAGTGCAAGTCATCTCCGTCTGCTGAATGATCTCTCCGGAGCAGATGCATCAATGCCTGAGTGGCAAAGTCATGGTGGATGGATCCGAAGATGGCTTCGGCCTCTGTCAAACGCTTGGTGGATATGGTAGCGCTCATGAGAACCATGCCCTCTGGAAAGATTGAAATATCTACTTCACTGTTATAGCCGTATTAAGGGCTGCTTAATGTGTATTAGCGATAATTGAGATTAATATTCGTTTTTGTCCTTGCATATAAGTGATGCATAAGCATCGCATAAGCCACAACAAATAGCATCGCTAGCCGATAAGTCGTATAAGTGACGCTTACAACTAAGTCGTATAATCGATGTGCAATGAGTGACGCTAATATTACGTTGTTAGGAGCATCTGTGAAAACGTCGAAGATAACATCAAAATTAACGTTGTTTAAACGACGGTACATGTCGACGCCGCTCCGATAAAATGATTGATCACAAAGTGATGAAAACATGTCGCGTTAACCATCGCTACAACCCCTTAGGTTAGATAATGCCTCCTCTACTCCCAACGAAAACCATCCGCCAGATTGGAAAGCTATGCCGTGGAGAAAAAGTGCTCATGCATCAATCACCATAGCGAGAATGACTTTGTTAGAGTACAAGCTGAACAGGGTACAAGTGTGTTGTGTGTGTAAAGCTTCTACTGCTTATGCAAGATTACACAGCAAACTGACCCTACTCTTACACAGGATGGTCATGCACAGTAGTAGTTCAGTAGAGCCTTTCATTTGCCCCCAGTGGTTGTTTATGTGTCTTCTACATCTCATGTTGAGTATTTTCAAAGTATTGGGAGGGAAGTAATATGGGATAATGATGAGGTAGCACATTATGACAGCCCCTTTCCTTGTAAACAAAAGCCTTTTAGTACAAGTCTTTTTGTTGATGATATTTTCCAAATTCCCAATAGACAGATCTATTCTCTTTTTCACACCAGCATAGCATAGCTTGCACTCTCTCACGCCTTCACCTGTATATGAGTCTCTGTGTGCGCGCTCATGTGCGTGTGATTGTAGAAGAAGACGCATTTTCTATTCTCAGGAGTCAGGACCCAAGACCTAGTATAAGAATTGACCCTCAACACACATGAACATTTGATTGCCTGTATATTCTCTCTCTCTCTCTCTCTCTCTCTCTCTCTCAGCAGAGTTCGTAACATGCACAAGCTTCTTCACCAGCTGCGCCGATGATAATCCGGTACTGGGCTGCACACGCCATGCATCCCTTGTTGCGCCTGCTCTGGTTTTCTCTTTGTCTTCACATTCACCTCGCCAGCCGACCAGCAGCCAGCCTCAGCGTAGATGGCGTCGCTCTCATCACCTTCAAGAAGCACCTTGCGGCCGACCCGAATAGCGCTCTTCGCACCTGGAACCTTAGCGACGACACCCCTTGCTCCTGGGAAGGTGTCGTCTGCGAGAGTGTCCCCGGCAGCAGCGTTCTCCGCGTAACCAGCCTCTCCGTAATCGGCAGGGGCATCTCTGGTCGCCTTTCGCCAGCGTTGGGCGCCATGGACGCCCTCCGTCGTCTGAGCTTACAGCAAAACAACTTCAGCGGTCCACTTCCTGCGCAATTATTCAATGCTACATCCCTCCAGACTATCCTCCTCCAAGATAACTACTTTTCCGGCCCATTGCCGCCACAGATCGCCCGCCTCACAGGCCTGCAGACACTCGACATCGCCAACAACGCGCTCTCAGGTTCCATTCCGCATACTATCACCCAGTGCACGAATCTGCAGACGCTTGTGCTCGCAAACAACCGCCTGACAGGTTCCATACCCCAGGGAATAGGTGCGTCTATGAAAAGCTTGGAGCAGCTCGATCTTTCTGCCAATCGCCTCATCGGCTCCATCCCCAGCGACTTGGGCAAGCTGTCCTCCCTTCAAGGCACTTTAAACCTCTCGTACAATCATCTTTCAGGTCCGATTCCAGTTACTTTGGGTAACCTTCCTTACATTGTGAGCCTGGACCTGAGTCATAACAACTTAAGCGGTAAGATTCCTCAGGATGGATCACTTGGTGGGCAAGGTCCAGGACCATTTCTGGCCAATCCAAACCTCTGCGGATTCCCTCTGAGTGTTGTCTGCCATATTTCAGCTCCTCCGCTTCCGAGCCTCCCAGTGGAGGAGGCATCGCCATCCCTGCCGTCTTCCTCCCCTAATCACCAGCGTGGACCTGACGCGTCAAGGAAGTCCAGCCTCAGTGTGGCGGCGATTGTCGGAATCGCCATCGGGAACGCAGCCGGCTTGTCATTGGTGGTTATGTTTCTCATGTACTGGTATTCAAGGTCCCGCATGTGCCAGGAGAAAGTGGCGTCTCCTACTGCCTTTGCTGCCATGAAACCATCAAAGAAGCACCAAGCAGGAGCAGCAGGGTCAAGAAGGTGCTTCACTGCCAGCAGCGAGGCGTCGTCGGAAGCCAGTGGGAGTCCTGAGCTTGGAAAAGAGCCAGGAGAGCTTGTGGCATTAGACAAGAGCTTCTCGTCGGATCTAGATGAGCTTCTGAGGGCTTCTGCTTATGTATTGGGCAAGAGTGGGAATGGAATTGTTTACAAAGTCGTTCTTGGCAGCGGAAATCCAGTCGCTGTTCGACGACTGGGTGAAGGAGGAAATCAAAGGCAGAAGGAGTTCGAGATGGAAGTGCAGGCCATTAGCAAAGTCCGGCATCCGAACGTGGTGAAGCTCCTGGCCTATTACTGGGCATCTGATGAGAAGCTCCTCATCTATGAATACGTTACGCATGGGACCTTGACATCTTCACTACATGGTATGCATCCTGGATTTCAAAGGTAGTCTGAGTCTAATGTTAATCGAGCGATTAGCGTCAATCAAGAACAGCTTCCACAGTACTACTCAACACCATCGCTCATATTACTTGCATTTCGAGATCGTCATCTTCAATCTGCACTCATATATTTATGCAGAAAAATCAATCTTAAAGATGGCTCATTGTATGCACACCAGTACATCTCTAGATTCAAGCTCACAGAAATAGCTCTCAAATCATGAACCTGGTTATATGCTAATCAGCACCATGATTATCATCATGAACCTGATCAACATGCTAATCACCATCACTGAAATCAGCGGATTATGGAACTATTTAGAGTTTCTTCTGCAGCTGATATGCATCTCAACCACATGAGAGTGCGCATCAGTGTTTCCGCCATAGTTATTTTCAGAGAACCTGTTAGTTCACATCAAAAGCGTTTTAGACGCCATATCCTTTGCAGGGTAGATGATCTGAGATGTACGTGGCGATTTTCACTTTTCCATGTTTTTCAAGGATACCTTGCTTGTAGAGCGTGTGAAATCCTCTCAGAGAAAAGCTTATCCATTCTTGATCTTCACTTAAAGTTTCAAAAGAGCCCCTCTTCTTTTCCCACGTTGCTTAGCTTTGAGGTATTCTTTGAGCATTGTATAGGTAAATTGTAAGGAAAGTTATGGCGCATGTTTCATAGCATGTGGGACACGAACACTTCATGAGTGTTGACTTAAAATTAAACATGATCTTAGCATCAAATAGACTTTGAACTTGAATCATCCTATGTGGAAGTGAGCTACAAAATCCAAACTATAATTGCCATTAACAGGGATAGTAGTATGATACTCGTCAAATCCATCTAAAGAGAAGTACTTGGATATATTACACACGTTTCTAAACAAGCTTAATTAGTGTCATTGATAAAATGATGGATCTTTCCTCCACTTATGGTCAATTTGTGGTACTGAGGTTAAGTCAACTTGAGGCTCTTTATATGTTGTTTATGGGATTGATTTGCATGACGCAGGTAATACACAGTCTCCGACCAAGGCGCTCACGTGGACAGAGAGGCTGAGGATTCTTCAGGGAGCAGCCAAAGGATTGGCGCACATCCATGACTGCAGCCCACGGAAGCATGTTCATGGCGACATCAGGACCTCGAAAATCCTAATCGGCCCTTCCAAGGAGGCACGACTGGCGGACTTCGGCCTCTTCAAGCTCATCTCCATTGCCGCTGCAGATCCGCCCTCCAACATGGCCGCTGCCAATTGGCAGACCATTCCACGAGTCAGCAATAGCAGCAGGCTTTATCGAGCTCCAGAGTCCTTAATGGCGGACGGTTCGCACTGCAAACCCTCGCAGAAGTGGGACGTCTACTCTTTCGGCGTCGTCATCTTTGAGGTCTTGTCGGGACGCTCTCCCTCCGCCCAAATGTCCTCCACAGGCGTCGATTTTGTTGCATGGATTCGTATGGCCATCGAGGAAAGCCAACCATATGGAAGCTTCATAGACCCAGCCATTGCTCCTATTCTTGATGTCCATCCTTCTCCATTGTCCACTCTCCTTGACCTTGGCCTTGCATGCACTTCACCTTCCCCAGACGCTCGCCCTAGAATGAAAGCTGTTGTAGAGGCCATCAACAAACTTATGAAGTCGTCTTACTAATGGGTTTCCGAACAAGATGATGCGATTTCAAATGACTGGCTGATCAGGGAAAGCGATCTTGCTTGTTTCTGTTATCTGGCTCTAAGCTGTAGATGAACCCATTGATCTCTTCCATACCTTATGAGAGAAGACCTCTCCATTTTCTAGATGAACCCATTGATCTCTTCCATACCTTATGAGAGAAGACCTCTCCATTTTCTTCTTTAATTGATTGTTTTGAGAACCATGTATAGCATCCTATATTCCGCTCGAAACACACTTTTTGTTTGGAACCATGTTCCACATAATCAAAGAATAGTCACTGAATACTTCCTTTAAGGTCAGCCATTGGAGCCTCTAGACTCATCTATAAATCTCCAAATCCGTTCCTATCAAGTTTTGTTACGTCAAGTAGAGATATAGTTCTTTCATCATTGTTAATTTTCACAATGTTGCTTGAAAAGGTTACTGATATTCAAGAGAGTTACAATTGTACATCATTATGCATGCATGTGCTGTTGTTCCATAATGTCACCGAAATGTTCATCCAAGTACAGACGTGTTACCCATCCGAGAGGATTCATGTAAAACAAGTTCAAGAGAGTTACAATTGTACATCATTATGCATGCATGTGCTGTTGTTCCATAATGTCACCAAAATGTTCATCCAAGTACAGATGTGTTACCCATCCGAGAGGATTCATGTAAAACAAGGGAAGCAGTATTGAACTAATCCCTATAATCAACAAAAAAGTGAATTTCCAGTCCAACTAGGAGCAAGTGTTCTATGCAGGAAAGAATTCAAGAGGGAGATATGGAAAAGATGGATCTCGAGAAAAAGTTCAAGAGGAAGATATGGAAGAGGTGGATCTCGAGGAAGAGATCGACACAATCAAAATCAAGGCAATCAAGAAAACCAAAGTCAAAGATCAAATCAAGATCAAGCACCACGAAAGCGATGAAGTTTTCAGAGCAAGAGGAAGAAGATACGGTGGAAGGGGATACAACCAAATCAAAGGCAATAGATGCTACATATGTGGGAAGCCAAGGCACTATGGAAATGATTGCTACCACAAGGATGCAAGATAGGAACTACAACAATAGAATCCAAGGTAATTATGCAAACACCTCAACATCAAATGAATATGAAAAATCCTTAGCTATGAGGCATAGAAGATTCAAGAATGCATGCGATCAGGTATGGTACATCAATAGTGATTGTAACAACACATGTCATACAAAGAGCATTTACTTAGTAATTTTCAGCCCCCAAAGAAAAAAGGATATGTTAAAACACATGACAACACAAAGCATGAGATCCGACACATGGGAGACATCAACCTTGAAAAAAGAAAAAAGGCAAGTTGCCTAGCAGAGGTACTACATGTACATACCATTACAAAGAACTTAATATCAATTGGGAAGAGGCTGAAAGAGGATATTAGGTAAAATTTAATAATAAAGTATGATTTATTGAAAATCCTAGGAATGGCTATGAGTTAATTGTGAAGGGGAAGAGGAAGATAAGATTTCTACACTTGATATTTTGGAAAAAAGGCACCCCTAAGAATACGTTTACCTACTATGGCAATAATAGGATAACCCAATTGGACATTTGAAACAAAACAACTGAACATATCAACCCCCAAAGACTCAAGGACATGAAGAAGAAGCAAGTGTTAAGAGGTTTGCTCAAATTCTCGACCACTATGATGAACGAATTTTGTGAAGCATGCCAAAAAACTTTACTCCTTTCAAGAAATGTAACTACATCTCACCGAATTTTCTTTATCTTACAAACAAAGGTGCCAACTAAGGATCCATCTCTTGTAGGTAATAGATACTTTGTTGGCTTTATTGATGATAGTTCATAAATAGTATGGATCTTTCATATCAAACAAAAATCAAAATTGCTTCTACTTTCAAAATGTTCAAGGCATAAGTGGAGAAGGAATCAAACACATGGATAAAGAATCTATGTTCAGATGGAGAGGGATAATATTTATCAAATGAGTTCTTTGTGTACCCATAAGCTCAAGGGATAAGAAGACAATGCACTTGCAAATACACACCTCAACAAAATGGTGTGCTAGAAAGGACATGTATACTGTAGAGATTTTTAGGAGCGTGATAGATGAAATCAACATTCCATTAGGTTATTGGAAAGATGCTATTTATATGGTTGTGTATATCATGAACATGTTTCCTACCTTGATCTTACTCTAGAAGAAACTTTGGGTGGGAGGAACCTAGACTTTTCACACTTGAAGATATTTATATGTGTGTTCTATTCACATGTCCCTCCATGAACTAAGTAAACTTGGTGCTAGGATAGAAAGGTCCATCTTCTTAGGTTATTCCTTGAAAAAGAAGGACCATTATCAAGAAATTAAAGGTTTCAAGTGAATTAAAATTCTGGGTTGGCCATAAAGTGTACTTACAAGATGATGATGTTCAAGAAGAAAAAAAAAGGTTGGAACACTCCAACCAAGAGAGTATGAGTTTGAGTGGATGAATATGTCAACAAGTGAAGGGAGTTGAAAGGTTTCCTCACCATGGAAAGAAAGGGCAACATCAAGGAAAGGCATGCAAGGAAAGACTCAAGAATGCCATTTTCTCAAAGGTAGAAATGAAGTTTCGACGGCAATTAAAACTTATACCTCATAAAGATACATAGAGAAAATAATCAAAAGTAAGGTATCTAGTGTAAAATCTTATTTATCGTAATTTCACTGCTAACATACATATGAAAAGTGATTAAATATCAAGAGATTATTTTATTTGAAGAATCCAAAATAGAGGATACATGGGATGAAGCTATGCAAGAAGAAGTAAATGCACTAGAAGGAAAAAACAAAGCATAAGTATCCAAGAAAGAAGGTATGAAGATCATTGGAAATAAATGGGTTTATAAAGTTTAAAAAAATGTAGATGGAAGTATACCAAGGTACAAGGCCACATTGGTAGCAAAAGGGTTTGCTCAATCCTATGGGATTGACTATGAGGAGACATTTAGTCTTGTGTTCACAATAAGAAACATAAGGACCTTAATTTATTGGCTACCAGAGGTGGGATAGATGATCTCATAATAACAAGCAATAATGAAGAATGTGGAAAGACATAAAGAAAAATCTTGGAAAACAGTTCAAGTTCTTATAACGTTTGATATTGAAGTATTTCATAGAAATTCAAGTCATATATATGTAAGAGTTAGACATCTATGGAAGCACACGAACAACACAAGGAAGAAGAAGAAGCTTGGGGCACAACACACAATACTGAATGCATTACCATTAGAATGTACAAGTATAAGTTACCCATTAGGGCTATAGGCATATATACAAGCCGAGGGAAAAAACCTCCTAAAGAGGGAAAAAAGTGCCCCGATGCAGGTCCTAGTGTGTTCACACACACATCATTACCTAAATATATCAATGAATCCCCTTGGGAGTGATGCATTGAACAAGGAGCTAGCACTCATGTATAAGGAAGTGCCAAGCTATGTGGAATCAATCCACAAAAGGAAGTAAGCCCAAAGCTTTGCGAAAAGCTTCAAACTTCTCCCTAGGCAGAGCCTTCATGAAAAGATCTACAATGTTCTCTTATGTACGCACATGTGCCAAGCTGATCTCCCCAATAGAGAACTTCTCCCTGATATAATGATAATGCACCTCATTATGCTTAGTCTGAGCATGGAACACAGGGTTCCTCGCAAACGCCAGTGCGTTTTGACTGTTAGTGAAGATGGTGGTGGTAGAAGACTGACCAACACCTAAATCAGCCATAAGGCATCTGAGCCACACACACTCAACAACCATTGTGAAAGCTGCCCTATACTCAGCCTCACAACTGGAAGTGCCCACAGAAGGCTGCTTCTTTCTCAACCAAGATATACATGAGCTACCAAGCATGAAGCAAAAACCACTAGTGGACACACGAGTATCATAGCAACTAGCCTAGTCAAAGTCAGAAAAAGCATGCAAATCTGGTAGTAGTGATCCCCCCTTGGGATAAAACAACCCAAGTAGACAGGTACCACTCAAGTAGCGAAAGATGTGCTTAACCGCCTGCCAATTCTTAACACCTGGACAATGCATAAAATTGCTCATTTGTGAGACAACAAACTGAATATCTAGCCAAGTAATGCATAAGTAAATCAAGCATCCAATAGCTTGCTGATAGAGAACAACATCAAATGCATCTGTGACATCATGAAGACGCAATCATAAAATTGTCTCCATAGGAGTGGCAATAGCTTTGCTGTCTTCAAGGCCAAAATGCTGAAAAATTGTGTCAATATATTTTATTTGACACAAAGTCATTCCACCATCAACTTGCATAAACTGAATGCCAAATAATGATGTAAATACCCCAAATCAGACATCTTAAATGAGGAATGCAAATCAGCCTTGACATCAGCAATATGCTTCTCATGAGGACCAATGAGCAGCATGCCATCAACATACACAACAATGATGAGAAGCACATCAACATACACAACAACATATAAGGTGTTGGACTATTCTCAAAACCATGTGCAATCAGATAGGCATGTATCTTTTCATACCAAGCACGTGGTGCTTGCTTTAAACCATATAATGCCTTCTTTAACCTGCACACTTGATTTTCATGCCCTTTCTGCACAAAGTCAAGGTGCCAAAAAACATACACTTCTTCATGCAAGTCACCATTCAACAATGAAGTTTTAATATCCAACTGGTGTACACTCCAACCATGAGGAGTTGCAGGTGCATAGATGCTTCGAACAGTAGTCATTCAGCATGTAGGAGCAAATGTCTCATCAAAATCAATGCCTCTTTCTTGAGCATAACCTTTTGCAACAAGCCTAGCCTTATACCTGTAAACTATTCCATCAGGTTTATGCTTCAACTTATATACCCACTTAGAGCCAATGGTCTTCTTGCTAGGAGGCAAGTCACATAAAGACCAGGTACCAGCTTTCATGATAGCATCATATTTAGATTGCATTGGAGCCATCCAATGTTCAAAATTTTGTGCTTCATCAAACAAAACAGGCGCAGTCTCATCACAGAGACTAGAGGCAGCCATAGCATAGCAATCTGATGCAAAAGAGGCACTATGAGAGGCCAAACAAGTAAGGTATGATAGAGATGCATCTAATTTGCTGTCAAACAAAGTCTACACTAGCCATTTGGGCATAATTTTTGCCTCTGCAATATCACTTCTCTCATCACTAAGTGCATCATGTAAATCTGCATCAGAAATAGAATGATTTACATCATCACAAGAAACCTGTAAAGGCTGAGAAGTTGCCTCATTAGGACCAACACTAGAATTTCCACCTATAAAATGAGGTAGCAAAGTATCATACATCTCTGTGGAGCTAACAGATGTCTCCTTCGTACATGAAAGTAAAGGTTGAATAGCATCTTCCACAAAAACAACATCATGGCTAACTAGAATGCATTTACTCTTTGGATGATACAGACCATGGTAGCCTCTGCTTTCAAAATTGTACCCAACAAAAATACATTTTACTACCTTATCATCTAGTTTCTTGCGATGTTGTTCATGCACTAATGCATATGACATACAACCAAGAACATGCAAATGAGCGACTGATGGCTTGTGACCATGCCAAGCCTCATATGGAGTGATAGATTGTAGTGCTTTAGTGGGACACCTCTTAAGTACATATGCTGCACACAAAATTACATAAGACCAGCATTAGCATATTTTCCAAATATGTGGCTCAATAAGCTCTTCAATGATCTCGATGTGCAAGTGAATGAGTTTCCATTTTTGGGATGAAACATTTCTAACATATACCTAGCAAACAATCATATGTTTCATGTTAGCATTAAATGTATAGAGGTTCACTAACAATTTTTTTTTGGAGACGATCTTGGCAAAGGATGTAGATACAAAACACATTTGGTCCATCTTTCAAATATGATGGCAAAATTCCTTGAAAACAAAAAGCTCATGAAATCCATGGAAGAAATTGAACTAGAAGGATATGGCATAAATTAATTTGAGCTTGAAGGGAAGTGTTGCAAATTAAATTGCAGGTAGGAGTGGAATTAATTTTAAAATCAGCAAGAAGCCAAATGGAGTCATACGAGATGCACTTTAAGTCTTAGAAAAGCAATTTCAATTACCAAAAGTGTTGGAGACAAATTAGAGAACTTCTTGGTGGGATCTAACCAATTGGATATCACCCAATTATGCACATATATAAATATGTACTCAAAGTGGACATATACTATAAAACTGTTTAGAAATCTATAGAATACCTCTAAGTGATCAAAAAAATGCATTCATTACTATCTCCATTTATGAGAAATAATAACATTAAGCGACTCTTGTTGAACTTGGGAGTGGTATATTAGCTCCAAGCTATGCTTAGAAGAAAAAATACTACATCAATTGTGTGTCACTTAAGCAAGAATACTTAACAACTTGGAAAATACTTATTAATTCCTCCTTCCTATACATATATATAAGCTTTTTTTTTTCTTTGCATGCACCTCTAGCAATTTCATGGTCATCTATAGCCATTATTTTCTTGTATTTCTTTGAGTTCAATCTCTTTCTCTCTCTCTCTCTCTCAAGACTATATCTTTTTCTTATCTCTATCTCTCCATTTTGTTCCTTGTCTTTAGAATCTCTCTCAATCCTATCTCTTGACTCTCTATCACTATCATTTCTCTCTCTTTCTCGCTCTTTATCTCTATCCCTCTCTCTAAATATATATCTCTACCAATAAATTGGAGGAAAAATGAACCCTTCATGGTCCTTATAAAGATTCCCAATTTTTAGGGATAAAACTTTATCTTGTACTTGGTTAAGGGGACGAAGTGCATTTAATAGATAAAATTTTAGTAGGCTGAAGTAGACTATTTTTTACGTCAAACTAGGATCATATCTGTCTTTTGCAGAGAGAGAGAGAGAGAGAGAGAGAGAGAGAGAGAGAAAGAGAGACAAAGAGAGATAGAGAGAGAATGAGAAAGAGAGAGAGATAGAGAGAGATGGAGAGAGAGAGAGAGAGATAAGGAGAGTTCACTTTCATCATCATCAAATCCATCTATCTTTGTGAAGTAAAAAATGATTTTCCTAAAAAGATCTATTTTTGAGCTATTTTTATTGAAAATGGCCCATACTTTTATGCACATTTCAAAAGTTTTTTTTTAATTCTTGAAATAAACGCTAAAAGGAACATACCTTTGAGAATCCCTCCAAAAGTTAAGTGCCACATCATCAAACTCATAACTTTGGTGGTCCCAAAATATGGCTTTTAAAAAAAAAACTATTGTCATTCTTACACATTGGAAAAAAGACATTTTGACATACCCTCATACCATTACAACTGTCGTAGAAGCCATATGAGCCATCAGTGTGCTTCATGCTATCAAATGCTAGAGTTTTGGAACATCATGGTGCTCACATGTATTATGAAAATGACACTAGAACTTGCACATGCTTCTCATTCAACAAGTTTACATGTTTGTGTTCAAACAGAATTTTCTCCAAGAACTAGAGATAATAACAAAAAAAATCTCAAAATAAATGATGTGTAGCTAGAGGGAAGAATATTGACCTAGAGTTAATGGTGCATTGTGTCCCCTTGATCAAGAGTATAATATTCATCCTTCATTCCATTCTATCTCAACATTTCTCTAGTTTCTTAGTGGTGGTGAAGTTGTACTACTACGTTATTGCAAGTGACTGTCTAGCCATTCATCATCTATTGCAGATTATTGGATGTAGCTATGCCATCAAAACCATTTGGAGATAGAAATTTTATAAGATATATGTAAAAGATCTATAAGAGTGCAACAAGCTATGGAAGAAAAGGAGAGCACAATTACAAAGTCAAAGGCCAATCCAAAAATTGAAAGAAATTTCACTTGGTATGAGGTAGAGGAAACTTGGTGGAGCATGAAAGTGAGATATGTATAGTAAGTTTGTCTTTCAATCCTTTTATTCTTGTCATAAGATTTTAAGATTGATTTTCGTATTGTGCAGGTCATTTGTTGAAGATGTGAGTGCTTCATCAACAATAGGGGTCCAATTCAAGTTTTTGATTTTTTGGTTGTGCAACAAACATTTGTTTACCGTTTTGGAGTCATCAATAGGAAATCATAACAAGACACAAGAGATTAAATATTTTGCAAATAAGTTAAAACATATTATTACTCCTAGAAAGGTACAGATGGTATGTGATGAAGTAGGCATTAGTACTAGATGGTATAGTGCATTGTGCAATCTTTTGAAGTAGACATTAAAAAAAAGAAAAGGTATTTTGCAAAGTATTTTTCCATACCCTTACAAGGTATCTCTAAAGAAGAACATTTCCAATAAAGATGTATCTAATATTCTTGGTCATTACTTGCACATGAAAGACATTATGCCCACATACATTTATCATTCCTCTACATCTTCACTTACAATAGGATTCCATGCATATCCTTTCCCTTATCATGCTTTATTTGATCTCTTTAAAGCATGAGGTATGGGGTCTTGGGGACTCTACCCCCTCCTTAAATAGTTTTGTCCTTAAAAGCTACTTGAGGGTACAATGATAGTCTTGACAATGCAATTAGAGTTTGAAAGATTTTATTTTTCCCCTCTATTAAAAGAATTATTCAGAGCTTTTCGCTTTCTTTCATACAAACTTACTAAACCTATGTCCCCAAGTTCAAGATTTGATTACCCATAAATTTGGCATCCCATACCACGAAATCCACTTTAGTGGCAACGTAAGCCTAGAAATCCCATACCATTTGACTTAGATTTCCACTTCAGTGAAAGGAAGCTTTAGATTTAACTTTGGGATCAAAGCTCCTTCTAGTCTAATCAAGTGCGATTTATTACCCCTTTTACTTGAAAGTTATTAATTGTATCAAAGAGTAGTATAGTTGATCATGTCAACATGAAATTTCAACTTTCCAAGTTGCAATTGTATTTACAACTTGATAAGACTTAATCTTAAAGATTGAACTTTCAATTATTCTTTTGTTCAAATGTAGCTTGAACAATTATTCTTTTATAATAGGATAACAGAGCTAGTTTTTATCTTTAAACTAGATATTATATCTATACATAATCAAGAAATGAATTTACTAGGATAATTGATTTTTCAATCAAATTCTTAATTTGAAGAAGATCCACAGTGCAAGAGAACGAGGATTATGACCACCACATGCTAGAGAGATGACTCTCCTCCCAACCAAATGCCTCTATATATAGCTCTCTCTAGGGGACTACCTTCTTGGGTAGGTGGATAATAACCATCCAGGTGTTGCCCATGTAAATACATGTGCGCCAAGTGTCCCTGTTAACTCAAGTTAACTCAAGCGGATGCTTCTAGAAGGCTCTAGATCTCTTTGGGGAAAATACTCTCCCCATGTACCTGATCGAGATTGAACCCAAGACCTCCTCCTTCAAACCCTTGAGACTTCACCACTAAGCTAAGTGGATTGCTTGTTTACAAGAGCACATGACCTCCTAGTAAGTCTAAACTGGAGATCTTTGGTCATACACATGGGTGACCAAACGATGTCCGATTTCAAATCCATCTGAACTGGCCGGACCCTTAGACCAGAGACTCTCTTTTCATGTAAAGCTCTATGATAAAGTGCTTTGATAAGTTTGCATGATAATTGTTCTTTATCTATCTCTTAAAAGCCATTTACTTGTTGAATGTAGACATCTTCATGTAGATCACCATTCAAAAAAGTTGTTTTGATATCTAACTAGTATACTTTTGAAATGAACAGTATAGCAAGTGAAAGTATTATTCAGAGTATGGTCATTCTAGAGGTGGGTACAAATATTTTGATATCTAAATAGCATCTTTCAAACCATAAAGTGCTTTGATAAGTTTGCATACTAATTGTTCTTTACCTATCTCTTCAAAGCCTTCTAGTTGAATGTAGACATCTTCATCTAGACCAGCATTTAGAAAAGTTGTTTTAATATCTAACTAGTATAGTTTCCAACGCAATAGTGAAGCAAGTGAAAGTATTATTCTGACTATGATAATTCTAGAAGTTGGTGCTACTTTCTTTTGTGCATAACCTCTCACTATAAGTCTTTCTTTATACTTGTCAAGTGTACCATCTGCTTTTCTTTTGATATTGAATATCCACTTGACACCAATTTCTTTCTTACCTTTTTGTAACTCACGTAGCTTCCAAGTTTGATTCTTATGTATAGAAAAAATTGTCTCTTGCATTGATTTCTTCCAAACAAGACTTTGTAATCCATCTTTGACACTAGATGGTTCATCTTCAACTAGAGTTAGTACAAACAAATTGTTGATTTGAAAATGTTCTACATAATTTAATTGATTCGTTTCATCTTTTCTGGCTTCTTGGTTCTTCCTTTAAATGGATTAATTCCATTGTCTTGCAGTGCTTTCACATACCATCATGGAAGTTTCTCGAATACTGGTGACAACTCTAGTTCATTTGCAACTCTTTCTTCAAGTGCTTTAGAAGTTTCTCCAACTTCATAAGTTGGTACATCAAGAGCTAATGAAGAAATAGGGGAAGATGGAACATGATTCCTTTGACATGTAGCTTACAGTGATCCTTATTTTCAATGTGAACCATTAGGGGAGAAAATGAGCCCTGCATGAGCCTTTTAGATTAAGGAGTGATTAGTGATGGACCAATGAGAGGAGGGTGGTGGACATAGTATAGTCCCTTAATCACCTAGGCTAGGCCTAGGCTTCCCTTGTTTTTTGGTGGTCAAAGGTGGTATGAATGACTAAAAACCACAAGTTCTTCTCCAAAAGTGATTTGATAGTGGTAAAGTTTCAACCATAGCCTTTGGATGATCTCAAAGATCCAAAGGCTTATGTCAAACGTAAGAAAAAATTCAGCATACATTTTTGTCCCTTGGATGTGTACAAGATCTAACGGTGTAGATTCAAACTCATGAAGAAATGTGCCATCGAATAATATATTCCATCCATTGGATGTAGCTAGAAACCAATGGTTGAGATTAAATGTTTTGAATTCTGGGTCACTTTCAATGCTATCCATTGGATCCTTTCTACATCGAATGTTTGTGAGGGAATATATTCGAGAAGACCTCAGGATTCTTTTTTAGTCTTTTAATCTTTGGCCCATCAAAAGGTGGCAAATCTACCCTGCCATGGAACTATGCTGATCAGTTTGTCATTTTCTACGAGTTCACAAACTCCCATTCCTCATTTAATGCATCCTATTTTGTCATCTTTTGACAAGCAAATCCTTCGTAATGGAGGTCGTCCGTGTCATCCAATCTAATTGATAGAGATACCCGTAACTATCCATCTTTTAGAAGACTTTTTGTCTTCTTGTGATAGGCATACCCGCCTTCATCTTAGCTGTCCATGAGATTTTATCTAAGGGATGTGAATGCCCATGACTCCATTCAGACTTAGCACATATTTTGATACATTATTTTATTGCAAAAACCACTAATGTTTTTTTTGGGGCCCTAATCCCTTGTTTTATTACTCTTAATCCCTAAACATTAGGGATCCTTACAAGGCCCATGCAGGGTTCCTTTTTTCCCCTAATGCATAGGCTAGAGATCCAAAACTTTGAAATAATTCACATTAGGCTTGTTCCCATGATAAAAATCATAAGATGTAATGACCTTTAAAGCGTTTTTGGAAGACCTATTAAGAATGTGGTTTGTTGCATGTACTGTATCAAGCCAAAATTTAGGTGGAAGTTTCTTATAGGACATCATACTACACATCATTTCAACAAGTGTCCTATTCTTCCTTTCTACGACATCATTTTGTTCTAGACTAGGATAACACCTATTTGTGGTGTTATAAGCATATATCTCAATAGTATAAGCATTGTGAGAGATTAGGATAACACCTATCCCATATGGTATGTAAAACCTATTTCCTTTACTTTAAATTGGATAACCAATGAATACTACTTTGATTGCTTTGACATCTACCTTATCCCCATCCTTACTTTCAATGTGAGCATACACTAGAGATCCAGAAACTCTGAAATAATTCACATAAGGCTTGTTCCCATGATAAAACTCATAAGATGTAATGACCTTTAAAGCTTTCTTGAAAGACTTGTTAAGAATGTGGTTTGTTGTATGTATTGTATCAAGCCAAAATTTAGGTGGAAGTTTCTTATAGGATATAATACTAAACATCATTTCAACAAGTGTCATATTCTTCCTCTCTCAACACCATTTTGTTCGGGAGTAGAGGAAATAGTTAGCTGATTAGAAATTCTTTGGTCTTCTAGGAAAGATTTGAATCCTTTTGACAAATACTCTCCTCCTCTATCACTTATCAAAATCTGGATTTTGACTCACTTTTGTTCTCAACCATAGATAATTAAAAGATTCTTAAATGTTGGGAATACTTTTGACGTTTCTTTAAGACTAAAAACTTATGAATATTTGAAGAAATCATTTATGAATGTAAAAAGATATATGAATCCTTGAAAAGACTCTACTTTCATAGATCCATTCACATCTGAATGTATGATCTTCAATTTCTTGGTAGTTGTGATGTATCCATGCTTCTTGAAAGGTAACTTGTGAAACTTTCATTCCAGACATCCTTCACATGCTTCTACATCATCTAGTAAAGCAAGAGTGGAAAGGATCTCCACCATACCTTGATCTTTAATGTGATTAAGGACTGTGTAACTAATATGAATAAATCTAACATGACATAACTTCATGTTTTCTATAGGTGTTGATGACCTAGCAACATCTACATGACTAATTTCCACAAGACAAATATTTCACTTCTTATTTCTCCTTGCAAAAGGAACTATTCCTCAGTTAGAGTAAGGACTTGGCATGAATCTTTCTTGCATATGATCTCATATCCATCTAGCAAGAATGTAGAGATGGATAGAAAATTCTTCTTTATTTTTGGAACATATAGAACATTCAAAATAGTGAAGTTTCCTCTTGCTCTAGATTTTACTTTTACTTCTCAAACACCTACAACATGTAGATCATGACCATCTGTTATGGTCATCTTTGTTCTTGTAGAATTAGTAAGTGTAGAAAACACCTTTTTGCAACCTATCATATGCTTAGTAGCACCATAATCAAATATTCAGGGATTTTTTTGAGACTGCATGTAATGCTACTTAATCAAAGGCTATCTGTTCAATACTCACACATGCATATGGGTCTTCATTTAAAGGCTTAGGCTTTGAACTTTCTTCAACATTGTTTCATGATGACCCGTTCTTCTCATTAACAATCCTCTTTCTGCATTCTACTATGTAATACGTTCATGTTTTCATGTATATTTATGCTCTCCTTTCTTGTGTTTGAGTACCACAATCACACTTACTGGTCATGAACTTGATGTTATTTAATGTGCCTTGAACTTTCGGGTTCCTAACATTGCTCGACTTCTTAACCATAAGACTACACACTTAGCCTAAGATAAAATTGACAATAGGGGCTAAGTATTTTCCAAACTTAGGCTTGACCTCGGCATTAAGTTCCAATGCTCATGATGACATCCTATTATAAAACTACTCTATGAATTCTAGCAAGATCAAAAGGAATACTATCTTAACAAGAACATTTCCACAAGAGTTGAGAGATGCCTTTCCACCTAGCCAATCCCTCCAATATATAGCTCCAAGACCAAGGGGTTAAGTCCCTCTCAAGGGGATGTTTACCTTCCATCACATGGGTTCCTAAGGTGATCACATGATACAAGATTAGGAAATCACATGAAATCACTTGCCTTCAAGATGGAGGGTCGTGGCAGGTTACACACAGTTTCCTCATCCACGAGGTGCATGCAGTGAAAAGAAATCAACAGGTTAAAGAAAAGCACCAGGTCCCAAGTAATGGAGGTTCCTTGAAAGAAATAATACATTGCACCTGAACCTTTGAGGCCTCCACAAATGTGTGCAGTGAAAAGAAGTAAACCAGTTGGAGAAATACAAGAGGGTCAGATGAGTGAGAACAAAGACATATCCAAAGAACAAAAGTTAAAAAGAGGTAGAGGCTGAAAAGTTGAAGAGAGTGACTAAGAACATCACATTCTCAGCCACTGGATGCATGCGTGGCAGCCCAAATTAACATAGCTACTCAGATACGAAGCAAAGCATGTCAGGGACTATAGAGACAAAGAAGGGGAGAGTGTTGCAGAGAAAAGAGGCACAAAAGAGGAGCCCCAAAAATTTTCAAATTATGAGCATAATTTTTCTTCTTCAAAATCCCATGAAACTCCCTTGAAGCCATGTAAATGCACTAGAGGAGTCCTCTAGATGCATAAGCCCAAATTCTTGTAACATAACTCTTGTAAAATAGTAGGAAATTAGAGTTAGTCAATAAAGTGCCGGTCTCTTGTGTGAAAGGACCATTTTTTAGGGCACATGTATAGAATTCACTTTGTGACTCTTGTAAAGAACTTTTTTGCCATTGTGAGAATTAAAGAAGAATTTCGAATTTGCTTCTTTCCTGTTGATTTCCTCCTTCTCCATGATCTTTTGTGTGTGTAATGCTTGAAATGTGTGTGTAGGACTATTGTCTACCCCTTCCCATTGCTTTTGAACTACTGTTGTGTGTGTGTGAACCATTAGGAGTTGTGGTGCAAATGTTGGTACTTCCCACCATTCACTATTTTGATCATAACTTGAGGTGCATTTGTCATAATAGATGTGAGCTTCGAAAAGAACCTCCTATTGACCACATTCAGAGTTCCGAGTTGAGAGAAAAGTTTGAATTTGTGCTTACTACTGTAAATGGTATCGCAGCATGCATTTTCAAAGGATTAGTGAGTTGGAGAGGTTGTTGAGTCTTTTCACATGCATTGTAGCTTAACCACTTCACTCACCATCATGTGTGCACATGTCTTCATACACTTGGTTCTTATGGTTCCTCGGATTGATAATTAAACATGTATTAATCCACCACTATATGCACTTGTGGGGCGATTGAGGTCTAATCTCATCGACACAAGTCCTTAAGACTTCGTGACTTAGGTACATAGATCCCCTTTGTGACCATGGCACTACTACAGATTGAGCACTGTGGCATATGGAGATGCTTGGCGTATGGAGAGTGACCATGAAATTGCCGAAGATTGAGCACGGTGACGATGGCATATGAAGATTGGGCTCGGTGGTGTACGTGACCCTTTGATCCCCGCCCTGTGGCATACAGAGATGCTTGGTTCCTCTAAAGGCTGGCTATACAACTCCCTTGGGCCCTTCTAACATGCTTCCATCCACGACGACTCTATTGCTGTGTTGAAAATCAACTAAGTAATTGCTCCTTCCGACTTCGTGTGCAGGAATCCTTGAAGGTGACTATCAAAGGCCTAACGTGCAGGCACTATAATGCTTCTCGATGCTCGAAGGCGAGGAACTACCTTGTGGTAGGAGTTGTTAGAATCAAGCTCTTCAGTGAAGATAACATTCCAACTGGTCACCTACCAAGCAACGAATGTCTGCTCTGTGTGCTCTACTACAGTAGGTTGGTGCCCGATGCCCCACCTCTCTTCGAGCTTCTCCAAGCCTCCTTGAAGGATACCCGAATCTATGGCTCTCCTCCCTCATGAAGCTACCCCATGTCTCAACATTGGGATACCCTCCTTTCTCATGATCCCTCCGATGCTTCCAGACTCTACTCGGAGGAGCCCATATGTACTGCAATATCTACAAGCATAGATTCTTCCTAGAGTATTTCGAAATTAATAATGTAATGCTTTTTTGCATCTAAGCCTATGAGCAGTGCTACTATCAAGACTTTGACACATGATAAACCCACAGTTTTCTATGAGGGTCATGTATCACATTCTGACTGCGTTGACATTGATGAGTTCCACACTGAAGTTTTAAAGGCAGGTAGCAACAACCTCTCAGGAGGAGGATAGTTGTGGAGTCTCAAGTAAAGGAACTTCATCTAATATAGTCGGCAAAGCTTCTCCAAATTTTGGGCTGGTGCAATCTTCTTTTTTTTTCTAGGGATATCTTCTTACTCAGATTGCCTGAGGAATTTAGACAGATAGAATTGAGGAAAAAATAAGTTTTGGGGCTTTGGTGTAGTCGGATGGTCGTTGGCAATCATGGATACACAAGAGTCTGTCTCCTCTCTATGTCCACCTCCTCCTTCGGGATGTGCAATGGTATTCTTCTCTCCAAGTGCAAATATGAATATGATAAACATGGCTTTTCACCCTCCTCTCTTCCTTGAGGTGAGTCTTGTGCAGAGAACTATAAAGTTCAGCATCTAGCATGGTATATCCATGGGGTGATCTGACCAACAATCATCTTATCCTTGGCCCCTTGGGCCGCAGTGGTAGTGTATAGTTGTTGCTCTCATTTCACTTACCTAAGGTGCGGGTGGGATGGCATTTCGTACTCAAATGTCTGAGCATTGCAACCCTGATTTCTGCATTTGGGGTTGGGGTAATTGGTTCGCCCCTTCCCTCCGAGGATGATGGTCTTAGCTTCCCCCATTTTATCAGCCCTATCCACTTGGGCCCTGAAAGAGAACCGATTACTCGAAGATATCTATGATAACTACTAAAAGACAAGTTTTTCACAAATACACATGTGGGCTTTCTTAGTGCACATGGAAAAAGAAAAACAATGACGCCATTGCTTGGGGATGATACCGCTCTGCTTGGGCATTTCTCTTGATTTGGAAAGGAAAAGCAACACTTCTCCAGTACCAATTCAGAGGGCAGGAGTCTCATTTACATGCAGTAGATGGCATTGGGCTGGAGTGTTACATGCTTTGTTGAATCACTATTGTTCAACGAACTACATATGTGGATGGTGAGCTCCTCACAAAGTTCCACACAAAAAAGTGTACAATATACATCTTTTGCTTGCTTGCAGGCACAGGGATGCATCCATTATCAAACATATGCATTGATACACATTTATAGATGTATGACACTCAGATTCTCGGTTGAGAGGCTCATCATGTTGGTTTTAGCTTTTGTAGTGCAAGAATGGGTACTTTCCTTGCTAGATTGAATACTTTCAAGATGAACATGTTTATAGAGGGAGAAAGAGGTCTTCCTGCTACAGTCCAACTATGCAAAACTGCTCATTGTGCCCCCTTCTATTTTTTATCTTTTGTGTGAAGAGCAGAATTTCACGTTCATATGCTTATTTCAAGGTCTCTTTGTGCTGCTTCTAGAGAATTTTGAAAGCTATGCCTAGCAAAAGCCGAAGAAGATAGGGAGCTCCCTGTTCGACTCCCTTTTGCCAGGGGTCCAACCGATTGCTCCCCACCTTGGTCAAGTCAGCTACAGTTTGAGAACTTCTACTATTGAAAAGTGAACATATGCTATGTTAATTCTCTCAGCATGCATGAAGCACACTCGCTTAGCCTTGAGGGGGCATTGATCCTTTGAAGGTCATGTGGTATGCTATCATATCTTATATCACAAATGAGAGAAGATTATCCATTCAGGCTTCTATATCTATTTAGCCCATTACTTTTCAAAGATATAAAGATGAGGCTGGAGGTTGTGACTAATCCATGTTGATTGGTCAAGGATAGCTTGGCTGAGAAGGGGTCCCATCATGCCACCTTCATGAGTGATTTTGCTAGAGTTCTTATATCTTCTATACTATCAACATGCCTTGAAGATGGAGGCTCGCCTCTTACATCATACATACCTGCATACATGTTATGATATCGGTATATATGAAGCTGTGGATCTGTTAACCTCACTCCAACATGTTGAAGCTGGAGGCATGACATGGGAACTATACAAGAGTCTAGTAAAGCACTCTCTGTACTACATTTTGGTGCCTGTTTAAACCTTTGCCAGTTTAATCTATTTCAGTCCTGGGCTCTTGGGATGGTTAGGGGTCTGTAAACAGAGGCCCTGTTTGTATTCTCCCAAATCTACAGATTAAGAGTATACTACTTCACTGAATTAACACGCTAGGTTGGATTATCATCACAGTACTGTTTCAAATATGTTCTTCAACATACTTCCACACCAGACAATTAACTGTATAACTTCTTCACTTATATTGTTAATCAGTTTACTTAATACTTCATTAGCTTCACTTAATGATTTAACGTAATCAACAAAATTAACAAAAGACTCAGATTACACAAAGTTTTAGCAACAGCGCTTCGCTTCCGGCTCTCGCCCAGACGAATAGTCCGGCGACTACACCTTCTTCACGCGACTCTTTTCATTAATCTCCCAAAGGTTACAACTTTGCACTATGCCTTTACATCATGTGTGCAACTTTTTAGAATATATATTACAAAAAATATGAGTTCTGCTCTGGCGGCTTACACTGGAACACACGGTGGAATCGAACCCAAAATTGGAATTATACAATCATGGTTCATCTATGATGCCCTGAATATACATAGTGCGAGCTAGTTTGAAGGTACGTGTAATCTTCTGCTTTAGGGAATCTAACATATCCTTCAAAATTGCAGGTTCTATCAGTTGTGCATCAATCCTAACAGAACTAGTAGCGATGACCTGGCTTATTAATAACTCTATCTACGTCTGCAAAAAGGATTCTTGTAAATAAAATTCGTTGGCCAGAGTAGCGTCTTGTCGCATCTTTATTTCCGCTATGTCTGCATCAATGCGCGAGAGCCTGTCCGCCTGAACACCCAACTGCTTTTCTCTCCTTTCAAGTTCCTGCACTTGAAACTGCATCGTCTTGTAAAAGTCTTCTCTCTCCTTTTGCACACCTGCAAGTTCCTTCTTCAACTAGAGGGTCTTGGCAATCTCTTCAGTAAACTCTTGATCTCTCTAGAACAATCTCTGAGTGACATTATGCAATTCAGCTTCTGCTTTAAGCACATTGGCCGCTAATATCTGCGAGGCCTCTTCTAAGACACCGAGTGCATCCCGCGTACTGTGGAGCTCATTGCCTAATGCGGTCATAACATCTGTCTTGTCTGCCACTTCTTCCCTCAATTCGGCAATTGCAGTGTCCCATTGAGCAATGATATTGTCTTTTACTGCTAACTGTTCTTGGAGTTGCTGGATTTGAGTCTGCAATGAATGATTCTCAGCTTTGGCTGCAAGTACTTCTTCTTGGAGAGGGGCAATGTCTGCTTCGAGAAGGTCAACCTTAATCTGCAACTCCTGTTGTATTGTGTGAGTTTCCATCTTTATCTGGAGGGGCAATTTTTGGGAGAATTGGATGAGGAGTTGGCCCATGGATGCCAATTCAGTGAACATTACGGTTGGAGGAAGATAAGGAGGAGGTTTTGACGATGAGGCAGCGAGAAGGTGAGGTGATGATGGTGGAGAGTAGTCGGGAGAGGATAGGATATTGGTTGATGCCTCACGAAGGGTAGTTGAAGGTGGAGTGGGAGAAACTTCAAAAGCATCAGGAATGTTGATTGGAGGAGGTAGAGGGATAAGAGAAGTCGGAACTAAAACTATTCTAGTCTCATTCTGGGATACCGACAGGGCGGTTTCGGTAACTGCCTCTTCATTACCAGTTGATGGATTGACTGCATCTGCTTGGGCGTCTTCGGTTGGTGAAGAAGGAGATTGACATTCTGTAACAATAGTAGCTTCCACTGTCTCCTTCACAACCTCAGCATCGAGTTGATGAGATTCCTCCCGCTGTGAGACTTCATCTACATCTTCCATAATAACGTCTTTTTCGGGCTGCTGACTAGGAGAAGGCAGGATAGATTCTACCTATAAGGAAGTAGCGGTGTCATGGAAGGCTTCAACGTCTTGAACGGCGGTGGAACCCATCACCTGGCTTTGTGATGGGCTAATTCTTCTACGTTTTCATTGGAAGAAATATAAATCTTCATCATCGTCGTCCTCCAGCATCTATGTAGATTCCTCGTGTAACAGAATAGTATTGGTTGGAGGAGGTTGTGCATCTTGTATCACCGGAAGGAGAAGGGTAAGGAGATGGGGTAAGTGGGTATGAGGCATCTTATGCTTCGCTAATTGTTTGGTAACTGCTAAGCATTCACGGTGAATGCGCCGGAAGAAAAAGGATGTGAAATTGACCCCCTCTCATGAGCCAGTATCAATCAACGAATAAAAAGGTTTGGAAATGCCATAGGTGCGTTTTTGCAGGTTTAAGGCTGCTACAAGAAATTGTAGTGCAGTGCGCTCTGGTTCGGGTCGGCAAAGAATGGCAAACTCATTAGATGAGTGTCGTGGAAAAAGTTCTTTCATAGTTGCCATTGAAAGGAGTGGTCCATCGACCAACCCTTCCTGAGGGAGCCGGAATCCCTCTGCAATAGTGTTGAGCGTAACTACAACGTGGGGATTTAAGCATGTTAAGGGCTAGCACTGCTCTATAGCAGGCGTGGTCGCGATGGCAGAGATAATCTGTGCATGAAAGGGATGACACTCCACTGAATGCCACGGCAATTCAGTGAAGGCCAGAAGTCCTCGAGCACGCAAGTACTCACTCACGTCCGGAGTGAGACCCGCACGGAAGGCTACTATGTTTGCAAGAGCTTCCATGGCACACTCAGAAACAAACGAAAACACACAGCATACAAGGGACAAACGCACAAAGACACAATAGTGACTAACAGCGAGAAAAACAAGATTAAGTAGAAACACGGAAAAAATCAAGCGGCAAGAACCCTAATCATAACGCAGTATTGGAAATATACCGACATAATGGCGACATGCATGTATTAACAGACGTGGTGACACACAGGCAGATATTAATCATGGTTAGATAAGAAAACGGAAGGATTATGGTCAGTTGGTCAACCAAAATATTAAGATCAGAAAAGAAAGGTGACGGAAAAGAGTGACAAGCGTAAAAGAATAAAAATACCGAATACACCTCATGAGGTGGTAGATGACGGATAGTAGGGTCGAAGCTTCGAACCAAATCACTTTAGGGAGAAGGTGACGAGTTAAGGTGGATAACCGAAAAGTTGCGGGTCCCACTTGTTCAGCAACCCGATAGGGACTGAACTAGCGCAGTTTAAATTTTTCGACTTATCTATTAGACTTAGCGTTATAGAAGAGGACTAATTGGTTTACCGTAAACATGGGGGTTTTGAGGAAACGATCGTGGGTTTTGGCCTGTCTCAGCTGCACTTCCTGCATCACCAGGAAACTCTCCAGACGATGTTCATCCAAGCACCATAAAGCCTCCAATCGAAAGGGAAAAGATTCTTCCGATAATAGCTTCCATTCCAGGGCCACACGCAAACTGGGAACCACCAGTTCCATCGGAGCAATTTCTTCCAATCCATATGCCAACTTAAAAGGAGTTGTTCCGGTCACCACTTTCTATGTGGTACGATAATCCATAGTACAACAGGTAGAAATTGGTCCCATCTCTCTGGGCAATCTAACACCAGTTTCTTTAAGATATTCAACAGAGATTTATTGGTGCTTTCAGTGAGTCCATTTGCTCGTGGGTAATAGGGAGAACTCAATTTGTGCACAATCTGGAATGTTTTTGTAAGCACTTGCATTAATGTATTTGCAAAGTGCGTACCTTGATCAGTTACTATCTCCAAGGGTAACCCATAACGCGGAAAAATATCCTTCATTAAACATTTAACAATCGCAGCCGTTGTGGCTGATCGTAGAGCCCATGCTTCGGCCCATCTAGTTGCGTAATCTGTGCATGTAAGAATATATCTATTATTGGTGACTATTATCGGAGGTGTAATCGGTCCGATAAAATCCAAGCCCCATTTCTGAAAGGGTTCCAGAGGCCCTACGGGTTGGAGAGGGAAGTAGTGGCACTGTAAAGGCTGACCGGAATGCTGACACTCATCACACTGTTGTACATATTTGGTGACATCACGATACATAGTGGGCCACCACAATCCACTTTCTAGAATTTTTCGGTGAGTTAGGTCAACCGCAAAATGTCCTCCGGTTGGGGCAGCATGGGCCATGGTAATAATTGAAGCAATTTCATGTGGAGGGACACATCAGAGTAATACTCTTGAGTGATTCATGAAATATAATTGTCCGAGAATCAACCGAAAGCGTCGACTATACGTGGTGAGTCTTCGTCTAGCAGCTGAAGAAATCATGCCAGGCGGACATCTACTAGTCAAGAACAGAAGCAAGGTGTCATAGTAAGAAGAGGGTATCGGCAATTCCTATTGATCCTCCTGTATTCTCTCTGCTGCATAGATGGCTGATGTTGTATCATCAATTTCCTCCGAAGGCTCACCGAAATCCAACCGAGAGAGAAAGTCAGCAAGAGCATGAGCTGACCCTGGTCGATGTACGACGGAGTAATCAAATTCTTGAAGCAGCAAGACCCATCCTACTAGTTGTCCTCCCAAATGCTGTTGGCGCACCAGATACACCAATGCTGCATGGTCTACGTGGAAGATGAAGCGTCTATCCAATAGATAATGTCGAATTTTTTTCACAGAATATACTAAGCCAAGACACTCTCATTCAGTAACTGAATAGTTACGCTCTGTCGGGGCCAATCTGCGGCTCGCATAATATACCGGACAAAACCATTTATCCATCTGCTTCATCAGCACGCTTCCAATGGCACTGTCAGATGCATCTACAAAGACATGAAATGGCAATTCCCAATTCGGTGCTTGTAAAATGGGAGCCTGAGTTAACAATGATTTCAGTCTGTCAAAAGAAAGTTGACACGCTTCGGTCCATTCGAACTAACGCGGGCCACTGGTTATCAATCGATTAAGTGGTATTGCCCGATGAGCAAGCCAAGGCAGATGCCGCCCATGCCACCGAATTTGGCCCAAAAATCGCATCACGTCTTTAGGTGTCTTAGGAGCATGAGCCTCCAGTAGGGCCTTCACTTTATCTGGATCCACCTGAATGCCTTGTTTTGAAATAACGTGTCCGAGCAACTTACCACAAGAAACAGAGAATACCGATTTATTCAAATTCAGGCACAAGCGATATTTCCGACACTTCAAAAAGCAAAATTGTAAATGGTATAGGTGTGCCGATGTATCACCGGATAACGAAAAATCATCCAGATACACTCTCATAAATGTGGTGAGATAAGGGGAAAAAATTTCCTGCATGCAACATTGGAACGTACTAGGAGCATTGCACAGTCCAAACCACATTACGATACATGCATAGACACCCAAGTTGGTAATAAATGTAGTCTTGGGTATGTCCTGCTTTGCCATTCTGACTTGATTTTAACCACTATATCCATCTAGAAAGGAATACATCTCCCTGCCGGCCACGTCGTCTAACATGGTATCCAGGAATGGCAACGGAAATGGATCAGGTACGGTTGCGACATTGAGCTTTTGGTAGTCCATGCATATCCGCAGCTGCTTGTTTTTCTTTGGAACTATAACAATGGGAGAGATCCATTCTGCATGCTCAATAGGCACAATAAATCCCACCTTCAACAATCGATCAAGTTTGGCTTTGACCTGTGCCGCATAATTAGGATTCATCTTGTAACTAGGTTGTTTGATGGGTCTCGCATCCGGTTTTAGCACCACTCTGTGTTGATAAATCTGCGCGTCCAACCCCTTCATATCCCTGTAGTCCCATGCAAACACATCAGCGAACTCTCGTAGAAGCTGCAACAGGTGCTCCTGGAAGGTCTCGGACAGTCTGCTTTTATTTTTACTGGTCGTGGGTTGGTTTGGTCACCTAAATTGCAGGTGATCAGCTGATCTTCCGGTACATAGAACTACCGGGGCATCTCCAAATTGTCTCCTAACGAAAGTAATTGTTGGAGCATCGTATCATCCAAGGTCTGTTCTGTGCTTGACTCATGCTCTCCGGTCAGTGGTATCACCGTACAGGCTGCCGGACTCCAGTTATCAACCACCGTTTGTAAATCTACAGTGCCAAGTGCCATCAGATCCTTGTTGGTAGTAACAAAAGCTTCCTCCTCATCATCGGAGAGACCATCCAACATGTGTACAAGCTCCGCTAAATATGGTCGTGCATGTAAGTCACAAGGTTTCATGTCGTCCAATGGGACAACATATTTCCGGTGATTATTTTTTAAGGACCAATTCATGCACTAACCAGCCTTGCACTACCTTAGCTTGTTTTAACCAAGAACGTCCAAAGAGTAGATTGTAATCCAGGCTTGATTCAGGTAAATCCAGCACAACAAAGGTCATTTTGAAAATAGAACCTTGTAGAGTGATCGGAATATCTCGCACCAAGCCCACCCGATGGACTCGAGATTGATCAAACATGTGTACAAAGAATTGAACAGGTTCAATTTGCATCCACCCCAGCCGTTTGCAAAGTGCTGTTGTTGCAATGTTGACACCAGATCCTCCATCAATTAAGACTTGTGTGATTTTATGGTTTTTGTACCATACCGTAATCAGTGGTACCGTATGGTCCACCGTTGGGTCCAATTCCAGTTGGATTGTGGCTGTTGCGAGAGCACTCGAGGGTCTTGGACTGACCTGCTGCTGGAACTGTTGACGCACTCCTGGGACCAAAGCCAATAATTGACCCAAGGGCAAGGTAATTGATGCCTTGGACAACACATCCCACACCGAATCAGTTTTGGCTGTTTCCGATACGGTCTCCGGTGTGGACTTCGGTATTGTGTGAGTTAGATTTTGCCTTTCTGGTACTTTCGGTGGTATGCTTTGCTTCATCACTGGGATTGGGTCAGGGAATATGGTTTGCTCTTGTGTAGCCCATTTGCTTGCCTTTGTGAACGCGTTCTGTTGTTCACGAATTCCTGGTTCAAAGATCTCCGCAGCTGGCTATAATTGCTTTTCGGAACGTGTTTGGACCACTGCTGCTTGCGTGTCTACTGGTGAGATATACACCATATTTGCCATCGGATGTTGTCCTTCTTTTTTCTTTTTGTCATACTCCGCTGCATCTTTGCAGAACCTTTGGATATCCCCGATTTCACCACAAGAATGACATTTAGGGGGTGGGGGAGATGTACCTTCTCCTGACGGACCTGCATTCCACCGGGCTTGTCCAAAATTATTTGACCGTCCTCCTCGATAATTCTTGTATCACTGGTACTAGGTATTCCTCATCTATGGTGGGACATAATGGTTGTCCACTTGCCCTTGTTCCTGAATAATGGCATTAACAACTCCTTTGTTCTGTACCTTTGCATTATACGGACAAGTCTCTGTGGTGTGGTCTATTGTATGGCAAATGGCACAATACAGTTGATTTAGCACGCATGTTGAGCTGTTGTGCCCTAGATTTTTGCATTTGGTACAGTATATATGTTTCAAAGGATCCTCGTTGGATTGCCTGGACGATTTTAGCCACTCTAGGTCTTCGATGAATCCACCCACTTTATTTTCTAATTGTAATGCCATAGCAATTACGGCGTTCAAAGTCATTCCACCCACGCATTGTATGATCATAATCTACTTCAATTGGGGCTTTAATCCATTGATGAACCACTGTGTGATAACATCATCTGGTAAATTAGCATGTGCTGGTGGCAACTGCTGTAAATGAGTCTGAAATAGCTTGGCATAATCCTGTACAATTTGGTGTGGTTTTTGCCTATTGTTTTGCAAGTAATCAAAAATTTTGGTGGGGTTCTTCTTTAACCAAAACCGTTGTAGAAAAGCGTCCTTCACATCATCATACTACCGAACGTGGTTCAAATCATATTCAATTAGCCATCGTGCAGCTTCATTAACCAGGGTTGACTGGATCACAATAGCTTTATACGCAGGGTCTGCGGGATAAGTCATTAATTTCAAAGGTACGTACATTGGCATCAGGATCATCCCTCGGAAAACCTCCAAATTTTGTGTATGTGACCCCACTGGTACCGAGCGTGGTGGGATAACCTGTTGTTGCTGATGTTTTGGTTGCCACTATGGCGGTGTTTGTTGTTGTTGTTGCTGTGAGCCACTCATGGTGTTGTTGTTAGTGGCATTGTTGTTATTACCTGAAAATTGGGGCGGTATCTCTTGATATTCCTGAACTATATGGTCAACCTGCTCACTTTTTGATCCTAAAATGTCATTGAATGGATTGCTTAACTCCAAATCTAACAGCCCTTCCTCGACTTTAGTATCAAAATTAGCTAATCGTGCAAAAAATGGTGAGCACTATAAGTGTCCACAAAAAAACACCGCAGTTTCACTGAAAAGCTTCGAATCGCCACCAGGTAATACCGAACTCTCAACAAAACTGGCCGAATTCTCACCGGACCAGACTGCACTGTCACCGAAAATGTTCTCACTAGATAACGCAAACCTACCACCAAAAGTGACAACTAGAACTGAACTGTCCGAATTCTCACCGGACCAGACTACACTGTCACCGAAAATGTTCTCACTAGATAACGCAAAACTACCACCAAAAGTGATAACCAGATAGCATAGAACTGTCTCCGCACTGCGCCTCTGTACAACTAGGAATCACCGTACTTTCTCCAGAAGGCACTGGACTTGCATCGAGATGCACCGGAATCTCGTCGTGTACTACCGAACTACCACCGAAATTGCTACTAGCTGGTTGTACTACACCTTCTGCAACTGGACTTAATTGTCATGTACTTCTACCACCAGGGGGTGTTCCTAATAGGTTCGGAACTACCCAGGGATCTTGACATCTGCGGTGCTTGGGGTATGATTTGCCGGAACGTGCTACAGGAATATATCAAAGAATTCTTCGTCAATCTTTAATCTTCTATGCAAACAACTACTCCATTTCCCACAGACGGCACCAGTGTTTAAACCTTTGCCAGTTTAATCTATTTCAGTCCTGGGTTCTTGGGATGGTTAGGGTTCTTTTGTAAACAGAGGCCTTGTTTTTATTTTTCCAAATCTACAGATTAAGAATATACTACTTCACCAAATTAACGCGCTAGGTCAGATTATCATCCCAGTACTGTTTCGAATACGTTCTTCAACATCCTTCCACACCAGACAATTAACTGTATAACTTCTTCACTTATATCGTTAATCATTTTACTTAATACTTCATTAACCTCACTTAATGATTTAACGTAATCAACAGAATTAACAACAGACTCAACTTACACAAAGTTTCGGCAACAGCGCTTCGCGTCCGGCTCTCACCCAGACGAACACTCCGGTGATTACACCTTCTACTTCACGCGACTCTTTTCATTAATCTCCCAAAGGTTACAACTATGCACTATGCCTTTACATCATGTGTGTGACTTTTCAGAATATATATTACAAAAAATATGAGTTCCGTTCCGGCGGCTTACAGTGCCAAATGGGTTTGATGGCACACTACTTACTCTCTCCTTTGTCCTTGTGTGATTTGAAATCGAGAGGGAGCCAAGGCTCGGTATCAAGCTCAACATGTCTGAATTTTGCAATATATGAAGTGTAAAGGACCTTTTATGGCTAAAGACCTACAACAATTCTAGATTTTGTAAATGCTTCTAATTTCAACAGTTACATTCGAAGAGCAAAGGCCACTCTTGGACTGCACCCAACCTGTCAAGAGATTCTCTCGAGATCACCCAATGTTTAAACTAAGGAGACTTCTTTACCTTTGTCCATGTGACTACAAGGCCTTCTCCAGATTCATGCTTTCCCTTGTTTGCCTCTACCTCCATATCCATCATGTCGTTCTTCATTTTATTTTTTGGATTCCATAGTTCTTGGTGAATATAGAGGATCTACGAGCTCATGGACTACTTTCTTGCTGTTTTGCATGGCCTAAGAGTAGCCTAAGATTTTTGTGTCGGATCTCAGTTGAAATTAAAAGCTTAAACACAGCAGAAGATAAAGATATGTTCTCTTTCTTATATGGAAATATCTCTTCAGTAAAGTTAGTATCCATGCATTGCTACTAAGAATCGACAGGGCAAGACAGACTACCTTACTAGAAAAGCTAAAGATGCCTTAGTCAAAATTAGGAGGTCTACTGCATGATCGCATTGTGCCAACAATGGGGCCCAACATTGGTTGTGTTGAGGTGTGCAAACCAAAGCTCATCTTTTGGGATCAAGGTGTGTAGTCAAGATTGGTGCACAATTTGGGAGAAAAAGTTTTGAAGAGGCTCATGCATTGATCTACCTCATGGATGCTATTTGTCAAGCAAGATTTGGTGATGCCAAATCTGACTTAGAAAAGGTGTTTAACATGAGGATTTGTATGACACTTTCATGGGGGAAAAAATGAACCCTCCTTGGGCCTTTTAGATTAAGGTTTGATTAGTGATGGACCAATGAGAGGAGGGTGATGGACATAATCTAGTCCCTTAATCACATAGGCTAGGCATAGGCTTCCATGGTTTTTGTGTGGTCAAAGAAAAGAATACCACCTAGAACTAGTGGTTTTACTTGTGTGAATGGTTTTGAAAGGCTTAGAAATCAATGAGGGCCCTTGGATTAGCTCAATCATCCAAAGGTTGAGGTTGAATGGCAAAAGTCAAGGCAAGTTGCAACATGGGCCCTTAATTTGTGAGAAGGGAATGGTTGAGATGTGTTTGTTGCAAGAAAATGCACCTTTTCATAGAAGCCCTTGGATAAATGCTCCAATCGAACGGTTCTCCTTCAAATCTTTCAAGTTTGAGCACCTAAAACTGAGGCCATTGGATCTTAACTTGATCCAATGGTTGAGGATGTGATCTCGAAACCCAAAAGATGCCTTCAAGCATAAGCCCTTGGATTAGAGTTGCATCAGATGGCTCTGAAGCATCCTGAATTTGTTCTCAGCCCCAATTGTAGATCTCCATTGGATTGGCATCTCATCCTATGGCTCACATTCATTTTCGAATTGAGATCAGCCCCAAATCCGACCATGCATTGGATTTCCTCCCATCTAAGGGTCAAAAAACGTGTAGAGACTCTGAAAAAAAACTCATGGGATCCATCCTAGCTCCCATGCATGTCAGATCTTCTCTCTCTAATGTTTCAAACCTTTCAATCTAAGCCATTAAAATGGACCATCCAAAGGCCAAGAAAATTTCCTTTTTTAAATGCAAACAAAAAATTCTCTCAATCATTATTTTATTTGGGAATACCACTAGTGGTTTTCTACAACCCCTAATCTCCTAGATTAAGCTTTTTAATCCCTGAAAATTAGGAATCCATACAAGGCCCATGCAAAGCTCATTTTTTCCCCTATTAATGTTTCTCTTGTTTTTTCAAACAAATAGGATCTCCCAGAGGCCTTTTTGGGTGATGAGTTAGCAAATCATCTTAGAATGGAAAAGTTGCATGATTATGCTCATTTATCTCAACTTAGAATGACTATGTGGTGGTTGAAGGAGGTGTTTGCAACAGGAAAACTACACCATGCTCATTGATTAGCATAATGGATATGAGGGTTGTGTCCACTTCTGTAGCCATCATGGGGAAATAGTATTACCTGTTTTTATCCTTGCATCTGAGTAGGGCTCCAAACCTGCATGATGGTACTATCACCTACTGGAAAACAAGCATAATGGAACAGAATTTCAGTGCTCAAACAACAAGTGAAATATGCTCAGTTGTAACGAGCAGATACATATGTAGGAGAAGCAAAGGGGGATCTTGGCATAGAACTTTCATTGGTTCCCCATTTCTAGCAGCACTCACCAGAGTAGGGCAAAAAGACATTGAGGAGATCTCCAATGCATGCAAAGAGGCTGATCGATTCATTCAGTCATAACCTGGTAGGTACAGCAAACACATGCTTTTATAATTGGCTACAAGTAGGATTGAGGACCAAGGTGAAGCTTTGTCAGAAGTCATCAGCTAGCAGCTCTTTCCAGAGGAAATTTTCTTTGTCAAGACAATACCATGGTGGAATGCATCATGTGGTAAGAGGGACAAGATTCTTCTCAGGCTTGTGCCATGTGCTCCAACAGAAGAAAGAGCCCAAAAAAGGGAGAAATCAAACCTGTTCTAGAGTATCTCAATTACAACAGTCAGCCTTCATGTTTGAGGAATAATTGAATGCACATTAGCAGAAATATGATACCTGGTGTCTTGATCATTCAGCTTGCCTTTAGGCATCATGGATGGCTAAGGAAGGGTGATATATAACTGAAACACCATCTCCAGCTCCGAATGGCCTTTCCCAAGTATTCATTTGTAGAGTAGTCCCTATTTGATACCAACAAAAACTTGGTTGTGGTTGATGGTCAGAGGGCACCATTTCTGAGTCGTGGAGCTACTTGTCAAAAACCATGGCCCATCAGCAGCAAAAAGAATATACCAAGCACATTCACTCACATATGGGCAAGGTGCAACAAATGATGCACCAACAGATCTGTTGACAACATTATTATAGAAATTGGTCTTTGAGTGCTCGATGATTTGTGTAATTTCTTTGGTGTGAACTAATTTTGTGCTTGATGCAACTATGGATCTGATATTCTCTATGGCCTTCTCTGACCATCTGTTCACATCCAAGAAGTATTTCACTTACACATTGTGAGTTGGGCTGCTCATTCCCTGGCAAAAAAATGACTTTGGGACCTGGTGGCTACATCCAAGCGGGGAATAATAACATCAGTCATGTGCAAGATTGCTCATATTCTTATGCTACTGTGGCTCTTGATTTTCTGAATTTTTTGCTTTTGATCTATGATGGCGGCTTCTTTACAATTGGATTTGGGGTTAGTAATTGTGGCTTCACAAATCTCTGGAGCTCTATAGTAAAAAAGGAACTATTTGCTTGATCTATGCTTTTTGCCTAGCAAGGACGAATCAGTTATGTAGCAAGATTCTAAAGGTTTTCTTCTAGCCGATGGAAGAGTGAAAGATGAATGTACCAAAGTAGCCTACACATGAAGAAGCTACCTTGCTTGAGTGAGCTCCATGAATATGCACCCTAGGTACACCTGTATTTTTTTTTTGAACACTATTTGAAGACTTGTGCTCACCAACACATGCACTATGGTCGGCCTGATTACTCACAAACCGACTGATGAAGATCAACTTTCTTGAGCTGCCATTTGACCCAAGTTGGATGCTTACATGAGCATGCCTCCTTTGGAAATCTAGAGATTCGAAATCTATTCTATGGACCAAACATCTCTTGAAGATAAGGATGGAATGATATGGGAGTTAGCATGTCAGGGGTATGGCATACCTCAATTTTTGTGCTGGACTCAAAGAGGTTGAAGGTGGCTCTGAGGTTGGGGCATGCTATTCTTTTGGTCCATCTGACTATATGTCGCAGGGTAGTACTGTGACTAATGACAAATGATGAGTGGTGTGCCGCCTCCTCCGATAATACTCGCTCCTAGTGATTATTCCGAATATGTTTCACATAGATTTTTTCCTGAAATTTTGTAACTACCTTATTCAAAGGTGGCCCTATCCCCTACAATCAAACGCAGTATGTGATTCTCATGTCAGGTCTTGGTTGTATACAAGTCGAAACCTTGATTGCCCATGGGTGTGTCTTCTTGGGATTGGCTCTAATTTTTCCTATGTCTGCCAGGCATATGCTATAAAAACCCTTGCAGTCCATGGTCTTTTTCCTTCTCACCATGTGTATAAGCACTACAAGTTTGAACGATGCCAAATATCATTGTTTTAAGGTTGGAACCTAGATCTACTATTCAATTGCTTTCCTATTCAGGCTTACCCTTTCAGTTTATGTATGGACTCTGCTTCCACAACAAGATATGCAGCTATTGAGGATGATATCTACTTCCTTAGTCATCATGCAAGGACATTTGTAAATGACTCTGACATCTTCTGAGTACTGCCCCCTGACGATATCTAGTATCTCATCCTCCAGTCCAATAATCTATAGACTTCCACAGGATTGTTTGAGCCTGGATGATCCAAATATTATTGCAGCCTTGACTATAGTGTGATATATGGAACATGTTCATGCAAGGATTGCTCTATTGTGGGGTTGTTGCTCCCAATATGCTTTGGATGATATCTAGCATTGATTGATTTTTGGTTTTTAAGCTGCCACAACTTCTTATGGTAGTTGGTTCCTTGCTTGCTCCTTCATGATTTCAGTTGTTTTGCATTGTAGTTTTCAAGACTTACTCAGGAGAAATGGCTGCATATTTGGCAATAGAGGCTATTGTTTACATTGTTGGGTTGATTGCCTCCTAGGAGGATTGTGTCGCTCATCATTGAAGGACTCTCTAGTAGCTTGAAGAGCTACAGATTTGAAGAATCAAACTCAGACCAATTCAACAATGTATGATCCTCCTATCTTAGCTTTGTCGAGGACGACAAAGTCTAGGGGGAGGTGAGTGTTGGGCTATAGGATGTGAACACACCTTCTCTCATGTATATTTGAGGGCTTGCAGATGAGAACACCCTCTTAAGCCCTTTTTGATATTTCTCCAAAGACTATGGTAGAGAAGCTTCGTAAATAAACCACTTTTTGCACACATCTAGAAATCCCACATTGAAGAAATCCCCACGCTTTTAGTTCTTGGGATTTGGTAGCTAGAGAAAGAATATTTGCAAAATCTCAAAAGATGTGGTAGTTAGAAATGTGCTCCTTTTTTACTAGTCCAAAGGAGCACATGGGGAATTGTGCTTAGCCTATATATAGAGGCTCATTTTTGTAAGGAGGAGAGCTTTTGGTTCGATGTGCTCTCATGTATATATCTTTTAATGGAAAAACTCTTTTTTATCTTAAGGCTTTGTGCATGTAGCTCGAGCGTAAGCACCACCTCCTTTACTTGTCAATCTGCGAAGACGTGCGGACCCATATGATGACCGTGAGCAAGTGAAGGCACAAGTGCGTGGGTGAAAGCACACAAACATGCACACACATACACACACGCGCACAAGGTAAGATCAAAGAGAGGAACAATGGAAAGCTTCAATTACCAAAGAGTTCTCTTACAAAAGCTCTCTTCTCTAACAAGCTAACCTCAAAATTGAGCTCTCTAGCTCTTTTTATGGTTTTTTGACTAGTTTTGGCCCTGTCCAAACCTAGTGTCTGGCCTAGTTAAAAATTATGTTCCAGGGATTATTTGAGGGCTCAAACAGAGTCTAAAAATTATGAAAATTGGTAGGATGATACTTCTAATACTCCTCAAGCTGAAGGACTCCTCGACTTCAACAAAATGGAGTTACAAAAATGGAAGATGGTGTTTACAATGGTTTTTAGTGATGGAAATCACTATTTTTGTAGGATTTCTTCTGAAAATTTGGCATCAACTCCTTGGAGCTCCCTAATTGCCCCTTCTTCTTGTGTGTCCACCTCTTTGATGTGCTCTTGTGCTTTGTTCTTGACCTTCAGCTTCAACACTCCCTCCCCTCTCGAGTCTGTCGTCCCTAACAAACCCTTTTGTAATGGTTGTTCCCTGTAGTGCTTTGGGAGGTAGTGTCCATCCTAAGAGCCATCTATCTTCCAATTGTAGTAGGTTCTGTTGTTTGGTTCCTCATTTGTCATTGCGATCTTGTGCAAGTTGTAGCCCCTTGGTATATGCTTCTTCCTTGGATTCCAGCTTGAATGTGTCATTGTGGGTCTCCATTGATGTCCTCCAGATCTTCCAAAGATGATGTTCATATGTAGCTCATGACAAGTACTCGTAATCCATAATGAGTGATGGGTAAGTGTGTTAGTGCATGGGTTGAAGAAAGTATGTGCCTTGTGCACGGCCTTGTAAAGTGGCCCTATGCGTGCATACTTGGAAAATGCATTGGAAGAAATATGGTGCAAGAATTGGAGGTCTTGAGCAAAGTGCTCAAGGGCATGCTGACGAAGAGGTTTCCTAATCTATCATGGATATAATGTTGGCCAAGTAGGATATTGTTACTGTAGTGAATGGTCAATCGATGTGGATCTCTTTGTGGTGTACACCCGTCACTGTGATGGACCATTGGTTGGTCTAGCATTGTCGATGGATACCCTGGTTCATGGTCCATGGATGAAATTCTTTGAGTGCCTGATCCTGTCTTCTCTCTTCAAAGCAACATTTGCCAAATACTGAGAATTGAATTTCTTTATATTCCGTGACAACCAACATTGGGCAACTACACCAAGCTTAGTTTCACAAATTCTCTTTAGCTCACCATAAGCAGGAGTCTTCTCATACAGTATACGTACAAGGATTTACAGGGTACCAGAACTACCTCTTGTAGATATCTCCTTGGATGCTCTCATACATAGAGTAGTTAACCATCACTCAAGTTGCAGACCTTCAACCTCTTCCCTCCTACCATGGTAAGGGGAAACAATAGTTGTGGATGCCATGTTCATGCCAAGTTATGGACATCTACCAGATAAGGCAGCAATAATAGCGTCTGCTAGCGGAGACACACTTCTATCCAAACTGATAAGTGTCAGTAATCAACGGTTCCACCTTCACATAAGCATGATTCATTCATGTTCCATGCGCCAAACCTGGGAACAAACACTCTCTTCTTCTCTTTTTTTTTTTTTACAATGTCACAAACAAGAAGACAGATGTTAGTATCAGAAAAAATAGTTGACATATGTCAATGTGCTCTTGTGCATGGGACTCTCAAATGTGTCTATGCACGGCCATGTAATGTGGCCCTATGTTAATGCATACTTTGGAAATGCATGACCTAAATGGTGCAAAAGACTGGATTGTGCAAGGAGCACATGGTTGTCACTCGTCGAGATTGTCAACGTTTCTTGCAGACGTTGAGGTAGCCTGTGTTGGAGGTATCCATTGGATCCCTGAATGACAAGTGATCTTTCCTCCTTATAGGGATCCATTTTAGAATTGTGAGTGGCTGCGTACGGGTCACTTTTGATTTCTTCACCTTTGAGTGGTTGCATAAGATCTGTATCCCACGTGGTTGGTTCTTTGGTTGTGTGGATGCTACTAGTACTTTTGGCTTCCATACACATACCCTTGTTGTTGGTATTCTAACTCTTGTTGAAGAGGTGAGTTGGTCTACTTTTGGTTTTGGTGTTGGGTTCTGACCCTTGCCTCGCCTCGGCTTCTTTGTTGAGACTTTCCTCATGTGGGAGAGCATAGGTTGTTGTGTATGTAAGAGCTTCGTGGGTACCCATATTGGTAATTATCCTTGTTGAGCTACAACTAATTTCTTGGGCATCCAAACTTGTCGAATACCTTGTGGTTGAGCTTGTCCTAGCTTCTTCGTTCGTCTTCTGGCCTAGTTGGCTTGCATGGATCAGAATTGTGGGGGCAAGCCGGTGGTTGCTCTCCTTTTTGTACCCAGATCTACTTCATGCCCGTAAATGCTTTCTTGTTGAATAGTGTCTTTCTATTTGATATAGCAGTTGTCTTGAATTGTTGTACTTGCCTTTGTGGTGGAACTACTATGACTGCATTAGTCTTTGAAGAGGAAGAGAGATCCACTCGCCTTCGAACCTTTTCTTCCACGATTGACTCCTTCTGCATCATAGAGCTTTTGACACATACAACACCTTCTTCTATATGATTAGTCTTAGAAGAACTAAGAGAATGTGTGACACCTGGAATGCATTGTTCCCGTACCCAAACTTGAAGAATTTGACTTTTTAGGTTCAAGTTGACTGCATGGTCATAAATCCAATCCTGAACCAAGACAAGTGGTTCTGTAAGGTCCTCATCGTGACATACTAGCATTTTGACTTTCATTGGAACATCTTGAAGGTAGATGGAAAGTTCCACCTCACCCAAACAAGGGGTTTCCACACCTCCCAATCCTATGAGATAGGCTTCTATTGGATTGATGTTCAATTGCAAGTCCTGGCAGTATGAAAGTCTAACTACACTAGTTGTTGCACCTGAGTCAATCAATGCTCTCATGGTCCTCATGTTATCTCCGTGTCCCACCTCTAAGGTCACAAAGGGACGTCGATCCCTTATTCAAGAAGTAACTATGCCCAATTTTTGGCACATGTCCATGTGATATTTTGGGGCTTTCGGGTTGACATCTAGGCCTAGTCACCTTAACTTATTTTTCCTAGTGTGCTCTCTGGCCTCTGCCTGTGCTTCTTCTCTTACTCTTAACTCTTCTTCTTTTCACTTCTTAGCAGTGTTGAGTCTCATTAGGATATCCTTTGTAAGAGGTTCTTGATATAGCTTGACTCTACATCCACTAATATAGTTTGGCAAGATACCACCTTCTAAAGTAGCCAATTGAACCGCACCGCTAGTGGAAATTCTATTAATGATCATGGGTCCATATCCTCATTTTTCCAACTTACAGGTATGTTTTTTTAGTTATAAACCAACACTAGATCTCCCTTTCAGTCCCTTATCCTTGATGTGTGCATCGAAGTATGTCTTTTGCCTTTTCTTTGCAGCGTAGATACAGGTTGCCGCTTTTAGTCTAGTCTCACCTAAGTGTTCTAAATCAAAGATCCTGGATGACAACTCATGTCCATTCCACTCATGCTCTTGTGCTAGCTTTAAAGCTGGGATTAGGAAATCTAATGGTAGCACAACATTCTCGCCAAAGACCATCTGAAATGGGGTGGCATTGAGTACCATTTTATAGGTTGTTGGAGATAGACGTCTGCGGAAGCACGCGAACAGCACAAGGAAGGAGAAGAAGCTTGGAGCACAACACACAATAATGAATGTATTACTAGAGAATGTACAAAGATAAGTAGCCCATTAGGGCAATAGGCATATATACAAGCCGGGGGGAAAAAACCTCTTAAAGAGGGAAAAAAGTGCCCCAGTGGTCCTAGTGTGTTCACAAAGATCACTACCTAAATATATCAACAAATCCCCCCTGGGAGTGATGTGGTGAACAAGGAGCTGGCACTCATGTATAAGGAAGTGCCAAGCTATGTGGAAATCACTCCACAAAAGGAAGTAAGCCCAAAGCTTTGCGGAAAGCTTCAAACTTCTCCCTACGTAGAGCCTTCGTGAAAAGGTCTGCAATGTTCTCCTATGTGGGCACATATGCCAAGCTGATCTCCCCAGCAGAGAACCTCTCCTTGACATAAGTGATAATGCACCTCAATGTGCTTAGTGTGAGCATGGAACACAGGGTTCCTCGCAACTTCCAATGCACTCTAACTGTCAATGAAGATGGTGTGGCAGAAGTCTGACCAACACCCAAATCAGCCATAAGGCGTCTGAGCCACACACACTCAACACTCGCTGTGAAAGCTGCCCTACACTCAGCCTCACAACTGGAAGTGGACACAGTAGGATGCTTCTTGCTCAACCAAGATATACATGAGCTACCAAGCATGAAGCAAAAGCCACTAGTGGACACACGAGTATCATAGCAACCAACCCAATCAGAGTCAGAAAAAGCATGCAAATCTAGCGGTAGTGATCCCCCCTTCGGATAAAACAATCCAAGTAGCCGAGTACCACTCAAATAGCAAAAGATGCGCTTAACTATCTGCCAATGCTTGACTCCTGGGCAATGCATAAACCTGCTCATCTGTGAGACTACAAACTGAATATCTGGCCGAGTAATGCATAAGTAAATCAAGCATCCAACAGCCTGCTGATAGAGAACAGCATCAAATGCATCTCCGACATCATGAAGACTCAATCATAAACCTATCTCCATAGGAGTGGCAATAGGCTTACAGTCTTCAAGGCCAAAACGCTGCAATAATGTGTCAATATATTTCGTTTGACACAAAGCCATTCCACCATCAACTTGCATAAACTGAATGCCCAAATAGTGATGCAAATGCCTCAAATCAGACATCTCAAATGAGGCATGCAAATCAGCCTTAAAATCAGCAATATGCTTCTCAATAGGACCACTGAGCAGCATGTTGTCAACATAGACAACAATGATCAGGAGCACATCATTAGCACGCTTAACATATAAGGTGCTTTCAGTTGGACTGTTCTCAAAACCATGTGCAATCAGATAGGCATGTATCTTCTCATACCAAGCACGTGGTGCTTGCTTTAAACCATATAATGCCTTCTTTAACCTGCACACCTCATTTTCATGCCCTTTCTACACAAAGCCACGGGGCTGAGAAACATACACTTCTTCATGCAAGTCACCATTCAGAAATGCTATTTTAATGTCCAACTGATGTACATTCCAACCATGATGAGCTACAAGTGCACAGATGCTCCGAACAGTAGTCATACGGCATGTGGGTCAAAAGGTCTCATCAAAATCAATGCCTCTTTCCTGTGCATAACCCTTTCCAACAAGCCTAGCCTTATACCTGTCAATTGTACCATCCGGTTTATGCTTCACCTTGTATACCCACTTAGTGCCAGTGCCCTTCTTGTGAGGAGGCAAGTCACATAAAGACCAAGTACCATTCTTCATTATAGCATCATATTCAGATTGCATAGCAGTCATCCAATTTTCTGAATTTTGTGCTTCATCAAACGAAATAGGCTCATTCTCATCACAGAGACTAGATGCAGCCATAACATAGAAATCTGATGCAAAAGAGGCACTATGAGAGCCTGAACGAGTACGATATGACAGAGATGCATCTAGTTTGCTGTCACGCAAGGTCTGCACCAGGCATTTTGGCATAGTTCTTGCCTGCTCATTATCAGCTCTCTCATCAATAAGTGCATCATGTACATCTGCATCAGAAATCGAATTATGTGCACCATCACATGAAACCTGCAAAGGCTGAGAAGTTGCCTCATTAGGACTAGCCTAGACTGTCCACCTGTAAAAAGAGGCAACAAAGTATCATACATGTCTTTGGAGCTCATAGATGTCTCCTTAGTACATGAAAGCAATGGCTGAATAGCATCTTCCACAAAAACAATATCACGGCTAACCAAAATGCGTTTAGTCTGTGGATGATATAGACGATAGCCTTTACTTTCAGAACTGTACCCAACAAAAATACATTTTACTCCTTTATCATCCAATTTTCTATGATGTTGTTTAAGCACTAATGCATATGCCAAACAACCAAAAACACGCAGATGAGCGACAGATGGCTTGCAGTCATGCCAAGCCTCATATGGAGTGATAGACTCCAGCGCTTTAGTGGGACACCTATTCAGTACATATGCTGCACACATGACAGCCTCAAGCCAGAAACTATGTGGTAAAGCTTGACTCTTGACCATACACCTTGCCATCTCCATGAGTGACATGTTCTTTCGTTCAGCAACTCCATTCTATTGAGGTGTATCCGGCATTGTACACTCCTGTTTTATCCCACGTTCAGCCAGAAATGCATTAAAATCAGAAGACATATATTCCCCCCCTCGATCAGAACGGAGGGTGCCCATTTTACATGCTGACAGATTTTCAGCCAAAACCAAAAACTGTTTGAAGCACATAAACACTTCGAACTTTTCCTTCAATGGATATACCCATGCATGCCTGGAAAAATCATCGATGAAAGTCACGAAGTAAAGATAATTTCCAAAAGTAGGTGTCTTCTTAGGACCACAGACATCACTATGTACAAGCTGCAATTTCTGAATAGCCCGAACTGAACCATCTTTTGGAAAGGACGAACACTACATTTTGCCCAAAATACAGCCTTCACAAACATGTTTTCCAGGTGCCTCAAGTTTGGGCAAAGAGGACACCATTTGAGATTTTTACAGGCGTAGAAAACAAAATTTAGATGACCAAAGCATGCATGCCAAAGCTTTGCATCTGACATAGCCTGAGAATCATTTACTGCACATGCCGAATCGTTTACAGATCTTTCATAGTCTATGAGCTTATACAGCCCACAACATAAAATGCCAGAAGCAATAATCACATCGCCATTTGATAGATCATGAACTGTACACCTGTCATCAACAAATTTCACAACCAAGCCAATCTTGGCTAATGCAGAAACTGATAATAGGTTCTTCTTGATCCTTGGCACAAATAAAGCATCTGACAAAGTGAAAGAACTACCATCAACAGTATTCAAAATGATCTTACCAACTCCCATAACAGGATAAGAGGAGTTGTTGGCGCATGTAATAGTATTCCCTGTAGGGGTAGGCTTGAGTGAAGAGAAGAAACTGCGCTGTGAGGTAATATGTTTGGTCGTCCACTACCAAACATCTGAGTCTACTGCAGACATGTACTGCTCATGAGAAGATGGGTCAAAACTGTAGACAATAGTAAACGCCCATTCTTCTTCCTACACAAGATTAGCAAACTCTGTTTTTGGTGTAGAGGCCTCCGCAACGTCCATTCCAACCTCTTTGTTCTTTGCCTCTTTAACAGCTAGTTTTGGACAGTTCTTTATGATATGATCATTCCCTTTACAGTACTTACAAAACAAATTCTACTTTTCTAATTTCTTCTCATCTTTATCTTCCTTCTTCGAATGTGCAAAATTAGCAGATTTCTACTTACTAGTTGAAGAGCTCCATTTTCCTTTGCCCTTCTGACTAGCCAAGAAAGCTTGATCTGCAACTCGCATAATGGACCTGTTCTGCTTGGAGTGATCTTCCTGCAACAAAACAGAGACTAACTCCTCAAATGATAAGGCATTTGGATTGCCTTTCATCATCAACCGAAGAGTAGAAGCAAAACTCTGATATGAATTAAGAAGACCATTCAGAATGGTCTACACAAGTGAGCTATCTCGTATAACCTCATTAACAAAAATCAATTGTTCCTTCAAGTCTTTGATCTTCATTAGGAAACTGTCCATAGAATCACCTTCATTCATGTGCTCACTCTCCAACTGTTTTTGGAGGTAAGCAACACGAGCCTCATTCCTAGCTTGGTACAATGTGATAAGTGTATCTCAAGTATCCTTAGTTGTTCTGCAAGAGTGAATGTGAGGGATAATGGCACATTTGACAGACAAAGCTATCAATGCATGTGCATGGGCATCTCTGTCATCCCAGCAAATCTGCGTTGCAGTAGGTGCAGCAGAAACTGCAGCACGAACAAGAATATGTAGAATATCATCATCTTCAACACCTTCTGCATCAGCTTCAATACCTGCAGTTGTAACAGTTGCAGGTGTGATAGGACGTTTTTCGACACCCTGCACAATGTTCCACAGTCTTTTTGCAACCAACACATGTCGCATCATATAAGCCCATAACGGGTAGTTGGTACCATCCAACTAATCCTCAATAGCCAACATACGGAATACATCATTGCTTTCAGCCATGGTCGGTGACTAAAATACCTTGATGCAGAAAATTGATTGTATCTCAAAAAGTTGAATAGAACTACCCAGACAAGTTTCGCTAGACCTGTAGCAAACTTCGAGACACTTATATTGGTGAATAGAAACTAGTATATACCTTTGGCACAAAAAGAAAAAATAGCCTACACAAGCATTGCGATAGTGCATTCGGAGGCCTAAACGAGCTCAGATCGCAATTTCGGCACCACATAGCAAAGCTGTTTTGATCTCGGAAACACCCTGAGTATGCTCACCAAAATTCGTGCGATTCTGAGACAACAACCGGAGGAGTGCCGACGATGCCCTAGATGAAGCGACAAGCTGCTCTGATACCAATTGTTGGAGATCGATGTCTGCGGAAGCACACGAACAGCACAAGGAAGGAGAAGAAGCTTGGAGCACAACACACAATACTGAATGCATTACTAGAGAATGTACAAAGATAAGTAACCCATTAGGGGAATAGGCGTATACACAAGCCGGGGGAAAAAAACCTCCTAAAGAGGGAAAAAAGTGCCCTGGCGGTCCTAGTGTGTTCATGCACATCACTACCTTAATATATCAACATAGGAAACTCGGTAAGCCCAAACAGCATGATGAAGTTGTTTGTCCCAATCAGAGCATTTATTATTTACAAGTTTGGTCAAGACATTACATAGGATCTTGTTTGTGCTCTAAGCTTGTCTGTTAGCTTGTGGATGATAGGGGGCAGACTTCTTATGTATCACCAAGAATTCTTGGAGAAGATTTTTAATGACTTCATTCAAGAAGTGTGTGCCTCTATCGCTCACTAACTCTATTGGTAGTCCATATCTTGTGAACACATTCTCAAATAAGAATTTAGCTATTGTTTGAGCATCATTCTTTGTTGTGGCTTTAAACTCTACCCACTTTGTAAGGTTTTGAAGCTCAAGGTCAAGGACAAAGCATGGAAGCGCATCAAGGAAGTGGACACACAAGAAGAGAGCTCCAAGAAGCACCTGTCAAATTTTCAAAAGAAAATCCCTATAAAATAGTGATTTTTATCACTAAAAACCATTGTAAATACCATTTTCCATTTTTGTAACTCCATTTTGTTCAAGCCGAGGAGTCCTCGAGCTTGAGGGGTATTAGAACTATCATCCTTCCAATTGTCATAATTTTTAGACTCCATTTGGGCCCCCAAATAAGCCTTGGAACCTAATTTTTAACTAGGCCGGACACTAGGTCTAGACAAGGCCAAAACCACTCAAAGAAACTATAAAAAGGGTTGGAGAGCTCATTTTTGGGGTTAGCTTGTTGTAGATTTGAGCTTTGGAAGAGATTTCTTTTGTAATCGAAGATCTTCCATTGCTCCACTCTTTGCTCTTACCTTGTGGGCGTGTGTGTGTATGTGTGTGCATGCTTGTGTGCTTTCACTCATGCACTTGTGCCATCACTTGCTCATAGTCTTCATACTAGTCCTCACATCTCTGCGGATTGACATTTATGAGGTGAAGCTCCTCAAGTTGGTACACCATTGTGCTAGAGTGACACCAAATTTGGCGTCGTTGCTGGGGAGAGAGCTTGGAGGACGAGCGTGTGATGATAAGGCATAGAGTAGCGACGTTGGAAGGTAAAAAAATCACCATTTTTAGTTCAATTTTTAAGTTTTTCTTCTCTTTCATCTTCATCATCATCATCATCTCCACCGACCTTCATCTTCTCAGTTTTTTCCATTTTCTAGAGTACATTCACCTCATTTTTCATTTGGGGCTACGAGCAAGAAGCTTAGAGGGGGTACAGAGTTGAAACGCTGGAGAAATACTACCAAAATACCCAAAAAATTGAGTGATCAGTCTCGGACGTGACAAGACATGCGCAAAATGTCGTGAGTGTGATATCGTGGGTTTGAAGAGAGATTTTGCATCTACAGACACATAGGAGTGACACGGAGGACACAAGGTACTCATATTTGCAAAAAATTTTGAATTTGGACTCCAAAAAATACAGGTGTCATGATTTCCCATGGTTGAGTATCGCGACATTTACCTTTGTCGAATATCGTGTTTGTCTCGCGACATTCAACAAGTGTTGTGATTGTCTCACGACATTTGACAAGTGTTGGATATCGTGATTGTCTCGCGACATTTGACAAGTGTCGAGTATCATGGTTGCATCGCAACATTCAACAAGTGTCGAATATCGTGATTGTCTCGTGACGTTTGTCAAGTGTCGAGTGTCGTGGACGGCCAAGTGTCGCGACATCTGCCAAGTGTCGTGTGTTGTGAATGTCAGGTGTCAAGTCTCGTGGACATCAAGTGTCGCGACATCTGCAAGCTGTTGAGTGTCGTGTGGCCAAGTGTCGCAACATTCCTCAGGTGTCGAGTGTCGAGTGTTGTGCTTAGGGCCAAGTTTTGCGATATCTGACGGGTTTCATGTGTCATGATTGATCAAGTGTCGAGTGTCGCCTACTCCAAGTGTCGTGATACTTACTAAGTGTCGTGTATCGCCTGTTCTGAAGTAATCCCAGAGAGGTCTTGTTTCCCTATTTTAACCCCTAGAACCCTGAACTGGCATAGCTTTCTCATACGAAATCCGTTTGCAGTGATTTTGGGTTCGTTGGAAAGCTCGTGGGGAGTACAAGAAAAACTTTAGGTTGACTACAACAGTCAAATTAATACGTGGATGATTAGATATAGTATTTTTAAGTTGACCTCACGTGGACTAAGAAACCAAGGAGTTCCAAAGGATTATGAGCAATACAAGGGGAAATTTTGGTCTTATAGACAAAGCTTATGAACCTAAGATCTGGAAGACACTTAGGCAAGGATAGGCAAAGCATTAGATCATCTGAGGCTAGTGTCAACAATACAGCTAAGTCTTGGGCACAACAACTAAGTGGTTATCCCTACCTGCTAAGTTCCGCAACAAGTCACTCAAAAATTTCTTTCAACATGGAAAGACCCACATGTAGCTCAAGTACTTCCTACTTACAGACACCAGAAGGTCCTTAGAAGACACAATTGGAATATATCAGGACCAACCAATTAGGTGCACGCATCTATGAGGATGGCCTGAGACGATCAGTGGTCCAACTCAAAAATCCCGATCAACCCTTTGGACTTGAACACCTAGTGTTCAAGTTCAAAGAGGGGTCATACGTGGATAAGGAAGGAACCATGTATGCGGTAACCAACCTCCCAGACATGACATATGAGTTTGGAAATATCATTACTGAGAATGAGATAGGAGACCTAGAGCAAGGGGACCTAGGAGGAGAACCAAAGACACCTAGAGGTAAGTCGATTAGTAATCACTCCAGATTGGATCCCTCAGGATAACAAAAGCATAGAACTGTTCTTAAATAGAGAAACAGAGGAAGACTTTTGGAGATTCAGGCTAGATCGACCCAGCCCAGTTGTCACCATCTATGAATTCAAGGATCCGGAGACACTAGGGAAAGTTGTCTATCTGGATCACACATCTGAGAAAATGTTCTTGGTAACAGAGCAGGATAGGCATGCATACACTTGGCAGGGTGAATCAATTTTCCCTCCATCAAGATCTAGTGTTTCCCATGGTATCCAAGGAGCAGAATCATCCAAGTCTCATGAAACCCAGAGGGAAAGAACTAGAGAGAGAGAGACCTGAGGTAAGCTTTGCAAACACTGTGGGCAGAGATAGATCAGGATATGGAACTGAAAGACCTGAAAGGGAGAGACATAGAGTACATAGGCATCAAAGAGATGAACATGATTTTCCATTGCCTAGACCATGAGAGCACTCAAGAACCCTTAGACCCTCTCAAGTGGTTAAGATAATGAAGAACTACTTTGATGGTTCAGGAGATCCTTATGATCATGTGGCCGAGTTCAAACAAGTGTTAAGAGCTGAGCAAGTTGAGGACTTGTTCACACAGTTTGAGGCATTTGGTTTAACTCTTAAGGATACTGCCTTAGCTTGGTTTCAACCCCTAAATAGTCACAACTATCGAGATATAGGCCAACTGTTAGAAGAATTCATTGTAGAATTTTCCAAGAGTGGTATTAGGCATAACACATCATCCTTAATCCATAGCTTCAAGCAGACACCCCAAGAAACAGTGCGACTTGCAGGAAGACAGTTCAGACAGTACCTAGAAAGATGTCGTGTACCAGAATTACCCACAACGGCCAAACAAGTGGTCTTATTTTTAGATGGCTTACTGAGCACCAAGTTAAGATCATACGTGTACTTGAAAGAGCCTAGATCCATAGAAGAGTGTGTGCGGATGTGCATAGACATAGAAGACAACTTGGGTGAGGACCTAGAATTATCCAAATCCATAAGGATTCTGACAATTCTACTAGTCATACCTCCGGAGATAAATGAGATAGCTGAGCAAGTGGCCAAGAAGCTAGGAGTCCAAAATAGACAAATGCCAAGGGTCACCCCATTGAAGCGATGTTATACATGTGGAGGAGATCACATGGCTAATGTCTACCCAGTGACGACTCAACCCCAAGGGAACCCTAATGCTCTGTATTGCACCATTGAGAGAAAATACACAAATCATACGGCTCAAGATTGTCCATACAATAGGCAAGCTGTTAGGAAAAATTATCAACAACCTTACCAACAAGGTCGGTTTCAGAACCAATACCAACAGCCATATTATAGACCACGACAGCAATATCAGGCAACATACAGGCCACAACCAGCCCTAGGAAACCAACCACCAGCTAGGGCATAGGCATTAAAATAGGATAAACTAGATGAAAAATCAGAGTCAAGTGAATCAGGAGAGCCTAATAAGAGGAAAACAAGAACATGGAAAAATACCAGGGAGAGGACCAATCGTAAGTGGAATAAAAAGATATCCGAACTAGGAGAAAGCCTGAATGACGCAAAAACAAAAATAGAAGACATTGCATCTCAAAGCCCCTCGCATGTTGAAGCTCCATCCACTCCACCTCATCCCACCCCACCACCCACTGTAAATAAACCACAACCAGGGTCTATTCTTGCAGATCCAACCCTAGAAGGCTTGGACATGATGTTCAAGGCCTACCAGGCTCGACTTCAAGAAGGGCCAACAGCTGCAAACCTAGACAAGAGTTACCCTACAACAAATTTAGAGATTGAACGGACAAAAATGTGCATGAAAATGGTAGAGCTAGCTCAGGCTATGCTCAAAACCAGTCAACAGTTCAATCAAACAAACTCTATCAAGCCAGATTTGCATTTCCAAGGCTTATTAGAAAGATTAGAGCAATTGGTGAACAAACCCCAGGTTTCTTTACCTCCACAGGCTCAACCAGTTATTGAAAGAGAAAGCTCACTACCAAGGAAGGCTTATGTTCCTGATTTCGTGGATTAAGAGACACCTCTTTCAATTCAACAGTACTCTCAAGAGTTTTTGCGGGAAATACAAGAAGAAAAATGGGCCAAGGAGAAGGGTAATCCCCCTCCTATTCTTGAAATTGATGACCGACATGATCAATTCCCCCAAGACATTCCATCTATCTATGGAGAGCAAATAGAGCAACAAGAGGACGAAAGATTAGATGTCGAATCTAATTCTTTACAAGAGTTGCCTCAATTCACAGGCCCATGGGAATCTGAATCTGTCCATATTAGAGCTCCCACAATACTGGTAAGAAACGAAGACTAAGTGGTTCCAAGAAACATTGATGTCATGAAGAACACTAAGGTTCAATGTCATCTCACCGTAGAAGAGCTGCTCAAAGCAAAACCTGAGCTATGGAATCATGTGAAGGATCAAGTTCCATAACTTATTTCCAATATGCCAAAAGCAGGTTCTAAGCACAAAGTTCTAGAGATACCTCTCAATAAAATAGGGGACATGAGTGAAGGTGAAGAAGGTAACACTTATCTTCTGATCACCTATCAGGGTTACACAACCAAAGCAATCGTAGATTCAGGTGCTGGTGTTGCTATTGCGACCACCTCCTTGTGGAAGCGATGGGGCAAACCCACATTAAGACCAACTAGAATGAAGCTTCAAATGGCCGACGGTCATTTTGAAAGACCTCTACCGAGAGGGAAGGCTTAGACATGGTATATGCTGTGAAAAAGTTTAGACACTATCTATTGGCCAATAAGTTTGAGTTTTTCACTGATCATCAAGCTTTACTATATTTGGTCAATAAACCTTGCAATACAGGCCGCTTAGTAAGATGGTTCCTCTTACTAATGGAATAGGACTTTGAAGTTGTTGTCAGGAAAGGTAGGACCCACTTTAGGGCGGACCATCTTTCTCGCACCACTTCAGGAGAGCCACCGCAAGGAGTGTCTGATGAACTACTTGACGCTTATCTATTCAATTTAGAGGTTGTTCCTAAATGGGCAAATAAGTTGGTACCAGTCCTAACCTTCGGCCCTGCAAATAAGAACGTAAAAACAAACAAGGAAGAAATTGTAAGATCAGAAAAATATCAAATATTGGTAGGAAGCATGTATAAACAAGATATAGAGGGTGTATTAGCTTGTTGTGTCGACGAAGATGAACATAGCAGTTGGTTGCAACAAGCCCGTGAAGGATTGCTAGGAAATCACTATTCTAAAAAGCGAACCTTGCAAAATCTAAAACATTTAGGAGTGTATTGGCCTAGCATGGACAAAGAAATTCATGAGTGGATCAAGAATTGTCCAATATGTCAAGAGAGACCCCCAGTGGAGCGTGCTACCCTTTATCACATGTTATTAATTCCGGAGTGGAGTGCTCCATTGGTAGAATTCATGAGATCGAGAACATTACCCAATGAGGCTAGTCTAGCAAGAAGATGAAGTATGGAGCAAGAGGCTCAAGACTACGCCTTAGTAGGAGATAACCTATATAGGAGAGGCAAAGATGGATACCTAAGACTATGCGTTCATGAATCAGATTATTTGAAAATCTTAGAAACTACCCATAGCAATGTTGCAGGCGGACATTTTGGTCCTAACCGAGTAATCAAGACGATTCTATTTTCAGGACTTTGGTGGCCCACTCTTCATATGGATGCACATACCTATGTGAAGAAATGTGACACATGCCAATGCACCCAATATCCTATCAGGAAAGATGAGATGCCTTTGAGGCCAATGATGGGAGGACGTGCATTCTCGAAGTGGGGTATAGACTTCCTTGGTCCTATTAACCCCCCAGCTAGAAACTCCCATACAGAGTACATTATTGTAGCCACAAATTACCTTACCAAATGGGTAGAAGTAAAAGCCATGACAAAGAATGATGTTCAAACGACAGCTAAGTTCTTATTTGAGAATGTGTTCACCAGATATGGGTTACCAATAGAGTTAGTAAGTGATAGAGATATGCACTTCTTGAACGAGGTCATTGAAAATCTCCTTCAAGAATTCATGGTGATACACAAGAAGTCTGCCCCTTATCATCCGCAAGCCAACAGACAAGCTGAGAGCACGAATAAGATCCTATGTAATATGTTGACAAAACTGGTAAATAATAAATGCTTTGATTGGGACAAACAGCTTCATCATGTTGTTTGGGCTTATTGAGTTGCCTACAAACCAGTACTCAATGCCACCCCATTTCAGATGGTCTTCGGACAGAATGTTGTGCTACCATTAGACTTCCTAATCCTAGCTTTAAAGGTAGCACAAGAGCATGAGTGGCATGGACATGAATTGTCCTCTAGTATCTTTGATCTAGAACGCTTAGATGAGACGAGGCTACGAGCGGTAGCAGACATCTATGTTGCAAAGAAAAGACAAAAGGCATACTTTGATGCACACATCAAAGATAAAGGATTGAAAGAGAGAGACCTAGTGCTGGTGTATACGCTAAAGCAACATGCCCAAAAATTGGAGAAACGAGGATATGGACCCATGATCATTAATAGAATCTCCACTAGTGGAGCAGTTCAATTAGCCACTTTAGAAGGTGATATCTTGCCGAACTATATAAGTGGTTGTCGAGTCAGGTTATATCAAGAACCTCTTACAGAGGATATGATCATGAGACTCAACACTGCTAAGAAGCGAAAGGAAGAGGAGTTAAGGGTCAGAGAAGAAGCACAAGCAGAGGCTAGAGAGCGCATCAGAAGAAATAAGTTAAGGCGTAGTGATCCCCCCTTGGGATAAAACAACCCAAGTAGTCGAGTACCACTCAAGTAGTGAAAGATGCGCTTAATTGCCTGCCAATGCTTGACACCTGGGCAATGCATAAACCTGCTCATCTATGAGATTGCAAACTGAATATCTGGTCGAGTAATGCATAAGTAAATCAGGCATCCAACAGCCTGCTGATAGAGGACAACATCAAATGCATCTCCAGCATCATGAAGACTCAATCGTAAACCTATCTCCATAGGAGTGGTGATAGGCTTACAATCTTCAAGGCCAAAACACTGCAATAATGTGTCAATATATTTCGTTTGACACAAAGCCAATCCACCATCAACTTGCATAAACTGAACGCCCGAATAGTGATGCAAATGCCCCAAATCAGACATCTCAAATGAGGCATGCAAATCAGCCTTAAAATCAGCAATATGCTTCTCAATAGGACTAGTGAGCAACATGTCATCAACATAGACAACAATGATCAGAAGCACATCATTAGCATGCTTAACATATAAGGTGCTCTCAGTTGGACTGTTCACAAAACCATGTGCAATCAGATAGACATGTATCTTCTCATACCAAGCACGTGGTGCTTGCTTTAAACCATATAATGCCTTCTTTAACCTACACACCTGGTTTTCATGCCCTTTCTGCACAAAACCACGGGGCTGAAAAACATACACTTCTTCATGCAAGTCACCATTCAAAAATGTAGTTTTAATGTCCAATTGATGTACATTCCAACCATGATGGGCTGCAAGTGCACAAATGCTTCGAACAGTAGTCATACAACATGTGGGTGCAAAGGTCTCATCAAAATCAATGCCTCTTTCCAGTGCATAACCCTTTGCAACAAGCCTAGCCTTATACCTGTCAACTGTACTATCAGGTTTACGCTTCAGCTTGTATACCCACTTAGTACCAATGGCTTTCTTGCTAGGAGGCAAGTCACATAAAGACCAAGTACCATTCTTCATTATAGCATCATATTTAGATTGCATAGCAGCCATCCAATTTCTTGAATTTTGTGCTTCATCAAAAGAAACAGGCTCATTCTCATCACAGAGACTAGATGCAGCCATAGCATAACAATCTGATGCAAAGGAGGCACTATGAGAGCCTGAACGAGTACGATATGATAAAGGTGCATCTAATTTGCTGTCATGCAAAGTCTGCACCAGCCATTTTGGCATAGTTTTTGCCTCCTCAATATCAGCTCTCTCATCAACAAGTGCATCATGTAAATCTGCATCAGAAATGGGATGATCTGCATCATTACATGAAACCTGCAAAGGCTGAGAAGTTGCCTCACTAAGACTAGCAGTAGACTGTCCACCTATAAAAAGAGGCATCAAAGTATCATACATGTCTTTGGAGCTAACATATGTCTCCTTAGTACATGAAAGCAATGGCTGAATAGCATCTTCCACAAAAACAACATCACGGCTAACCAGAATGCGTTTAGTCTGTGGATGATACAGACGATAGCCTTTACTTTCAGAACTGTACCCAACAAAATTACATTTTAGTGCCTTATCATCTAATTTTTTGCGATGTTGTTCAGGCACTAGTGCATATGCCAAACAAGCAAAAACCCACAGATGAGCAACAAATGGCTTGTGATCATGCCAAGCCTCATATGAAGTGATAGACTGCAGCACTTTAGTGGGACACCTGTTAAGTACATATGCTGCACACATGAAAGCCTCAAGCCAGAAACTATGTGGTAAAGCCTGACTCTTGACCATACACCTCGCCATCTCCATGAGTGACCTCTTCTTCCGTTCAGCAACTCCATTCAGTTGAGGTGTATACGGCACTGTACACTGGTGTTTTATCCCACGTTTAGCAAAAAATGCATTAAAATCAGAAGACATATATTCCCCCCCTCGATCAGAACGGAGGGTGCCCATTTTACATCCTGACATATTTTCAGCCAAAACCAAAAACTGTTTGAAGCACAAAAACACTTGAGACTTTGCCTTCAATGGATATACCCATGCATGCCTGGAAAAATCTTCAATGAAAGTCACGAAGTAAAGATAGTTTCCAAAAGAAGGTGTCTGCATAGGACCACAGACATCACTATGTACAAGCTGCAATTTCTGAGTAGCCTGAACTCAACCATCTTTTGGAAAGGAGGAATGCTGCATTTTGCCCAAAATACAGCCTTCACATACATGTTTTCGAGGTGCCTCAAGATTGGGCAAAGAAGACACCATATCATATTTCTAGAGGCGTAGCAAACTAGCTAAATTCAGATGACCAAAGCATGCATGCCAAAGCTTTGCATCTAACATAGCCTGAGAATCATGAACTGCACATGCCGAATCATTCACAGATCTTTCATAGTCTATGAGCTTATACATCCCATGACATAAAATGCCAGAAGCAATAATAACATCGCCATTTGACAGATCATGAACTGTACATCTGTCATCAACAAATTTCACAACCAAGCCAATCTTGGCTAATGCAGAAACTGATAACAGATTCTTCTTGATCCCTGGCACAAATAAAGCATCTGACAAGGTGAAAGAACTACCATCAGCAGTAGTCACAATGATCTTACCAACTCCCATAATAGGATAAGAGGAGTTGTTGGCGCATGTGACAGTATTCCCTGTAGGGGCAAGCTCGAGTGAAGAGAAGAAACTGCGCTGTGAGGTAATATGTTTAGTCGCCCCACTATCAAAGTACCAAACATCTGAGTCCACTGCAGACATGCACTGCTCATAAGAAGATGGGTCAAAACTGCAAACGGTAGTAAACGCCCATTCTTCTTCGTGCACAAGATTAGTAGACTCTATTTTTGGTGTAGAGGCTTTTGCAACAACCATTCCAGCCTCCTTTTTCTTTGCCTCCTTTTTCTTTGCCTCTTTTGCAGCCAGTTTTGGACAGTTCTTTATGATATGATCATTCCCTTTATAGTACTTGCAAAACAATTTTTGCTTTTCTGATTTCTTCTCATCTTTATCCTGGTTCTTCGAATGTGCAGCATTTGCAGATTTGTGCTTACTAGTAGAAGAGCTCGATTTTCCTTTGCCCTTCTGACTAGCCAGGAAATCTTGATCTGCAACACACATAATGGACCTATTCTGCCTGGACTGATCTTCCTGTAACAGAACAGAGACTAACTCCTCAAATGACAAGGCATTTGGATTGCCCTTCATCATCAATCGAAGAGTAGAAGCAAAACTCTGATATGAATCAAGAAGACCATTTAGAACGGTCTGCACAAGTGAGCTATCTGGTATAACCTCATCAGCAGAAATCAACTGTTCCTTCAAGTCTTTGATATTTGTTAGAAAATTGTCCATAGAATCACCTTCATTCATGTGCTCACTCTCCAACTGTTTTCGAAGGTAAGCAACACGAGCCTCATTCCTAGCCTGGTATAATGTGGTAAGTGTATCCCAAGCATCCTTTGCTGTTATGCAAGAGCGAATGTGAGGAATAATAGCACGTTTGACACACAAAGCTATCAATGCATGTGCTTGAGCATCTCTGCCATCCCAACAAATTTGCTCTACAGTAGGTGCAACAGAAACAGAAGCACGAACAGGAATTTGTAGAATATCATCTTCGACACCATCTCCATCAGCTTCAGCACCTGTATTTGCAGTACCTGTAGTCGCAGGTGTAACAGGACGTCTTTCAACACCCTGCACATTGTTCCACAATCCTTTTGCAACCAATACATGTCACATCATATAAGCCCATAATGGGTACTTGGTACCATCCAACTTATCCTCAACAACCAACATACAGAATACATCACTGCTTTCAGCCATGGCCGGTGACTAAAATACCTTGATGCAGAAAATTGATTGTATCTCAAAAAGTTGAACGGAACTGCCCAGACGAGTTCTACTAAACCTGTAGCAGACTTCGAGATGCTTATATTGGCAAATCGAAACAGGTAACCTTTGGCACAAAAAGACAAAATAGCCTGCACAGGCGCTACGATAGTGCCTTCGGAGGAGTATGCCCACCAAATTTCGTGTGAATCTGAGACTGCAACCGGAGGAGTGTTGACAACACCCTAGATGAAGCGGCGACCTGCTCTGATACCAATTGTTGGAGTTAGACATTTGCGGAAGCATGCGAATAGCACAAGGAAGAAGAAGAAGCTTGGAGCACAACACACAAGACTTAATGTATTACTAGAGAATGTACAAAGATAAGTAGCCCATTAGGGCAATAGGCGTATATACAAGCCGGGAAAAAAAACTCCTAAAGAGGGAAAAAAGTGCCCAGGCGGTCCTAGAGTGTTCACACACATCACTACCTAAATATATCAACAGTGCAATCACTTGCTCATAGTCTTCATACTAGTCCTCACGTCTCCGCGGATTGACATTTATGAGGTGAAGCTCCTCAAGTTGGTACTCACCATTGTGCTAGAGTGACATAAGGTAGTCTGTGGCGATAATAATATACTCTGCATGGGAGTTCCTAGCTGGAGGGTTAATAAGAGCTACAAAGTCTATGCCCCACTTCGAGAATGCATGTCCTCCCATCATTGGCTTCAAAGGCATCTCGTCTTTTTTGATAGGATATTGTGCACGTTGGCATGTGTCACATTTCTTCACATAGTTATGTGCATCCATATGAAGAGTGGGCCACCAAAGTCCTGAGAATAGAATGGTCTTGTTTACTCAATCAGGATTGAAGTGTCCACCTGCAACACCGCTATGTGCAGTTTCTAAGACTTTCAAATAGTCTGATTCGTGAACGCACAATCTTAAATAACCATCCTTGCCTCTTCGATATAAGTTGTCGCCAACTAAGGCATAGTCTTGAGCCTCTTGTTCCATGCTTCGTCTTCTTGCTAGACTAGCCTCAGGGTAATGTTCCCAATCTCATAAACTCTACCAATGGAGCACTCCAATCAAGAATTAATGATACTTGATAAAGGGTGGCATGCTCCACTGGGGGTCTCTCTTTGCACATTGGACAATTCTTAATCCACTCATGTATTTCTTTGTCCATGCTAGGCCAATACACTCCTAAACATTTTAGATTCTGCAATGTTCGTTGTTTAGAATAGTGATTTCCTAGCAATCCTTCATGGGCTTGTTGCAACCAGCTAGTATGTTCATCATCCTTGACACAACAAGTGAGTACATCCTCCGTATCTTGTTTGTATATGCTTCCTATCAATATGTGATATTTTTGTGACTTTACAATTTCTTCTTGTGATGTTTTCACATTCTTATTTGCGGGTCCAAAAGTTAGGATTGTTACCAACTTATTTGCCCATTTAGAAATAACTTCTAAATTGAACAGATAAGCATCATGTAGTTCACCAGACACTCCTTGCGGTGACTCTCCTGAAGTGATGCGAGAAAGGTGATCTGCCCTAAGATGGATTCTACCTTTCCTGACAACAACTTCAAAGTCATATTCCATTAGTAAGAGGAACCATCTTAATAATCGTCCTGTACTGCAAGGTTTATTGACCAAATATAACAAGGCTTGATGATCAAAGAAAAACTTGAACTTGTTGGCCAATAAGTAGTGCCTAAAGTTCTTCACAGCATATACCATGCCTAAGCCTTCTTGCTCGGTTGTGGTATACATTCTTTCAACTGGGTTTATTTGTCTCCTAGCATATGCTATGGGCAAATTTAAATTCCCTTCACCTGTGGGTTGTGCTAGCACACATCCTATGGCATGATTGGATGCATCCACATGGACATGGAATGGCTTATTCCAATCAGGAGTGGTCAGGATTGGTGTTGTGCACAAATGTCTCTTCAGCTCATTGAAGGAATTTTCACATTCGTCATTCCACGCAAAATTTATCAACAAAGCATAAAGAGGCTTGGCTATGATTGCATACATGTGGATAAACCTGCGGTAATATCCACAATGGCCCATAAAGGCTTGTACCTCTTTAATGTTCCTTGGTCTCGGCAATTCCGTTATGGCTCTAACTTTGTCCTCATCTGTCGATATTCCGTTCTTCGAAACAATATGACCTAAGATCTTACCTTGACGTACCATGAATACACACTTTTATGGGTTCAGACAAACTTGATATTCTCTACACTTGTTGAAGATATGTCTGAGCTCAGGGATGTGGTATCTTCTTTCTTGGGAATGAGCACATAAATTATCCACATATACTTCTAAGCTCTTTTGCAAGAACTCTTTGAAGACATGACGCATGAGCCTTTGGAAAGTTGCAGGTGCATTTGTGAGCCCAAATGGCATCACACGAAATGCAAAGATTCCCCATTCTATGGCAAATGCCGTTTTGTGTTGATCTTTTGGGGCAATGGATAATTGGTTGTAACCAAAAAATCCATCAAGGAAGCTATAAACTTCCTTGCCTGCAACGCGCTCCAATAAATGTTCGGTGATTTTATTTCTTGAAGTTTTCTGGTACTTCAAACAATGATTCCTCCTCTTCTTGTTTCACTACTTTTCTTTTCTTTTTCTTTTGACTACCCTCACTTCCATCCTTTGAATTTACCGTTTTAATGCTTGTGAGAGGTTCTTCTTCTTTTTGGGTAAACACTCCTACATCTTCTAGATAGTGCTTCTCTGAGTTAAAGCAACTATCCATCACAATGGATTGTAGATCATCATCATTCTCTTCCTCTTCTATACATCACTAGGGTGACATTCTTCTAGCAAGGGTTGAAACATGAACACTGAGATATCATAACCCTCCTCATCACAATGAGGCATCCATTGCTCTTCATTGACCGCAATGTCCATGGTAGCTAGGATTTCTACCCAACCATGAGGCTCAAATTCCTCATCTAGAAATATCATCGGTGTATAGGCTGGGTCTTTAATTGGCCTATCTCCTGGAGAAGTTCCTTCTTCTCTTGCTTTTAGGTGCTTTCCCCCTTCCTCTGCGACTTTGCACATCCACAAATGAGAATCTTCATGCAACGAGGATCGGTTAGGAGAACTTCCAAAATGCACAGAGATTGAATCTTCTTTTGCTTTGTGGATAGGATCCCATTGTAGGGGTGGTACATCTCTGAAGGTGTAATCCTTTAAATTGACCTTGGTGGTGACCCCTAAGTGTTGTAAGTACAAGGAGTTGGTTCCCCAATCTTGTAAAATTTGCAACTGTCGTAGGAAGGGTCTTCCTAGGATCATCTCATAGACATTAGTTTTTTCAAAGTCACATATAGCAAATGTGTGTTCAAACTCTACAACACAGGTGGTTAGAGTTATCCCTTCTAGCAATCCTAGAGGCCTTTCAAAATGATTGTATGCCATTTGAAGCTTCATTCTAGTTGGTCTTAATGTGGGTTTGCCCCATTGCTTCCACAAGGAGGTGGTCGCAATAGCAATACCAGCACCTGAATCTATGATTGCTTTGGTTGTGTAACCTTGGGAGGTGATTGGAATATAAGTATTACCTTCTTCACCCTCACACATGTCCCCTATTTTGTCTAGAGGTATCTTTGGGACTTTCTGCTTAGAGCCTGCTTTTGGCATATTGGAATCAAGTTCTAGAAAATGATCCTTCACATGATTCCATAGCTCAGGTTTTTCTTTGAGTAGCTCTTCTACAGTGAGATGACACACTGAACTTTAGTGTTCTTCATGACATCAGTGTTTCTTGGAACCACTGAGTCTTCATGTCTTACCAATATTGTGGGAGCTCTGATCTGAAGAGACTCAGATTCCCATGGGCCTATGAATTGTGGTAACTCTTGTAAAGAATTAGATTCAAAATCTAATCTTTCATCTTCTTGTTGCTCTCCTTGATCTCCATAGATAGACGGAATGTCTTGGGGAAATCAATGATGAAGATCATCGATCTCATGAATAGGACGGGGATTACCCTTCTCCTTGGCCCATTTCTCTTCTTGTATTTCCAGCAAGAACTCTTGAGAGTACTCTTGAATTGAAAGAGGTGCTCCAACATCCATGGAAAATTTAGGAACATAAGCTTTCATTGGTGGAGATCTTTCACTCTCAACAACGGGTTGAGCTTGTGGAGGTAAAGAAACTTGTGGTTTGTTTACCAACTGCTCTAATCTTTCTAGTAAGCCCTGGAAATGCAAATCCGGTTTGACAGAGTTTGTCTGATTGAATGATTGACTGGTCTCAAGCATAGCCTGAGCTAGCTCTACCATTTTCATGCACATTTTTGTCCGTTCAATCTCTAAGTCGGCTCTAGGGTAACTCTTGTCTAGGTTTGCAACTATTGGCCCTTCTTGAAGTCGAGCCTGCTAGGCCTTGAACATCATGTCCAAGCCTTTGGTGTTGGATCTGCAAGAACAGACCCTGGTTGCGGCCTATTTACAATGGGTGGTGGGCCGATATGAGGTGGAGTGGATGGAGTTTCGGCATGCGAGGGGTTTTGAGATGCAATGTCTTCTATTTTTGTTTTTGCATCTTTCAGGCTTTCTTCTAGTTCTGATAACTTTTTATTCCACTTGCAATTGGCCTTCTCTCTAGTATCCTTCCATGTTCTTGTTTTTCTCTTACTAGGCTCTCCTGATTCACTTGACTCTGATTGTTCAGCCAGTTTATCTTGTTTCAATGTTTGTGCCCTAGTAACTGCATGTACAGGTGCCACATTACTACTACTTGAACTTGAATCCACCACTAAGCCTACCACATTAATGGGTGTAACCTTGGGTGCACTAGAGGGGTTTCTTGGACAATCTCTAGAGAGATGGTCTTTGCCACACTCAGGACAAAACGCTTGTATTGTGATGGCTTTTCCTTGACCTGGAGACGGTGGGTGGGGACAATCACGAATGAAATGGCCACCCTGACATCTGAAACATGGTCCTCTAGGGGCTTGTGGTCTTATTTGTCTCAATTGGGGCCTAGGGTTATGATTTGTATACATGACATTTGAGTATTCAGGCTCCCAATTTTGTTCCATAGGTGGTGCCTCATATTGATACGAGTAAATCTCACTATGCTCAGGTGACTGTGTGTAATAAGCATGTGGACTACCTTCATGGGTGTAGTCTGAACCATGAGCATGAGAGTCATTTTCTGAGACCAATGGGGTTAGTGGCACCAATGCTCTATTAAGGTTCTCCTCTACCATTGCATACTTAATTGGAATCACATTGGTAGAAGCTAGTGGTTGGTTTCCTAGGACTGGTTGTGGCCTATATGGTGCTTGATATTGTTGTTGTGGTCGATTATATGGTTGTTGGTATTGATTTTGATACCTCTCATGTTGGTAAGGTTGCTGATAAGTTTTTCTAATAGCTTGCTTATTGTAGGGACAATCTTGAGCCATATGATTTGTATATTTTCTCTCAATAGTGCAATATGGGGCATTCCTTTCTCTCACATTTTGGTTTTTCATTGGGCATACATTAGCCATGAGGTCCCTTCTGCAAATGTAACATCGGTTCAATGAGGTGACTCTCTATGTTTGTCTATTTTGGACTCCTAGCTTCTTGGCAACTTGCTCAGCTATTTCATCTATTTCCGTGGAGACTCTCAAAGTATGACTAGTAGAACTGTCAAAATCCTTATAGATTTTGGATAGTCCTAACTCCTCACCCAAGTTATCTTCTATGTCAATGCACATTCGCACACACTCTTCTATGGATCTAGGCTCTTTCAAGTACACATATGATCTTAACTTTGTGCTTAGTAAGCCATCTAAAACCAAGGCCACTTGTTTGGCTGGTGTGGGTAACTCTGGAACAGGGCATCTTTCTATGTACTGTATGAACCTTCTTCCTGCTAGTCTCACTATTTCTTGGGGTGTTTGCTTGAAGTTGTGGATCAAGGATTGTTGAGATATCAATCTCAACATGTGATGATCCAAGATGACACGTACCAGTTTTTTGTTTCTTTGACATGTATAGTGGTCACGCCGGTATATGTCAGGGATACTTCATTGAGCTTTATTAGATTTATCTACCGAGAGTGATGGCACATTTGTTTCTTGCCAGCTCACTCATTCGCGGACATTAGGTTTTTTCCTTATGTACTGGTCTTTATATATTGCACTGGTTGTATTCTTGTTTTGAGGTCATTCTTGTACATTCCTTTTATGTAATAGAAGAAGAAGAAGAAGATCATTCTTCCTTGCCTCAACGTGTGTGTGTGCTTCTCCTTGAGAGTGAGAGTGTGTGGGTGAGCTCTCTACCTTATCTCCTTCCTCGTGACAGGGTATCAGAGCCAGCGTGGCTGTAGAGAGCTCGTGGAGAAGGCGACGGTGAAGACTACGCGGCAAGGCATGGAGAAAACGCGATTTCACAAATGGCCTCCGTTTGCTACGAAAATCGCCATGAAGGTAGAAGACCGCAAGGTAGGGCCCATAGAAAACCAGGTCAGTTTCAGAAACTGTAACTTGCGTTGTGTTTGGCGACACTCATATATTCCAAATTCAGAATTTCAAGTGATTCCGTGTACTGTTGATACACGAAAACTGTGTTTTTCTGAGATCGAACTGTCACGTCATAGTGCGACAATGTTCAAGCAGAAGTGCTGCTTGTACTGTGTTGCGGTGTTGTGAATTGTTGAAGAAATGGCAAACACAGATGGAATGAGTCAGCTTATGAGCGATAAGCTGGACAAGAACAACTTCCATGCTTGGAGATTCAGAATGACGAATTTCCTGATGGGAAAAGGCTATTGGAAGTACATCAAAGGAGAGAATGAAAATGCTCCGCAGTTACCAGAAAGGAATCGGACTGCAGAACAGTTAAAAGCATATGAGGAATGGAATCAAGGAGCACAAAAGGTAATGTATTGGCTATTTGTTAGCATACAGGATAGCATGATTGGACACATACAGGATGCCAAGACTCCAAAAGAGGCTTGGAACAGTTTGGTCACTTTGTACGAGACCAATACAAAGGCACGGAAGTTGCAACTCAAGAACGAGCTGCATACATTGGAGAAAAAGAGCATGTCGGTAAGTGACTACACTCTAAAAATCAAAAGCATATGTGAGTCACTTGCATCTATTGGCGTGAATGTAGATGATGATGATAAGGTGGAAGTGTGCCTTCGTGGTTTAGGAGCTGCATATAAGCAGTTCAGAACTTCTATACAGACCAGGGAAAATATTCCGAATTTTGCTGATTTGGTATCTATGCTGATTATTGAAGAAAAGAATCTTGGTGAGGATTCAAACTCCCAAGGAAAGCCCAGTTCTGAGCAAGTATTCTACTCTCGCAGAGGAAGAGGCAGAGGTAGAGGTTCTGGAAGTGGAAGAGGAAACAGTAACCAAGACCAAGGTCAACAACAGAATCATGCAGGACGAAGAGAACAGTTTCGAGGCAGGGGGAGTCAAAGAGGTTGCAAAAATTTCCAAAGAAATGATTCAGGTAATGATAGTAAAGGATGCTGGAATTGTGGTAAACCTCGACACTTTGAACGTGATTGCAGGTTGAAGAATCAAAATAACAGAAGGCAGCAAAACAACTATGCATCCACAAGTATTGGAACATCAAGCTTACACTATGCTTGAGGTGGATTTGATCTACATCGAAGGCTATCGCGTCGAAAGAATATCCGTTGGAGAGTTCTTTTTCATATGCTCATTTATTGTATTTTTTTGAGAATATTTTTATGGCTCATTTACCATTGTAAAAGCCTTGAGTTGTACACATGTAAAGGTAGAAATATAGAGCCAAAATCCCACGAAATTTTGGTGGTTGAAGTTGCATTCAATCAAGCAAATCAAGTCACCTAAAAGTAGATCAATCAAGATCTTAACTTTTCCTAGATTATAGGGAAGTGAATTGATTCCCTCCAACAACCATTCCCACCTTCATTTGAATTCAAATTCAAGTTGTTAAAGTCGTGGAACACTCCTAGAGGCTATATAAGGAGTTGAAATCACTTGTATTATACATGGAAGCAATATACATACACTTGTGACCATCATTGTCTTGCTCCTTCAATTTTCTGCATCATCTTCTTCGCCAACAGTAATCTTGCAGAGGCTGCTGCTCTCTCCTCAGGGCTCCAAATTGAGTGCAACAGGACTCATTGGAAAGGTATTAGTGTCTAGTTTATGCCTGTAAATTTTCACAGCATTTGGTTCAGCAGAGTTGGAGAAATCTCAGTTTGTCTACCTCGGGGTCAATCTCTACGTATTCCTGAAAAATAGGAAGTACCACCGGTGAATGTCGCATTCATTCCTATAGCATATTTTTCTTATTCTTTATACTTTTGTGCATTCCATACACTCAACCCTATGTGTATCACTCCCATAAAAGGATTTTTTCTAATTGTAATCACGCTGGTCGCTATGGGCATTTGAAGTTCATTGTCTCTTCCATAGATAATAAGTTTTTTTGAGCTAGTCGACCCGCAAACCTATCTGTTTTGTATCGACTCATTCTCCTTGATGCTCCAAGGTACATAGTGTGTTTCTTTGCACTTATCACATGCCTATAAGGTCTATTTGAGTCTCCATAAGCTCAAGGGCTGGTCTTGTGCCGGTTGGCTTGACCAAAGTTCATCGCTTCGAAACGCACTTTTCTACCTTCGACAAGCTTCTCCAAGTTCCTTCAGTGGTATCAGAGCTAGATCAAGATGGGTGACGGCTTTCCCTCAATGATCGAGAAGCTTGATCGACACAACTACGCGGCTTGGCAAATTAGAATGGAGGCCTATTTGCAAGGTAGAAATCTTTATGGAATTGTAGCAGGTGATGAAGCTATGCCTATTCCAAGATCCAAAGGAGGACCTACACAAGAGGAGACAGATAAGCTCACACTTTGGTGCGCAAGGGATGCTCAAGCAAGGTCGTACATACTAAACTCTATCTCTGACTTTCTATTACCACATATTAGAGGATGCAAGACATCTCAAGAGACTTGGGATGCCCTAGAGACTTTCTTTTCTGCTAGTACCAAAGCAAGAAAGAATCATCTTTGGAACGAGTTCAACCAAATGAAGAAGACACCTAAACAAACCATCACATAGTTTGTTACCAAGGTCAAGGAGGTTGCGGATCAGTTAGCATCCATTGGAGAGCTGATTGAAGAAGAGGTCATCATGAGGCAAATTCTCAACGGCATTCGAAGTGATAAGCAATGGCAATCCTTCGTGACGGCTTACGATCTCATCATGGATGTGCAAACTCCAGACTTCAACATATTTCTTGGACAACTCTTCAATCAAGAAGCCAATAATAGCATAAAGGAAGGTAACTCTTATCATGGTAGTTCAACTAGTGCTCTATATGTAGATAAGAAGGATAAGAAGCAGAAAGGCAAGAAGGAAGAAGACGAAGAAGAGACTTCCCAAGCCAACTTTACAAGCAAGAGCAAGTGGAAAGGGAAGAAGAAAGGACCAAAGCAAGACAAAGCCAAAGGTCAGAATGTTCAACCTTGTGCCATATGCAACCACACCACTCAGAACTGCTGGTTCAATGGGAAGACCCAGAAAGGAAGTGGAAGAGGTGGATATGGCGGCAATAGAGGCAGAGGTGGACACAACTTCAACAACAACAATAGAAGCTATAATAGAAGGGACTACAACAATTATTCAGAAGATCAACCACATGAAGACTCATTGCTTCTTATGAACCTAAGCCACAAAGAAGGTAAAGAAGACGATCATTTGTTCTACATAGATTCAGGATGTTGGAATCATGTTGTAGGCAACATTGCTCTTCTATCTGACTTGGAAAGTCCAAAGCATAGACATGAAGTGCAAACAAGGGATGACACGAAGCACAATGTGGAGAAGATTGGTAATGTCAAAGCTTCCAATGGCAGGACAAACATTCTGAGTAAGGTTCTCTATGTACCCACTATCACTAAAAACCTAATAAGTGTAGGCCAAATAGTTGAAAAAGGCTTGCAAGTTAGGTTCACCCAACATGGAGCTTTTGTGGAAGATCCATGTCAAGGCTTCAAGAAGATAGCCCGAGGTGAGAAGCATGGTAGGTGAAGTATTTCGATGGCGTGCACCACACTGGACTCTCCTTCTCGAGAGCTCCACGACGATATGCTCAGAGTAGAAAACCGAGCTCCTGACGACACACACAGTACTCCGCACAGATGTTGTAGAATACGCAGAAAACGCAGTACACAGGGAGCACGAGGACAGACTTCTTAGGTCTTACAAATGCGGTCGAACTTACAGTCTGTGACTGACCAGGCCACTGTATGTTTTATTAAAGAACATATACAAAGAAGTGTCCGGTGGCCATTTGGCCTTTCACATGGACACTAACGGTAACAATCTCCCACTAAAGGCCAATATGGCCAGAGTAACTATGGGAGAAAAAAGAAAGAATGATAAAGAATACCTGAGTGTAAGTATACAAACTATACCTCCCACCTGATGGGCATGTTACACAGTATACAAGTGACTGCGTAAGATCAAGAATCAAGTAACCCCCATCAAGTGACAACAGTGTCGAAAGCTATCCTGTGGTAGAGCTTTAGTCAAAGCATCTGCAGCATTATCTCGAGTGTGAACCTTCTCAAGAATAATGCTCTCAGTGGCTAAGCAATCTCTAATGAAGTGATACCTCACCTCAATGTGCTTGGTCTTTGCATGATAGACCGGATTCTTAGCCAAAGCAATGGCACTCTGACTATCACTGAGCAAGTGAGGTACATGCTGAGGCAAACCCATATCACAAGCAAGACGAGAAAGCCACAATGCTTCCTTACATGCCTCACTTGCTGCAACATACTCTGCTTCTGTGGTGGAAATAGCTGTACATTCTTGAAGACGAGATCTCCAAGAGATAGCACCTCCAGCAAAATGAAAAATGTACCCTGATGTAGACTTACGATTGTCTACACAACCAGCATAGTCAGAATCTGTGTAACCAATAATGGATGCTTTCCCTCTACCTAAGCATAGACACTTGTCCTTAGTGCCACTCAGATATCTCAAAATCATTTTGACCGCTTCCCAATGTTTCTTGCCAGGATTAGACATATATCTGCTCACAACTCCCACTGCAAATGCAATGTCTGGTCTCGTAGCTACCATAGCATACATGAGACTACCAACAGCAGACTGATAGGGAATTTTGGTCATGAATTCCTTTTCCTCATCTGATTTAGGGCAGTCATCCTTGCTCAATTTCACATATGTGGGTAAAGGTGTACTCAATGCCTTTCCACCCTGCATATTGAATCGATGAAGTACTTTGGATATGTACTCACTTTGAGACAAGTATATGCATCTTTTACTCCTATCACGAGTAATGCGCATGCCAAGAATATGTTTGGCATCCCCCAAATCCTTCATATCAAATGTCTGACTCAACTTCTTTTTGAGAATTGACAAATCATAAGAGGACTTCCCAGCAATCAACATATCATCGACGTAAAGTATCAAGCATATCAAGCTGCCATCAGAACATCTCTTTGTGTAGAGACAATGATCCTCATTGCTCCGAGAATAGCCTTGGGACTTCATAAAAGCATCAAACTTTTGGTACCATTGTCTAGGAGACTGTTTAAGTCCATACAAGCTCTTCTTGAGCTTACAAACTAGACTTTCCTTGCCAGGAACTACATAACCCTCTGGTTGTTCCATATAGATCTCATCTGTAAGATCTCCATGCAAGAAAGCTGTTTTCACATCCATTTGGACTAGCTCTAAGTCCTCCATTGCAACAAATCCAAGCAACATGCGCAAAGTAGTCATCTTGACCACTGGGGAGAAGATTTCCTCAAAATCAACACCATGTTGTTGCTTAAAACCCTTTGCAACAAGTCGTGCTTTATATTTTGGAGAAGCACTATCTGATGTGAATTTCAGCTTATATACCCATTTACATGGTAAAGCTTTCCTGCCCTTTGGCAAAGGTACTAAGTCCCAAGTACCATTCTTGTGAATAGAATCCAACTCACTCTTCATGGCACGCTCCCACTTGACATGATCCTCTGTCTGCATAGCCTCTTTGTAGCAAGAGGGCTCACCGGCATCTGTTAGCATAACAAAATCTAAACCTGGAACATATCTATCAGGTGGATATGAGACACGTGCTGAACGTCTCAATGGTTGCTGAACAGGAACATGTGCAGACTGATCTGAATGGACATTCTCTTGAACATCCCTATGTGCAGCATTTTTATGCATGCTAACGGGAGGACTAGTATCCTCAAACACCACTCTTCTCACTTCAACCTCCTTAATCGGCTGTTTATGCATCTTAGACTCATTAAAAATGACATCACTACTTCTGATCACTGACCGTGTTTCAGGATCCCATAAGCGATATCCAAATTGTCCTTCTCGACCATATCCAAGAAAAATGCATTTCTTTGACTTATGGTCCAACTTCTGTCTAAGATTCTTGGGTATATGAACATATGCTTCACACCCAAAAACTCGAAGATGATCATAATATGGTGGTTTCCCTGTCCATAACTCTTGTGCCACTTTCAGACCTTTGGCAGTACTAGGTGAAAGGTTAATCACATGAACTGCAGTCAATACTGCTTCTGCCCAAAAACCTTGTGAGAGGTTTGCATGATGCAACATAGAGACTACTCTATCTTGAATAGTTCTATTCATCCTCTCAGCTACACCATTCTGTACTGGGGTATAAGGATCTATAAACTCTCTACGAATCCCTCTACACTCACAGAAAAGGCTGAATTCATGTGAGGTATACTCACCCCCATTATCTGAACGTAAAGCCTTAAGCTTAGTTCCTTTTTCAGTCTCAACTGAAGCAAGCCATTTTCTGAAAGTAGGGAATACATCATCCTTTGATTTGATAGGATATACCCAGACTTTTCTAGTAGCATCATCTATGAAAGTAACAAAGTAAAGAGAACCACCTAAGGACCTAGTGGGCATAGGACCACACACATCTGTATGAACAAGATCTAAAGGCTGAATTGAAGAGTCAATGTGCGTTTTATGCACATTTCTGGTTTGCTTTCCATATTGACAATGCTCACAAAATGAAAAATCAGAGAAAGATAACACAGGTAAGTAGCCAGAACGAGAAAGATTTTCCATTCCACTATGAGATATATGGCCCAAACGACCATGCCAAATACAAGCCATAGGCTGTTCAGTAACAGCTAACAAGTGTTCTTTCTGTGATACAAATAAAGGGTAAAGTGAGCCAACTTTCCTTCCTTTTGCAATAACCATATTGCCCTTTGATATACGAAAGGACTGAGCATAGAAGACCACCTTGTAACCAAGGTCATCAAGTTGACCAACTGACATCAAACTGCGTGATAACTGAGGTACATGGCGTACATTATGCATAGTAAATTTTGAACCGTCAATGAACTGCACAACCACATCTCCGATCCCCACAACATCACACTGGTAAGAGTCACCAAGTCTCACGGTACCAAGAGACTTTGCTGCATAATTAGAGAACCATTCTCTATGTGGTGTCACATGGAAAGAAGCACCAGAATCTAGCAGCCAGGTGTGGGAAAGAGAATCAGCCATAAGTGCCTCAGATGGCACAGTACTATCAAGTGTCAACACATCAGCATCATCAGAAATAGCATTAATTTCTTCAATCTTCACAGTCGAAGTAGATGGTGCAGGTAACTGTTTAACATGCCCATCAACATTCTGTCCTTTACCTTTAGCATTCTTTAATGCATAATAGTCTTTCTTCATGTGTCCTTTCTTATGACAATAATGGCATTCAATATCCCTCTTCCTTGATTTACTTCTGCTCTTATTCCATTGACCATTCTTTTCCTTGTTCTTGCTCCTGCCACGTTGTTGATTCTTTCCTTGGTAAGAATCACGAACATTATATGCATCTCCACTCTGAGTGCCAACCATAGATTTTCTACGAATCTCCTCACTCAAGAGTGCTCCACATATGTCATCATAGACGAGTTTACCACCTGGTGCACTATTGCTAATAACTGTGCAAAATGTATCCCATGATGATGGCAGGGTGCATAATAGGAATACTGCTTTCATTTCATTGTCCATATCCATTTTCTGAGCCTGTAACTGGGAGAATATGGCATCAAACTCATTTAGATGAGCAGCAACACTATCTGTGTCCTTCATACGAAGGTCGTATAATTTTCTCATCAGATATACTTTATTTGATGCCGTCTCTTTTTCATATGTATTGCATAACTTCTTCCAAAGCTCCTCTGCACTTTCACAGTCTAATACTGTAAAGTAAACATTATCTGCTAGGTGCAAGCGAATGGTAGACCTGGCCATTTCATCTAACTCATCCCAATCATCTTCATCCATGTCAGCAGGCTTCTTTGAAATCCCATTTACTGGCTTCCATTGCCTTCTTTGAATCAGCACATCTTTAATCTGATTCTTCCATAGAGCAAAGTTTGTGCCATCAAATTTTCGGATCTCAAAATGGTCTTTGCCCTGCAAGTTATAGCTCCTCCTCGGAACGCTAGCACTAGACCCTGATCCACCGGATGTGCCTGAGACCTCTGATGTCATGATCGTAGAGAACTGAATAGAATGATAATGGAGCTAGAAGAGTCCAAACACCAACAAATAAGTGTATCAAGGAGTAAATCGACCACTATATAGTTGACTAAACCAGAAATCTGGAAAAATTTTGCCAGAGTATCCTCTGCAAAATTAGCATATGACCAGTGTCAAAGTATCATAAAACTGCAAGTACTAACATGTCTACCTGCATAGTGAATCACTGACTCCACTGCATATAATTAGTTACCCAATAGAAGCCAACTAGGCTTATCGAGCACCTATGAACAACTATCATACATCTCCTATGGCGAGGCTGGGTAAGTCTTCCACCTGCATCACCGAAGAGACCCCGACATCTGGGTGTCTCCCAGTTAAGAAAACCTCACCACGACCCTCTTTATCAAACGTAAAAGGCTTTATGCAAAGAACGTAACCGCTATATCAATGCCCACATGGACGTACATAAGCGGTATCCACAGAAGCGTACATGGTGTGTATGTGCTCAATATATGCAGTAAAATGACACTGAAAGGCTGAATACACAGCCCAAAAAACTAGCCAATAACAACTACAAGTGTCTGTCAACTCTGATGTTTTAGGCTTTAAAAACCTGCATACATTTGCAGCGACTGCTCCCACCAAAACTGAAAACCCCTCGAGAAACCTGTAGTTTTACGAGTGTGGCTGAAAATACAGCCCCAAAGGTTGATATTTATTGTCTGAGAAGTACAAGGAACACTCTTCTTGATGTTCTTGGACCTGTGTGAAGAGAACTACGTGCGAAAGTACTCCAAAATGGCTCCAAAAACACCCCAAAATTGCTTCAGAAATAGGCTTTAAAAGCAAAAATGAAGCTTTGAGGGACCAAAACTTGTTCAAGGTAATGCCAAGCTTAGTCTTTCCCCTTCTTCAAACACCACAAGAGTGTAGCTTAGTGGCAAGAGATTGCCGCGGTTAAGCGAGCTCTGGGGGGAACAGTACTGGGATGGGTGACCTCCCGGGAAGTACCGGGAACCTCTATATTCCTTGATCGTTGAGGTCCTCCCTCGTGCGCAGCCAACGGCGCCAACGGTGACTTCGGTGACTCGGATGACAAGGTATGCCTTGGTCTATGCCTTGTGATAGGTGATGATCTAAATGGCATTCAAAGGATCAAGAGACACATGCAAGAGAATCAGTGACCTAGGTGAGCTCACATATTTCCTAGGTATGCAGGTGATATACACAGATGAAGGAATGTATTTGACTCAAAGAAGATACATTCAGGATCTGCTTCTCAAGTTCAAAATGGAGAACACTAAACCTGCAGGTACACCTTTGGAGATGAATCATAAACTTAGTGTTTATGAAGGTGAGAAAATTGAAGACATTAAAGAGTATCAAAGCTTGGTAGGTAGCTTGATATATGCTACTCACACAAGGGCGGACATCTCATATAGTGTGGGAGTGCTTAGTCAGTTCATGCACTCACCAAGAAGACCACACATGGATGCGGCTAAGAGAGTACTTAAGTATCTCAAAGGTACAATCAACGAAGGTATATTCTATCCTTACTCTTCCGATTTGGATATCAAAATCTACTCAGATGCAGATTGGGCACGAGCTAAGGATGATAGAAAAAGTACATCTGGTTACTTAGCATTTGCAGGTTCAAAGCTAGTGTCATGGAGTTCCAAGAAGCAACCAACAGTTGCTTTATCCTCAACTGAAGCAGAGTACAGAGGCTTGACCATAGCAACTCAAGAGGCAATATGGTTAAAAGCATTGTATACAGATTTGGGACTTGTGAGTTCCAAACCTCACATATTTGGAGATAATGTAAGTTCCATGCATCTAGCGGCAAATCCTACTTTCCATGCGAGAACCAAGCACATAGAAGTTCATTACCACTTCATCAGGGAGAAGCTCATGGCAAAGGAGATCGACATTTCTTTTGTTCTGACTGAAAAGCAAGTAGCAGATATGCATTAGGGAAAAAAATGAACCCTGCATGGGCCTTTTGGCTTAAGGAGTGATTAGTGACGGACCAATGAGAAGAGGGTGGTGGACACAGTCTAGTCCCTTAATCACATAGGCTAGGCATAGGCTTCCCTTGGTTTGGGCTAGTCAAAACCACATAAAAATTTCAAAATTCGTGGTTTTGTCCTTCAAGTAGTTTTTGAAAAACATGGAATTCAAACAGGACCCTTGGATACCCTTAGAAATTCAATGGCTAAGATCATTTCTTCAGAAATGAGTGGCTTTAAATTATAGCCCTTAGATTTCCTTTAGATCTAATGGTTATTGTTGCTCCTTCAAGAGGAAAAGGCGCATAAAATTTGGTCCATTGGATTTGCAAAGAATCCAATGGCTTTGATTTGATCTTCACATGGATCACTAGCCATTAAATCTACACCACTGAAAGTGCATACTATCCAATGGCTACGAATCCACGCGGATCCCCACGTTTTTGCGCAGATTTTCATGTTTTTGTCCTTTAGTGACAGGGAGGTTGGGTAGTTTGTCCTTTAGTGCCAGAATTTTTCGCATCAATCTCAGCCATTCAAGCAAATTATGATCCGACGGCCGAAAATAGGCGCCGCTGCGAAATTTTCTTCTCTCTCTTCCCATGACTGAGCCTATTTTGTCTCCCATTGAGCTTATTTTGTCTTTTAGTGACAGAGTGTGTGCCTTTTTTTGTTACTTTTAGTTCTCAAATTTCGTGTTTGATCGTGGCCATCCAAGCAATATATCTGAGGGCTAGAAAAGCACACGAATCCCCTACAAGATTTTATTGTTTATTCTAATGTACAATACCACCAGTGGTTTTTCCCATCCTCTTAATCCACCTAATTAGCCATTTTAATTCCTTAAAATTAGGAATCCTTACAAGGCCCATGCAGGGTTCACCTTTTTTCCTAATGGATGACGAAGGCACTTGATGGAATAAAGCTTTGTAGATTCAAAGCTATGGCAGGTATTCAACCTATCAGAGAATGAAGACTCAAGCATACTTTAGCTTGAGGGGGAGCTGTTGGAACATCAAGCTTACACTATGCTTGAGGTGGATTTGATCTACATCGAAGGCTATCGCGTCGAAAGAATATCCGTTGGAGAGTTCTTTTTCATATGCTCATTTATTGTATTTTTTTGAGAATATTTTTATGGCTCATTTACCATTGTAAAAGCCTTGAGTTGTACACATGTAAAGGTAGAAATATAGAGCCAAAATCCCACGAAATTTTGGTGGTTGAAGTTGCATTCAATCAAGCAAATCAAGTCACCTAAAAGTAGATCAATCAAGATCTTCACTTTTCCTAGATTATAGGGAAGTGAATTGATTCCCTCCAACAACCATTCCCACCTTCATTTGAATTCAAATTCAAGTTGTAAAAGTCGTGGAACACTCCTAGAGGCTATATAAGGAGTTGAAATCACTTGTATTATACATGGAAGCAATATACATACACTTGTGACCATCATTGTCTTGCTCCTTCAATTTTCTGCATCATCTTCTTCGCCAACAGTAATCTTGCAGAGGCTGCTGCTCTCTCCTCAGGGCTGCAAATTGAGTGCAAGAGGACTCATTGGAAAAGGTATTAGTGTCTAGTTTATGCCTGTAAATTTTCACAGCATTTGGTTCAGCAGATTTGGAGAAAGCTCAGTTTTTCTGCCTCGGGGTCAATCTCTGCGTATTCCTGAAAAATAGGAAGTACCACCGGTGAATGTCGCATTCATTCCTATAGCATATTTTGCTTATTCCTTATAATTTTGTGCATTCCATACACTCAACCCTATGTGTATCACTCCCATAAAAGGATTTTTTCTAATTGTAATCAGGCTGGTCGCTATGGGCATTTGAAGTTCATTGTCTCTTCCATAGATAGTAAGTTTTTTTGAGCTAGTCGACCCGCGAACCTATCTGTTTTGTATCGACTCATTCTCCTTGATGCTCCAAGGTACATAGTGTGTTTCTTTGCACTTATCACATGCCTATAAGGTCTATTTGAGTCTCCATAAGCTCAAGGACTGGTCTTGTGCCGGTTGGCTTGACCAAACTTCATCGCTTCGAAACACACTTTTCTACCTTCGACAAGCTTCTCCAAGTTCCTTCAACAAGTGCAGATGATTCTGAGAAGCTGTTTATGGTTCAACATCACATGATGAATACGATGTGTGCTAGTGTTTCAAAATCGAATAATAATGTCTGGTATGTTGATTCAGGTGCTTCAAATCACATGACCAGTCATGCAGAATGGTTTAGTAGTTTGCAGAAAATGCCAGTTTGGATATGTTGAAAGAGGTCATGATACATTGCATCCTATTGAGCATACAGGAAACATAGCATTGTCTATGGAGGATGAAAAGGTAAAACATCTCCCTGATGTGCTGCATGTTCCAAATATAACAAAGAATTTGGTTTTTGTTGGACAAATGGTTGACCAGGGATTACAAGTCAGGTTCAATGCTGATGGATTATATGTAGAAGAGTACAAGCAGGATGGACGATTAGTTGCCAAAGGAAACAAAGTGGGTAGGATGTTCACCTTAAATGTGAAGATTCCTGAAATGAATGCAGCCATGTTTGCAAAAGGTGCAGGAGTTATTGCAGATATAGAGATATGGCACAAACGGATTGGACATGCAAACTTGCAAAGGCTAAAACTGATGCAGTCAAAGGAGATTGTCCATGGACTACCAAATTTCAAAGTTGCAGAAATGCAAAAGGTATGTGCAGCATGTCAATTTGATAAACAGTCAAGAGAATCATTTCCACATGACAAGCATGTTAGTGAGAATGTACTAGAAGTAGTACATACAGATGTTTGGGGTCCAGCAAAGACCACATCTATGGGTGGTTGCAGGTTTTATGTTACTTTCATTGATGACCATACACGCAAAGTATGGGTATATTTCATGAAAGAGAAGAGCGAGGTGTTTACTCACTTCGAGAATTTTAAAGTTATGGTGGAAAAGAAGACAGGGAAGTACATTCAGACATTAAGATCTGATGGAGGAGGTGAATACATGTCAAATGAGTTCAGCAGTTTTTTAAAAAAGCATGGAATTCGGCGTCAGTTTTCATGCAGGTACACACCACAACAAAATGGTGTTGCAGAACGCAAAAACAGACATATTGCAGAAATAGCAAGAGCCTTAATGGCTGAGAAGAATATGCCTCATTGTTATTGGGCAGAAGTTGTGCATACTGTTGTATACATCATGAACAGAACTTCGACTGCTCCTGTACATCAAGTTACACCTGAAGAGAAGTTTATAGGTAAAAAGCCAAACTTATCACATCTGAAAGTTTTTTGTTGTATTGCATATGTACATGTCCCAGATGAATTGAGGATGAAGCTTGATCCAAAAGCAGAAAAGTGTGTCTTCATTGGATACTCCCTTGAGCAAAAGGGATATAAATGTTATAACCCACTCATACGACAGGTAAAGGTGAGCAGAGATGTGGTATTTGATGAAATGCCAAGCTTCTATGCAGATGCCAAAGAAGGACTGAGTCTTGAACCAAATGACAAAGAAAATGCTGAAAAATCAAGTGCAGAATCTCAGGTTTTGAGTGGACCAGATGCATCACCAAGCAATAGTTCCAACTCAAATCCATGGAGTGGAAGATTACGTGCGAATTTTAGTCCAAAGAAATTCATCAAATACATCCAAGAAAGGTAAAGAAAAGCTTTCTGCTGGTCATAAAACATGTGCAGGTTTTGAAGATGTTGATGGAGATTCAAGCGGTTCAGAAAAGAGTCTTGATGAGGAACTTGGATTGCCCTCTGTGAAGACTCCAGGAGTAAGAAGGGCACATGCAGATGATACAAGGAGAAGTGACCCAGGACCAAGAAGATCTGGGAGGATGCGTAATTCAGTGCAACGATTGACATATGATAGTTACATGGCTCGCCATCATGCCTACATGACAAAGGTAATACAAGATGTTGAACCTTCTTGTTTTGAAGATGCAATTGGTAATGCAGATTGGGAAAAAGCTATGGATGAGGAGATGGCTGCACTTTATGGAAATGATACACAAAGCATCCAGAATATGTTTGCAGGTTGCAAAAGGCTTTGTATGGGCTGAAGCAGGCTCCGCGTGCATGGCATGCAAGGATTGCTAATTACTTAACCAGCATTGGGTTTTCTATGTGTGATGCAGATCACTCACTATATGCAAGGAAGGCTGATGATGGGATCACTATTGTGGCTATTTATGTTGATGACCTGATTGTAGGTGGTGATAATGAAGAAAGCATCAAAGAGGTAAAGAAACTTCTTATGTAGGAATTCGATATGAAAGATCTTGGTGTGCTGCACTATTTCTTGGGCATTGAGTTTATACATACAAAAACAGCTATATGGATGTCGCAAAGGCAATATGCCTTGAATATGCTGCAAAAAAATTGGTATGGCTGATTGTAAGCCAATTTCTATGCCTTTAGATCAGAATTTGAAATTGGATACTACATCAGGTGAAGCATTGGAAAATGCTACTATGTACAGGAAAATTATGGGAAGTCTTATATATCTTACAATTACAAGGCCTAATTTAAGCTACACTGTTGGACTTGAAAGTCAGTTTATGCAGGTTCCCAGGAAGCCACATTTGGATGCTCTGAGGCGCACTCTACGTTATGTGAGTGCTACTTTGGATTATGCATTGTTTTATGAAGCTGGTGTAGATTTGCAAGCTCATGGATACACCGATGCAGATTGGGCTGGTAGTACTCTAGATAGAAGATCTACTAGTGGCTTTCTTTTCTCACTTGGAGGTGCAGCTATTACATGGAGCAGTAAGAAGCAACCCACTGTTGCTTTGTCGAGTACAGAGGCTAAGTATAGAGGTGCTGCAATGGCAGCATGTGAGACATCATGGCTGGAGATGTTACTTGCAGATTTAGGTGTGGAAGTGCAAAAGGCTATCACTATCTATTGTGATAATCTTAGCAGCATACAGTTAGCACGGAACCCTGTTTTCCATGCTAGAACAAAGCATATCGAGGTACATTATCACTTCATCAGAGAGAAGGTATTAGCAGGCGATATTGATCTTGTTTATGTGAGAACAGATGAGCAGGTTGCTGATATTTTCACCAAAGCACTTGGAGCTGAGAAGTTGAAGAAGTTTCGGAAGATGCTTGGATTACAGGATATGGCATTGAGCTTGAGGGGGAGTGTTGAGATATCAAGCTCAACATGTGACGATCCAGGATGACATGTACTAGTTTTTCGTTTCTCTGACATGTATAGTGGTCACGTCGGTATATGTCAGGGATACTTCATTGAGCTTTATTAGATTTATCTACCGAGAGTGATGGCACATTTGTTTCTTGCCAGCTCACTCATTCGCAGACATTAGGTTTTTTTGCTTATGTAATGGTCTTTATATATTGCACTGGTTGTATTCTTGTTTTGGTCATTCTTGTACATTCCTTTTATGTAATAGAAGAAGAAGAAGAAGATCATTCTTCCTTGCCTCAACGTGTGTGTGTGCTTCTCCTTGAGAGTGAGAGTGTGTGGGTGAGCTCTCTTCCTTATCTCCTTCCTCGTGACAAGGATGACGTATTATGCCTGATGCCACTCTTGGAGAACTCTACAATGAATGCTTCTAGCAGTTGACCTATATTTTGATAGTTATGATTGTTCAGTGGTTGAAACCAAGCTAAGGCAGTGCCCTTAAGATTCAAACCAAATGCCTCGTATTGGGTGAACAAATCTGCAACCTATTCAGCTCTTAATACTTGTTTGAACTCGGCTACATGATCATAAGGATCTCCTGTCCCGTCAAAATAATTCTTCATTGCCTTGATCACTTGAGTGGGTCAAAGGGTTCTTGGGTGCTCTCCGGGTCTAGGCAATGGAAAATCATGTTCATCTCTTTGTTGCCTATGTGCTCTTTGTCTTTATCTTTCAACTCTTTCACTTTCAAGTCATGATCTATCTCTACCCATATTGTGTGTAAAGCTGACCTCAGCTCTCTCTCTAGTTCTTTCCCTCCGGGTTTCATGAGCTTGGGATGATCCTACTCCTTGAAGGCCATGTGACACATTCGATCTTGGTGGAGGGAAAATCAATTCACTCCACCAAGTATATGCATGTCTATCATGTTTGGTTACCAAAAACATTTTCTCTGACGTGTTATCCAGGTAGACAACTATGTCTGGTGTCTCGAGATCTTTGAACTCGTAGATTATGACAATGCCCGATTGGCTAGGTTGATCAGGCTTGAATCTCCAAAAGGCTTCCTTTGTTTTTCTATTTAAGAATAGTTCTATGCTTTTGTTGTCTTGAGGGATCCAATCTGGAGTGATCACTCTAGTCAAAACTGACTTACCTCTAGGATTCTTGGGTTCTCATCCTACATCTCCTTGATCTAGGTCTCCTATCTCATTCTCAAGAATGATGTTTCCAAACTCATATGTCCTATCTGGTAGGTTGGTGACCACATACATGGTTCCTTCCTTATCAATGTATGAACCCTCTTCGAACTTGACTACAGGGTATTCAAGTCCAAAGGGTTGATCTAGATTTTTGAGTTGGACCACTGATCGCCTCAGACCATCCTCGTAGATGTGTGCATCTAATCGGTTGGTCCGAATATATTCCAACTGTCTTATAGGGACCTTCTGGTGTTTGCAGATAGGCAGTGCCTGAGCCACCTACAGGTTTCCCCATGCGAAAAGACATTTCTGAGTCACTTGAGTTAGAGCTTAGTACGTAAGGATAACCACTTAGTTGTTGTGCCCAAGACTTAGCTATATGGTTGACACTCAGAAGATCTATTGCTTTGTCTATCCTTGCCTAGGTGTCTACCAGATCTCAGGTTCATAAGCTTTGGTTAAGAGTCTGAAATTTCCCCTTGGTATGGTTCAAACTCCTTTGGATTCCCCTTGGTTAGCTTTCCAACAAGCTATAGAGGTCAAAAAATGGACTTTTGATGAAAAATTTATGTCAAATCAAGCTCCTGGAGGTCAAAACAGGCAAACAGGACCTTTTGGAAAAAATCATGATTTTGATTGAAAATCGCGATCTTGAACAACCTTGGAAACCACGATTTTGAGTGAGAATTGTGATCTTGAGCAATCCCCAAAAAAATGCGATTTTGGTTGAAAATCATGAAAAATACGATTTTGAATGAAAATCGTGAAAAATGCGATTTTGAATGAAAATCGTGAAAAACGCGATTTTGAATAAAATCGTGAAAAACACAATTTTGAATGAAAATCATGAAAAACGCGATTTTGAGAATGATTAAAAAAATGCGATTTTGAGAATGAAAATTGTGTTTGGTCAAAATCGTGTTTTTAGCCTAAAAATCGTGTTTTTAGCTTAAAAATCGCGATTTTGAGAATGACCAGAAAATCGCGATTGTGATTGAAAATCGTGTTTCCTCAAAATTGTGATATGTGAAAATCGTGATTTTGAATGAAAATCATGTTTTTGCTCAGAATTGTGTTTTGCCCTAAAAAAATCACGATTTTGAATAAAAATCGTGTTTTGAAAATCATGTTCTGAAAATCGTGATTTTGTACCTTGGTGAAAAAAAAATCGTGTTTTTGAAAATCGAGATTTTGGAGCCAACAGAGAATCGTGTTTTTCCCAAAATCATGTTTTTGCCTGAAAATCGTGATTTGTGAAAATCTCGAGTTTGAGCCCACTGAAAATCGTGTTTTTACTTGAGAATCACGATTTTGGCTAAAAAACTTGTTTTTTGAGAATCGCCCAAAAATCACGCTTCTGAGGATGACCAGAGAATCATGTTTTTGAAAAACTTAGAGAATCGCGATTTTGAGCACAACCAAAGAATCGCGATTTTGAGAATGACCTCAAAATCGTGTTCTTTTCAGAGAGCTTTTAGGCAAGAAATAGAAAATCGCATTTTTTATGAAAATTTTGAATTTTATGAAAATCGTGATTTTCAATCAGAATCGTGTTTTTTGGCGGGAAATTCAAATTTATGAGTGCCGAGCAATGGCGAGCTCCATATGTGCAAAAAATCGTGAAAAAACATAGGCGCTTGCTCTCGCTTGCACTTCTTAACTCCTTCTCGCACAATAATGCATGAAAAATGATATGAAAATGGTGAAAATGCAAAAAAAAACAAGAAATTTCTATGAAGATGAAGATGCAAGAAGATGGAGATAGTGATGATGATAAAGATGAAGAAGAAAAACCAGAAAATGAACAGAAATGACAGGTTGTTTACCTTCCAATGTCCCAAATCTTACGATCTCCCGGGCAACGGCATCAAAATTTGGTGTAGCTCAAGCGTAAGCCTTTACTTGTCAATCCACGGAGACGTGAGAACCGGTATGATAACCGTGAGCAAGTGAAGGCAAAAGTGCGTGGGCGAAAGCACACAAACATGCACACACATACACACACACACGCACAAGGTAAGATCAAAGAGAGGAACAACAGAAAGCTTCAATTACCAAAGAGTTCTCTTACAAAAGCTCTCTTCTCTAACAAGCTAACCTCAAAAATGAGCTCTCTAGCTCTTTTTATAGTTTTTTGACTAGTTTTGGCCCTGTCTAGACCTAGTGTCCTAGTTAAAAATTAGGTTCCAGGGCTTATTTGAGGGCTCAAACGGAGTCTAAAAATTATGAAAATTGGTAGAATGATACTTCTAATACTCTTCAAGCTCAAGGACTCCTTGGCTTGAACAAAATGGAGTTACAAAAATGGAAAATGGTGTTTACAATGGTTTTTAGTGATGGAAATCACTATTTTTGTATGATTTCTTCTGAAAATTTGGCATACACTTCTTGGAGCTCCCTAATTGCTCCTTCTTCTTGTGTGTCCACCTCTTTGATGTGCTCCTGTGCTTTGTTCTTGACCTTCAGCTTCAACAGTGCATATGTGTATTTAGTCTTAGAGTGTGAGAGAGTGAGGTGTGTGTGCATGCTTGTATTCTCTATGTGTGTAAGTAGAATCTGCTCTGAATCTTCTAGTTGGCTTCCCTGTCTTGTAAGTCCTTGAGTGCTCTGACTGCTACCAACATAAGTATTGGCTTGAGTCTCTCATATCATAAAAACCTTATGTTATAATTGAGGCAAGTGTTGAAGACATGAAGAGTTCACTTATGAATTCGTTCTTGTAACTCTTGAGCATTTACCTTATGTAAAATTTGGAGAATCGAAAGTGATTGAATCCATCTGATGAGTAGGAAAAGAACTGAATTCATGACTGAGTTAGTTGGAGAATAAATCACTAAAAGATAGGGAAAGTGATTTAGGTGAGCTAGATTTCAAATTCAAATCTTGGCTCCAACATTCACTATATATACATGTGTTTTAGTTGCGAGATTTGCCTCCACCTTAGTAGAGATTCTTGCCATAGCTAAGTGTGATCTCAAGGCACACACATGTACCACTAATTCCATTGTAATTTCCATTCAATATACATTTGATTTTATTATCATCCGACCATATCTTCATGCCTATGTGAGTGAACTGTTCACTCTCATAAATCTTAGTTTTTCAGTCAAATTGCAGAGATGATTTCTCTAATCATGGTGCATCATTTTCAGTGATTTTACTTGGTAATGTTAGCTATTTAAATCTACTATAAAATTAAAAAGTTTTGTTGTATTTGGAATTCTCCATTGTGAGAAACATGCATTAGAAGTCATCTATGTATCTCCATCTTCAGCTTCGTGAAAAGTCGAGAGTACATATGTGATTTGCTAAATTTATTTCTCTTAGTATGATCAATCATTTTAGTTGAAATAAATCCCAATAGGTTGCTTTTCTTCCTAATTAGATTCCTCTAAAAGCTCTTTGGTCAACTTTGATCAGAGAGAGAGAGAGAGCATTACTGAAGAATATATGACCAAAATAAAAAGCTTTGTCAAGTTGATCATTGGTCAAACTTGTCTGTTTTGATTCATCTTTTTATAAGTGATTTTCCAAGGCACATAGGGTATCTAATAGATCCATTGGCAAGCTAAAAGAGCCCACCACACATCTCTGGAGTTCATTTGGCTAGTGTAGTGCAAAGATTTTGCAGTACCACTTCATCTTATGCCAAGTTTTAGGAATAAGAGTCAACCTACACAAGAAGAGCAAGAAAGATTAAGCAGATGGTGCTTCAAGGATGGACTTTCAAGTTCCTATCTCCTAAACTCTATCTTAGATTTCTTGTTGCCTCATATCAGAAGTTGTAGAACATCTTAGGAAGTGCGGAATGCACTTGAAGCCTTCTTCTCTCCAAGTACAAAGGCCAAGAAGCATCAACTTTGGTTGGACTTAACAAATCTCAAGAAAGCTCCTAAACAAAATGTATCTGACTTTGTCACAAAGATTACGGACATTGTTGATCAGTTAGGAAGCATTGGAGAGGTATTGGAAGAAGAGCAGATTGTACAGTAGGTCATCAATGGCTTAAAGGTGTATGAGAAGTGGGAAGCATTCATCACAACAATGGACCTTTACATGGATATGCATGTACCAGACTTCAATTCACTTATTGGGCACCTTCTCACTCAAGAGGCTAAGCTTCTGAAGAATGGATAAGGTTCTAAAGGTAATCAATCTTCTGCTTTGTATACTGATAAAAGTAATTCCAAAGACAACAAAGGAAAAGGGAAGAAAGTGGATGATGAAGCAGGTATACATCAAGCTAACTATGTAGGTAGAGGAAGACATGGTAGACGTAGAGGTAGAGGAGGAAGTCAGGGCAAGGGGAGACCCCAAGAGTCTAACTCTAATTCTATTGGTGGACTAAGTAATTACACAATTGAAAATTGCTTTAGGAATCCCAGGAATAAAAGAGGCAGAGGGTACAATAGAGGAAGTTATGGCTACTCAAGAGGAAGGACCAACAACTTCAATGGCTATCACAACAATTACAGCCATTCAAACTATCAAGGAGGCAATAGAGGAACAAGATTCTTCAATAATTACATAGAAGACTCAAATCAAGAAGACTCATTGCTAATCATGAATATGGCAATGCCTCAAGGTAAATCTAATGAGCATATTTTCTACATAGATTCAGGTTGCTCAAATCATGTGGCAGTAAATGTGACCCTCCTATCAGATTTAGAAGATCCAAGGAACAAGCATGAAATGCAAATAGGTGATGATACAAGGCACCTTGTGGAGAAGATAGGAAATGTGAAAGCACCTGATGGAAATATCAAACTACTTAGCAAGGTACTCTATGTCCCTACTATCACAAAGAATTTGATAAGTGTAGGGCACATTGTCGAGAAAGGCTTACAAGTCAGGTCTACAAAGGGAGGAGCATTTGTTGAAGATCCAAGTCAAGGATTCAGGAGGATTGCAAAGGGTGAAAAGAGAGGTAGATTATTCACCTTTGAATTACAAGACACAAGGAACATTTCTCTCTTTAATTATGGTAGTTAGACACTCACACAACATCTCTGCAGTTCATTTGGCTAGTGTAGTGCAAAAATTTCATAGCACCACTTCATCTTCATCAAGTACCAATCCATCTCCTCACATTCTGATCATTGTTGTGTATGTTGATGACATGCTGCTCACTAGTCCTCATGAGAAGCATATTGTTGATTTTAAGGCTGATTTGCATGCCTCATTTGAGATGTCTGATTTGGGGAATTCGCATCATTATTTGGGCATTCAGTTTATGCAAGTTCATGGTGGAATGGCTTTGTGTCAAACAAAATATATTAACACATTAGTGTAGTATTTTGGACTTGAAGATTGTAAACCTATTACCACTCCTATGGAGATAAGTTTACGATTGAGTCTTCATGATGTTGGAGATGCATTTGATGTTGTTCTCTATCAGCACATTGTTGGATACTTGATTTACTTATGCATTACTCAACCAGATATTCAGTTTGTTGTCTCAAAGATGAGCAAGTTTATGCATTGCCCTGGTTTCAAGCATTGGGAGGCAGTTAAGCGCATCTTTCACTACTTGAGTGGTACTCGGCTACTTGGATTGTTTTATCGCAAGGGGGATCACTACCGCCAGATTTACATGCTATTTCTGACTTTGACTAGGTTGGTTGCTATGATACCTATGTGTCCACAAGTGGTTTTTGCTTCATGCTTGGTAGCTCATCCACATCTTGGTTGAGCATGAAGCAACCTATTGTGGCCACCTCTAGTTGTGAGGTTGAGTATAGGGCAACTTTCATAGTGACTATAGAGTGTATGTGGCTCAAACACCTTATGGCTGATTTGGGTGTTGGTTAGTCTTTTGCCACCACCTCACTTACAGGCTACAGTTAGAGCACATTGGCAGTTCGAGGAACCCTGTGTTCCATGCTCACACTAAGCACATTGAGTTGCATTATCATTATGTCAGGGAGAGGTTCTCTGCTAGAGAGATCAGCTTGGCATATGTACGCACGTAGGTGAACATTGCAAAGTTTTTCACGAAGGCTCTGCCTAGGGAGAACTTTGAAGCTTTCCTCAATGCTTTGGGCTTACTTCCTTTTGTAGATTGATTCCACATAGCTTGGCACTTCCGTATACATGAGTGCCAGCTCCTTGTTCACCGTATCACTCGCGAGGGGGGGATTTGTTGATATATTTAGGTAGTGATGTGTGTGAACACACTAGGACCACTAGGGTACTTTTTTCCCTCTTTAGGAGGTTTTTGTTTTCCTCGGCTTGTATATACACCTATTACCCTAATGGGCTACTTATCTTTGTCACTTCTAGTGGTAATAGATTCAAATATTGTGTGTTGTGCTCCAATCTTCTTCTTCTTCCTTGTGCTATTTGCGTGCTTCTACAAACCTCGAACTCCAATGCTAGAGACTTTCTTTTCTACTAGTACAAAGGCAAGGAAGAACCATCTTTGGAATGAGTTCAACCAGATGAAGAAGAGTCCAAAACAAATGAGAACTGCGTTTGTTACAAAGTTCAAGGAGGTTATTGATCAGTTGGCATTGGAGAGCTGATTGAAGAAGAGGTCATCATGAGGGAAATTTAGAATGGGACTAGAGGTGACAACAATGGCAATATCATCATGGATGTGAAAACTCTAGATTTCAACATCTTTTTTGGACAACACTTCAATCAAGAAGCCAACAATAGCATAAAGGAAGGCAACTCCTATCATGGTAATTCAACTAGTGCTCTATATGCAGATAAAAGGGGCAAGAAGCTAAAAGGAAAGAAGAAGAAAGAAGATGAAGAGAGGACTTCCCAGGCCAACTTTATAAGCAAAGTAAGTGGAAAGGGAAGAAGAAATGACCAAAGCATGAAAAAAACAAAGGCCATAATGTTCAACCTTGTGCCATCTATGATAAAACCAACCACACCACTCAAAATTTTTGGTTCAACGGAATGACTTAGGAAGGAAGTGGAAGAAGTGGATATGGCAGCAATAGAGGTAGAGGTGGACACAACTTCAACAATGACAATAGAGGCCATAACAAAAGGGATTACAATAATTATTCTGAAGATCAACAACATGAAGAATCATTTCTTTTGATGAATCTAATCCATAAGGAAGGTAAACAACATGACCATCTATTCTACACATATTCAAGATGTTCAAATCATGTTAAAGACAACATTGCTCTCTTATTTGATTTGGAAAGTCCAAAGCATAGACATGAAGTTCAAACAAGGGATGAAACAAAGCATAGTGTGGATTGATGACCATAGTACATGGATAGTTCTATCTTTATCAAAATTAAGAATGAAGTGTTTGATTGCTTCAAAAAGTATCTAGCACATGCGAAGAACCATACAGGTAGATCACTCAAGAATCTCAGATCTAATGGAGGGGGAGAATAATTCTCCAAAGAGTTTGATGAGTTCTTGTAGGATAAAGGTATCAAAAGGGAAGTTACTACTAGGTACACTCCTCAACTCAATGGAATTGCAAGACATCGGTTGGATCAACCTGAACAATGCTTGAAGAGAAAAAGTTGCCACATTATCTATGGGCATGGGCTATTTCAACTGCTCTGTACCTTGTCAAAAGACTACCATCCCAATCACTCCAAAGTATGAATCCTTATGAAGCATGGTATGCAAGAAAGCCTAGTCTTGGACATTGCAAGGTGTTTGGTTGTTTAGCTTATGTTCATGTACCATCACAAACAAGAGGTAAGCTACATCAAAGGGCAAGAAAGGCAGTGTTTATTGGGTATGATTTAACATAGATGGTTTACAGGTGTTGGCATACAAAGCAACAGAGGAGTCATGCACAATACGGCAACAAGGCCAAATCATTTTTTCCATGGACCATTTACAACTCAAGTGATTTTAATCACTACACAAACATTGTAAATTCCGTTTTTGGTAGAATAGACTCCATTTTGTGCAAGCCGAGGAGTCCTCGAGCTTGAGGAGTATTAGAACTAGCTACATATCAATTTTCATAATTTTTAGACTCTGTTTGAGCCCTCAAATAGGCTCTAGAACCTAATTTTTAACTAGGCCGGACACTAGGTCTGGACAAGACCAAAGCTAGTTAAAAAACTATAAAAAGAGCTAGAGAGCTCATTTTTGAGGTTAGATTGTTTGTGAATTGAGCTTATGTAAGAGACATTTTGACTAATGCAAAGAACTCCATTGTTCCTCTCCTTGTTCTTGCCTTGTGTGCGCGTGTGTGTGTATGTGTGTGCATGCTTGTGTGCTTCTCACTCACACACTTGTGCCTTCACTTGCTCAAAGTCTCCATACTAGTCCTCACGTCTCCACGGATTGACAATTATGAGGTGAATCTTCTCACGTTGGTACTCACCATTGTGCTAGAGTGACACCAATTTTGGCGCTGTTGCCGGGGAGAGAGCTTCAAGGACGAGCGTGTGATGGTAAGACGTCGAGTTGAGACATTGGAGTTATAGGTAATATCCTTCTTTCTCTTGATTTTCTTCATTTTTTCATTACTTTCGCATCAGCATCATCACCATCATCATCCCCACCATCTCCCACCTCCATCTCCATCTCCACAAAAAATTTCAGTTTTTGGTTCATATTACACCCCCCACCTCATTTCCCTCATTTCATTGTGAGAGAGAGCGAGAGAGAGCTTGCATGCTATCTGTTTTTGGTGTGTTTTTGAGCTTTTGTTGCAGGAACTAGCTGTACCACCTTCTCCAGCAGTGTGCGCAGGTACGACAGACTCTGCACACGTCCCGGGACGACGACCTCTGTCTGTCGCGACAGACAGAAAAACTTAATATTTTGTGAATGCGTGTTTGGCACGGTAACCTACACCATTAGAGCACTCTAAATCACTAGAAGTTTTTCAAAAATTTGCGTTTTTTCCGTCTATCGCGACAGACACCATCTATCGCGACAGACAGAGACCCACGATAGACCCCGTCTATCGCGACATACCAAACCACGACAGACGACAGACAGCGTCTATCGCGACAGACACCATCTATCGCGACAGACCACGACAGACCAAATCACGACAGACGACAGACAGCGTCTATCGCGACAGACACCATCTATCGCGACAGACCACTCTATCGCGACAGACACCGTCTATCGCGACAGACCAAATCACGACAGACGACAGACAGCGTCTATCGCGACAGACACCATCTATCGCGACAGACCACTCTATCGCGACAGACACCGTCTATCGCGACAGACCACTCTATCGCGACAGACACCGTCTATCGCGATAGACGACAGACAGCGTCTATCGCGACAGACACCGTCTATCGCGACAGACCACTCTATCGCGACAGACACCGTCTATCGCGACAGACCAAATCACGACAGACGACAGACAGCGTCTATCGCGACAGACACCGTCTATCGCGACAGACCACTCTATCGCGACAGACACCGTCTATCGCGATAGACAGACATTTTCGGCAAAAATTAAGGGGTAAAATTTTTGGAAATTTAGGCTAAATTTTGGGCATATTTGCACTCTCAACTACTCACACACTTGCAAAGGCCTTAGAAAAATGCATTAAAACCCCTGAAAGGTTCTGTTTGTCTGGTTAACCCATAAACCCTGAACGGCCATAACTTTTTCTTACGAGGTCCATTTTTTGAGCTCTAGGGCTTGTCGGAAAGCTCGTGGCATATACTACATGCCCTCAACTGTTTTTTATAAGAGTAATGCATTGATTTTGAGATAGGATATTTGGAAGTTGGCACACTGAGGGGTAGGAACACCAAGGGAGCCCTAGAGGAAATTTTTAGTAATACAAAAGGGGGAACAAGGGTCATTAAAAATGTGTATGAAATAAATTGTCTGTCAATTGAAAGGTCAACTTGGAGCTAATCTTGGGACTGATGCAGGTCTATTAAGAAGCAATTGAGAGCGTCCAAGCAAGGGTTTTGTGCAAGCTTGAGAATCAACTTCTCGAGCACTAAAGAGCAAGAGCAGCAAGAAAGGTCGGAATACTCTCAACTCCCCTTCGTCAATTCCTAGCTTAGGCTAAGAACGATTAGAAGTAGGAGTAAGTCAGGGCGACGATAGGCAATTATCAAGTTGAAGCATACCTAAACTTTCAAGTTCAAGCTAAGGACATAATCTTTGTACTGTCGAGAACTTTAAAGGAAAAGAACTTAACGTGGAACCATCAACTGTAAGTGTGAAACTACACTCAAATATACCTTACGACGTGATATCAGATAAGAATTTTAACAACGGGAATCAACTAAAAAGAATCAAGTAACTGATACAAAAGGACTCTGCAACGAGGTTGTACTTGGGCAAAATTGGGCTATTCAGCTAGGCTTATGAACCTTAGATCAGGGCGACATCTAGTAAGGGATAGACAAAGCCTTAGGTCTTCAGAGGCTAGTGTCAACCACACTGCTAGGTCATGGGCCCAGCAGTTGAGCCACCACTCATACTACCCAAGTTCTGAGACTAGTGAATCCGAGATGTCTCAAGGTATGGAGAGACCTACAGGAAGTTCAGGAGTACCTTACTTGCACAGGGTAGAAGGCCCTTACAAAACGCAGTTGGAATACCTTAGGACCAACCGATTAGGTGCCAGCATCTATGAGGACGGCCTAGGAAGATCTGTGGTACAGATTAAGAATCCTGATCAATCCATTGGACTAGAGCACCCAGCTGTCAAGTTCGAAAATGGAGCATACTTGGACAAAGAAGGAACCATATACGTAGTCACCAGTCACCTAGATAGGACGGATGAATTTGGAAATGTGATCCCAGAAGCAGACTTAGGTGACCTGGAGCAAGGAAACATGGGTGCAGAACCTAGAACCCCTCGAGGTAAATCGGTTCTCACTAGGATTATCACACCGGAGTGGATTCCCCAGGATAATAAGAGCATAGATTTGCTCCTCAATCGAGAGACGGATGAAGCCTTTTGGAGGTACAAACCTGATCGGCCAATTGGTATAGGAACAATCATGATATATGAGTTTAAGGATCCTGATAGCCCAGGTAGAGTGACCTACTTAGATCACGCTTCGGAGAGGATCTTTGTGGTGACAGAAAATGATAGGCATGCTTACACTTGGAAGGGTGAATTCGTTTTCCCCCAACCAAGATCGAATGTATCCTATGGTCACCCTGGAGCTGGAACATCCCAAGCTCATGGAATGCAAAGAGACAGAAGTAGAGATAGACCAGAAGTAAGCTTTGCCAACCCAGTGGGCAGAGAAAGAACGAGGACGGAAACAAATAGAGTAGAACCTGAGATACTTAGAGCTCACAGGAATCAAAGAAATGCGGATGAGTTCCCTCTACCACGACCTAGAGAGCACACAAGGACCTTGAGACCGACTCAGCTAGTTAAGTCCATGAAGAACTACTTCGATGGCACTGGAGATCCATACGATCATGTGGCTGAGTTTAGGCAAGTCCTGAGAGCTGAACAAGTGGAGGATCTATTCACGCAGTACAATGCCTTTGGTCTGACCCTTAGGAACACTGCCCTGACATGGTTTCAGCCACTAAATGAGAGGCAGTTCAGGAGTATAGACCAACTCCTAGAGGCTTTCATTATTGAATTCTCTAAGAGTGGCATAAGGCATAATACCTCCTCGCTGATTCAGAGCTTCAAGCAAACCCCTCAAGAAACCGTGAGACTTGCAGGAAGAAGATTTAGGCAATACTTAGAAAGATGCCCTGCCCCTCAGCTACCCACACCAGCTAAGCAGGTGGCTTTATTCTTGGATGGATTGCTAAGTACCAAATTAAGATCATATGTGTACTTGAAGGACCCTAGGACCATAGAAGAGTGTGTACGCATATGCATTGACATCGAGGATAACCTAGGGGAGGAGTTAGAGCTTTCCAAGATATACAAAGATTAAGATAGTGCCTCTAACCTCTCTTCCACGCAATCCACATCAATTGAGGAACTTGTAGAGAAAGTGGCTCAGAAATTAGGTGTCACTAACAAACAAATCCCAAGGTTTGCCTCTGTGAAAAGATGCTATACTTGTGGTGGTGACCACATGGCGAATGTCTGTCCCATTATGGCTCAACCCCAAGTTAATCCTAGTAACCAGTACTGCACTATAGAATGAAGGTACACCAATCACACCGCGCAAGATTGCCCCTACAATAAGCAAACCGTTAGGCAGACGTACCCACAACCATACCCTCAACAGGGAAGATACCAGAACCCGTACCCTCCACAGCCATATGGTAGGCCACAACAACCTTATCAGCAACCATACAAAAACCACCAAAGACCTCAGCCTGTGTTAGCACAACAACCTCCTGCCCCAGCTAATGTGATCCCAGTAAAATATGCAGCAGCAGAAGAAAACCTGAATAGAGCTATAGTCCCTGTAACACCAGTACTTTCAGAAAATGATCCCAGTGACCATAGCTTTGATTCTACACATGTTGATAGTCCCCATGCTTACTACATGCAATCTCCTGAACATGGTGAGTCCTACTATAGTGAAGAACCGAGTGAACCTAGTTGGGAGTCAGATCACACAAACCTCATGTATACAAACCCCAATCCTAGGCCTCAATCTAGGCAGGTAAGACCTCCATTCTCTAGAGGACCATGCTACAGATGTCAAGGAGATCATCTCATTCGTGATTGCCCCATGTCTGCACCTACACAACCCCAATCAGTGACGATCCAAGGCTTTTGCCAGGAGTGCAGAAAGGAACATCTCTTACGAGATTGCCCCAAGAATCCCAGCAATATGCCAAAAATCACTCCGATTAATGTTATTGGGTTAGTGGTAGATTCCAGCGGAAGTGTCACTTCCACTGCACCCGTACAGGTAGTCACTAGAGCTCAGGCGTTGCAGCAGAACCAAGGGGTAAACCAGGATAAGAACCCAGAGGCTAGTGAAACCGAGAGCATGACAAAGAAAAGGACTAGAGCTTGGAGAGATAGCCGTGAACGTATGAAAAGGCAATGGGCAAAGAAGATGAGTGAACTTGAGGAAAGTCTACGAGAAACCAAGGCCAAAATCATAGAGATCACATCTCAACCGCACTCTCACCCATTCCCACTGCTACCATCACCATCACCCTCCATCCCTCCACCCTCTAAGACACCCCACGTAACCCACCCACCACCCCAAGCAGGATCAGTATTAGCTGATCCCACTCCTGAAGACATAGACATGATGCTTAAAGCATATCAGGCCAGAATCCAAGAAGGGCCAAATGTAACGGATCATGACAAGTGCTACCCTAGAGCTGACCTAGAGATAGAAAGAACCAAGCTTTGCGCGAAAATGGTCGCATTGGCTCAGACTATGTTTGAAGCCAGTCGCCTTTTCAATTACTCGGGCTCAGCCAAGACGCAATTACACTTGGATGGACTTCTAGAGAAGTTAGAGGGCATAATTGCAAGATCTGCCAAGGAAGAAAAAAATCAAGAAAGAGATAAAGCAAGCAAAAACATGACCCATCCCCCATTGAAAGCTTATGTGCCCAATTCCACTGAACCAGACAACCCCCCTTCCCTAGGAAGAATAGAGAATCTAATGGCACAATCACAAAAGGAACTCGCCCCTCAACACCATGACAAGGCTAGTGAAAGAGCAGGTCTTCCTACCCAGAAAGCCTATGTGCCTAACTCTACGGAGCTAGACACATCATCTTCTATGAATCGTTTCACACCAGAATTCCTACGCGAGATTCAAGAAGACAAATGGGCTAAAGAAAGTGAAGCCCCTCCTCCCATTGAACTTGTGGATGACACACACGATCAATTCCCACAAGACCTTCCTTCCATTTATGGAGAGCAGGAGAGTACCCAATCTCAAGAAAGATTAGACTTCGAGTCTAATTCTTTACAAGAACTACCCCATTTCACAGGCCCATGGGAAGCAAAGTCCACCTGTATGAGAACGCCTACAGTCATGGTAAGAAACAAAGATTCAGTCATGCCTAGGAACACAGAGGTAGTGAAGAACACCAAAGTGCAGTGCAATCTCACTTTGGAAGAGCTGCTTAAGGTTAGACCAGAAGTGTGGAAACATGTAGCCAAACAAGTACCAGAAATAGCAAAACCTCGTTCCCAGGTAGGATCCTAGAGAACAGTGCCAGAGATACCCTTGGATAAGATAGGAGACATGTGTGAAGGTGAAGAAGGGAACACCTATCTTCCCATTACCTACTAGGAGTACACCACCAAGGCAATTTTGGACTCAGGTGCAGGAGTTGCAATTGCCACCACTTCCCTATGGAAGCGTTGGGGCAAGCCAGCACTCAGGCCAAGGAGAATGAAATTGCAGATGGCCGATGGTCATATCGAGAGGCCTTTAGGATTGCTAGAAGGAATAACTCTCACCACTTGTGGTGTCGAGTTCGAGCATACATTTGCTATATGTGACTTCAGCAAAAATCAGGCCTATGAGATGATTTTGGGAAGACCATTTATGCGACAGTTGCAAGTGGTACAGGACTGGGGAACCAACTCCTTGTATTTGCAACACTTAGGTGTTACAACCAAAGTAAATCTCAAAGATTACTCTCATAGAGATGTACCTCCCATCCAATGGAATCCCATCCATAGAGCCAAAGATGATACAGAATCGGTGCATTCCATTGGGTCAGGATCCTCATGGATGCATGAAGACACCCACTTATGGATGTGCAAAGTAGCAGTAGAAGAAGAGAAGAGAGAAGAAGCCAGAGAGATAGGTGCAAAAGAAACACATAGATCAATTCAAGACCCAGCCTATGCGCCTGTAGTTTTTCCTGACGAAGATTTTGAACCCCACGGCTGGGCAGAAATCCTAGCAACAATGGATGTAGCCATCAATGAGGAACAATGGACACCTCACTGTGATGAGGATGGCTATGACATTTCAGTCTTCTCCATAGAGCCAATCATGGGAGAGGCAGTGCTAGAAGAATGCGAACCTAGCCCTGATGCATTTGAGGATGCAAGTGACTCCGATCTAGAGTCAATCATTATGGACCCAACTTTTGCATCAGAAGAAGAATACTTCCATGAAGTAGAATTTCAACCTCAGAGGCATGGAGAGCTTACAAATGATGTAAGATTAGCCACACATGTGACCCCGAAGGAAGAAGGAAAGAAACGAAAGAAGAGAGAAGTCTCACCAGAAGGGGAAGAATCTTTGTTTGAGGTCCCGGAAAATTTTAAGAAGTATGAGATGGACGACAGGAGAGTCATGATAAGAATGCCTAAACGAGAGGCACAAGTAGGAGAGGCCTATGATAACAAAGAAACCACCAAGAAAATAGTGGTGGCCCTAGAAGAAGGAGAGGAGAGATGCACGTACATAGGCCATGACCTAACAGAGGAAGAAGAGCATGCATTAATTGCCTTGCTAAGAGAATACAGAGATGTATTCGCTTGGAGTTACAAGGATTTGAAAGGTGTTGACCCTGACATATGCTCACACACTATCCCCATGACCTCAGATGCTAAACCCTCTAAGCAAAAGCCCTATACATATAACGATAATTACGCTGCCAAGATTAAGGAGGAGATAGATAGACTGGTTGAAGCTGGATTTATCTATGAAATTGAGCACACTGAGTGGGTATCCCCCATCGTAGTGGTGCCCAAGAAGAATGGCAAGCTGCGTGTATGCATTAACTTGAAGAAGGTTAATGCAGCCACAATTCGAGATAACTATCCGCTTCCCATCACAGAACATCTCTTAGAAAGAGTGGCAGGCAAGGAAGTGTACAGCTTCCTCGATGGACTCTCGGGCTACAATCAAGTAGCCATAGCTCCAGAAGATCAGCATAAGACAGCTTTTGCCACAGAGTGGGGTATATTTGCCTTTCGTGTAATGCCATTTGGGCTTACCAATGCACCAGCTACCTTCCAGAGACTAATGTGCCATGTATTTAAAGAGTTCTTGAGGAAGAACTTAGAAGTCTATGTTGATGATCTTTGTGCTCATTCCAACATTAGACAAACCCATATTCCTGAACTCAGACAAATCTTTGACAAATGTAGAGAATATCAAGTGTGCCTAAACCCAGAAAAGTGCGTCTTCATGGTCAGGCAAGGCAAGATTCTAGGGCACATAGTGTCAAAGAATGGCATATCTACTGACGAAGAGAAAGTGAGAGCCATAGCAGAGCTACCTAGGCCAAGGAATGTCAAGGAAGTACAAGCTTTCATGGGGCATTGTGGTTATTACCGACGATTTATACACATGTATGCTGTCATTGCAAAGCCCATGTACGGACTGCTGACTAACTTTGAGTGGACTGAGGAATGTGAGAATTCCTTCAATGAGCTTAAACGGCGATTATGTTCAGCTCCAATCTTAACCACACCAGATTGGAATAAGCCTTTCCATGTTCATGTGGATGCATCCAATTATGCCATTGGATGTGTGCTTGCACAACCTATTGGTGAAGGTAATATGGATCTTCCAATTGCCTATGCCAGTAGACAATTGAATGCAGCTGAACGAAATTACACCACTACTGAGAGAGAAGGCTTAGGCATGGTGTATGCGGTTAAAAAGTTTAGACATTATCTGCTTGCAAATAAGTTTAATTTTTTTACTGATCATCAGGCATTGCTATACCTCGTAAACAAGCCATGCAACACAGGAAGATTAGTGAGATGGTTTCTCCTGCTAATGGAATACGATTTTGAGGTTGTGGTAAGAAAAGGGAGGACTCATTTGAGAGCAGATCATCTCTCTAGGCTCACATCTGGAGAAGCCCCACAAGGAGTATCAGATGACCTCCCTGATTCTTACTTGTTTAATTTGGAAGTGGTGCTGCAGTGGGCTAAGCCATTGGTGCCAGTATTGACATACGGGCCTAACCATCCAGTAGTAAACACACAGAATAGGGAGGTAGTAAAAGCCCAAAAGTATCACATCATGGCTGGAAGTATGTACAAGCACACAGATCAAGGGATCTTGGCCTGTTGTGTGGAAGAGGACGAGTACAATAAATGGTTGCAATTAGCACATGTAGGTGCATTAGAGCAACACTACTCAAAACAACGAACCCTACAGACACTAAGGAGACTAGGAGTACATTGGCCAACTATGGAAGCTGATGTCCAAAAGTTGTGCAAGGAATGCCCAATCTGTTGCACTAAACCACCTGTGGAACATGCCACTCTTTATCAAGTGTCCATAGTGCCAGATTGGAGTGAACCTCTAGTATCCTTCTTAAGGACGAGAACATTCCCTCCAGACATGACTCTGGCTAGGCAAAGGAGTTTAGAACAAGAAGCCCAGGATTATTCACTCATTGGTGATAATCTATACAAGCGTGGTAAAGATGGTTACCTGAGACTATGTGTCCATGAGAGTGAGTATCTCAAGATCTTGGACACTGCTCACCAAGGTGTAGCAGGAGGACACTTTGGACCAGATCGGGTGATCAAGGCAATATTATTTGCGGGCTTCTCGTGGCCAACCCTTCACATGGATGCACATACCTATGTGAAACGATGTGATGTCTGTCAGAGAACTCAGTATCCTATACGCAAAGATGAGATGCCACTGAAACCCATGATGGGTGGACGTGCATTCTCTAAGTGGGGAATAGACTTCGTAGGTCCTATTAATCCCCCAGCTAAGGGTTCCCATGCAGAATATATCATTGTTGCGACAGACTATCTAACAAAGTGGGTAGAGGTAAAAGCCACAACGAAGAACGATGCTCAAACAACTGCTAAATTCTTGTTTGAAAATGTATTCACTAGATACAGGCTACCTATAGAGCTAGTTAGTGATAGAGGCACTCACTTCTTGAATGAAGTTATTGAAAATCTGCTCCAAGAATTCTTGGTAATACATAAGAAGTCTGCCCCCTATCATCCTCAAGCAAATGGCCAGGCTGAGAGCACCAACAAGATCTTATGTAATGTATTGACGAAATTAGTGAACAATAAATGCTCTGATTGGGACAAACAGCTACACCATGCTGTTTGGGCATACCGAATCGCCTACAAGACGATACTCCAAGCCACCCCCTTTCAGATGGTGTTTGGCCAAAACGGTGTGCTACCCTTGGACTTCTTAATACCTACATTGAAAGTAGCGCAAGAGCACGAATGGACGGGTCATGAACTCTCCTCTAGACTTTTTGACCTTGAACGATTAGGAGAAACAAGACTGAGAGCAGCTGCAGGGATATATGCAGCTAAGAAGAGACAGAAAGCATACTTTGATGCCCATGTGAAGGATAAGGGCTTGAAAGCAGGAGATCTAGTTTTAGTCTACACATTGAAACAACACGCAAGGAAGCTAGAAAAGAGAGGCTACGGACCTATGATCATCAATAGGATCTCCACGAGTGGAGCAGTACAACTAGCCACTTTAGAGGGTGATGTTCTCCCAAACTATATTAGCGGATGCAGAGTCAAGCTGTATCAGGAACCCCTCACGGAGGAAATGCTAAGTCGACTCAACACTGCTAAGAAACGCAAAGAGGAAGAAAAGCGAATTCGAGAAGAAGCTCAAGCAGAAGCCCTAGAGCGCATACGGAGATTGAAATTAAGAAGACAAGGTAGAGAGCACCCTAGGCAAGATGCATATACAGATCAAGGATATGACGTGGCTATGTGTGAAGTTTTCGGTGTTAGCTCACATAGAATAACTGACCGACGTCCTTTCATAACCTTAAATATAGGACAAGGAAAGAGTGCAAGGACTGTAAAAGCCTTGATTGACTCAGGTGCAGCCACTAGTGTTGTTAAATTGTCTTACTGTCAAGAGTTGCAATTAACTGTCAATCCTGTGGAAGCATATCTCATAGGATTGGGAGGCGTGGAAACCCCTTGCATGGGCGAGGTGGAACTTCCCCTCTATATTCATGATGAGGCAATGACAGTTAAAGTACTAGTATGTCAAGATGAGGACCTCACTGAACCCCTTGTCTTGGGTCAAGACTGGATCTATGACCAAGCTGTCAACTTAAACCTAAGAAGTGGACTTCTTCAGGTATGGGTCAATCATAGTCGAATTACAGTAGAATTAGATAATGGAGCACTCAAGGAACTAGGAAAGGCACACACTCCTGGTCCTTCCAGGAGTACACATGAAGATGACCATGTTGTTCTTGTCCAAAACTATGTGTTGCAGAGGAATGATGGTTGCAAAAAAGGAGTCAGGGATGCAATGGAACTCCCTTCTTTTCCACAGGCCAGAAGGAGGCAGCGACTAAGGGCAGATCAATCACTGAAGATTCTCCAGGCGAGAGACCAAAAGAATGCGCGATGCAGAACAACTCAGCCGATGAAACAAATGTGGGTGCGGAAAGACGAGCTGCCGACCATAACTAAGTCGCAACAACGGTCTCAACTTCCTATTAGTAATCAACGACTTGATGCTAATAAGAGGACTCCTAAAACCTCTGTTGAGAAAGTGAAATCCATTTGGGTACCCAAGAAGTCGATGAAGGCTGATCCACAATCAAGACAAATTTGGGTGCCTAAGGCTTGCTTGCGGGCTCAACTATCCCCACACAATTCACATCATACACGACAGGGTTCACTCGCTCAAGCAGCCGCCACCAACTCTTGTCTGATACACTTGAACACACTACCACCTAGAAGCACGCACAGACTCACTCGTAAATGGGTCCCAATGGCACAACAACTTCCAGCAGAATTACTCATGCAACCCTCCCGAATCTCCACAAAACCAAGACCCAAAGCCATCCACTGTATTTGGAAACCTAAAACTTGTAATAAACCCCCAGACCCCAGTTGTAAATCCATGCCCACCTACTAACTACGTCACTCTCACACTACATCATTCCACTTAACTCTTAGGTCCAACCAATTCCTAACTACACACACAAGCACCGAGCACTTATTAACCTACTAATCTCTCCCGAACCTCATGATAATGTTGTAATGGGGACAAAACGATTTTAACTTGTCCCTTACAATATTAACACATGTTTCTATATTCTCACAGAATCAGAAGGCAAGAAGTAACATGGCAGAAGCGGCAGGTCCGAGCTCACAAGTAGGAATACTTACTGCAGGAATCGATGTGGATAGTCTACCTGTGGATGTGCCACCAACTGAACGACCTGTGGAGCTGCAACACCTTCAGCAAATCCCAGTACCTGATCCCCCCACAGGGATCACAGAAAGAGTCCATGCCAATTCTCATTGGTTCAATGGCATGCCAGGTCCATTAGGAGAGGCCAAGTATATATGGGAGTCTAAGTGCGAGTATGACAGATCATGGGTTCGATTCCAATTTTTCTCCAAGGAGTTCGAGACTCTATAGAACACCGAGGATCTCCAGACCATATGGCAACGTGCAGGGCTAGCAGAATACTTTGAAGCACCACTACCTAAACCAGATCTCCTCCGATGCTACTATTTGGTCTCCACATTACAAGCTAATGAAGAAAAGGACAAACCAGGATCATTTGTTCTTCCTTCCTTGCTGGGCCACAACGAGTTGAAGAGGTTTGAACTTACTATGGAGTTGGTGAGCGACGCTTTGAATATGCACGGCACACATGTACCCTCTGAAAAGGATGCTCTCGTTCCTACTAACATGAAGGATAGGAAACTATTGAAGCTTAAAGACATGGCAGCACTCACACCAAACGTGTCCATCCCTCTCCGTATGTGCATGCAACATTTTGCTTTCCCCGGCCAAGACCGCTTCACAACCACACAAAAGAATCTGGTTCGCTCTCTACTTAGCGGAAGCAGGTGCGTCACCAATTAAGCTGCCGGTATGGATTATAGATCAATTGTATGAAGCAAATAAAAGGTCTTCTAGGAAATTAGTGGTGAATGGTTGCTGTGCAATCACACGCATTATTTACCGGTGCCTAGCATACGATGTTCCCATTGAACGTGCCTTAACTTGGGCACAATTACAAATGTTTAAGAAGCTCAAGACGTCCACACATCAATCCAAGCGCATGAGGGGTGCGATTCCTTGTGTCTAGACAAGGGAAGTTCTGACTACTCCTGAGGTATCGCCACGAAGGGAGACCACTGTACCTCCCTTTACCATTAGGATACCCAGGTCTGGATCTGAAACTACGACACAAGCTACCCCTTCAGCTCCTCCTGCTCCACCTGAATTTGAATTTGCTACAACTGGAGATGCTGAAGGAATGGATCCCCAGGACTTTGAAGCATTCTTACAAAGTACACAACTCTCTGATGTAGAGTTTTATTCAGATGCAGAAGACCAAGGCACATCTTCACAAAGAAGAAGAAAATCTACAGACGGCCGCCATGTACATTGGAGTGACACTCAGCAAGGGCAACAACAAGGACACCTACAAGAAGAACGAGCGTATGAAGAGGAGACCACTGAAGCCCCAGCCTATACAGCAGAACTCCGAAGGCTGTATCAAATTATGGAAAGAGTGCGATCGCAACAACTGCTCACCGAACAGAGCAGTAGAGTAATCATGACTCAGCTGTTGGAAGAAGCAGGAGTTGACTCAGAATATAGTGAAGGTCTCTTATTGATGGCAGAAACATATGGGGTAGTGGAAGCGGTGCGGACCGCCATTAGGAGGTCTCCAGTTCAATATGATCCACGAAGATTCCAGACACGACCACGCTCAGGTAAGAATATTCAGATCCCCATTACAACGGAAGAAGAGCCAATTATTACATCCGAACCCATCAGGACAACCTCCCAAGCAACCGAAACGGCAAGCCAAGAGCACCCAGTCACCCATGAGGAATCCACCGAGCCACTACCACCCACACCCCCACCATCGCCTCCTAGAGCAGAAACCGTGGAAATCACCTCGACCACTCAACCCACCGAACCAACCTTCATCTTCCGTACTCCCATCTCTAGTTCAACCCTATTCTCCACCTCTGATAACCCAATCTATGAAGCAACCCCCATCACTACACAATCCACCGAATCGCTCATAGAGCCTGCCCTAGGACAACCATCCCCCATGCCACTAGAGGAGGAAAATGCTCGCCTCCACACACAATTCCAAACTCTCCAAGAGGCTCATAGCATATTGGAGGTACAGTTACAGAACACAGATAAGGAAGCAATACAAGTGGTAGAAGGTCACCTATGGACACAACTGGAACGCAATTCAAAGCTTCAGCGAAATATGGCCCTACTCAAGCGACATCTTGCGGCCGCTCAGGAAGAGAATCGACGCCTGCAAGTACAAAATCAAGAGAACCTAGAAGCAGCTATTGAAAGCACACCTGGGGCACCCATCAGCCCATCAAAGTTTCAAGCAGTGACCCCCGACAATATCAAGATCATATTGGAAGACTATGCCATGCTGCTTGAAGCACATGACCAGCTATCAGAGGAACTGGGTCAACTGAAGCAGAAACACCAAAAAGAAACAACAGCAGCCTCTCAAACCACCCCCTCCGCGGCTTCACTTCTCACAGACTCAGAGGCCTTAAAAGATCTCCAGAAATAGGTCACCGAATTGCAAGCACGTCTACTACAATATGAGAGACCACCTTCCCCTCCAGAGGCTCCCACCGACGAAGAAGTAGTACAAATTCCTGTGGAACAGACATTTGAAGAAGAATACGACCCACAACCCTTCCCAGGAGGCCAACAAATGGAAGAAGCTCAAGACACATTCGAGGCACCACGGCCTCCATGGCTACGTCAAGTGGAGGAAATCGGGAGTTCTCACGAAGAGCGCACAGTAGTGCAAAATCAGGCCATGAGGGTCATAGAGGAAACTGTGCTACAATCTGCTTACTTCAAGAACCTGTCATCGAGACGCCTTATCCTCTCATCTGAACTCCAATACAGGCCTTATTATATTATCTTGGCTGATTATAATGCAGAAATACAAAGAGTCACGGGTCAGATTCCTACCTTTGCTACCCAATTTCAACCCGAAGACCTTCCTCCAGAGGTGCAAAAAGGCAAAATTCGTCAACCCACCTGGTGGCAGAAACTTCTAGAGACATATCCAGAAATGCTACGCACATGGAACAACGCGCCTTTACATCTCCTATACAATCCATGCTACGGTCCAGTTCCACGCCGCAGGTCTTGGAAGGCATTCAATATCAAAGTGCAGAACAACGCGCAATGCAAGGAATGGCTAAACTACCCTTACATTGCGCCACCATAGGGACCACCGTCGGTAGCATACATGATGGGAACAATTCGCCATTGGATGCCGCGATTGAAGCCCATGCCAGATGTAGCAGCTCAAATGATGCTTAGAATTTTAGATATGATGCAGGTAGTCCTGAAAACTTTTAGAAATGCAGCCGCACCACAGGTACGTCTCCTGGGGTTTAGCAATGGAAATTATGATTTGGTGTATGACATGAGCACCACCCCCAGTATTCGTGTGGCTTACGCCTGGCATGCACGCATCAAATACCTCCCTGCATGTTACAAACAGACCTTCGAAGAAATGTTCAGATCAGGTTTCTGGGAGTATCACTCGGAGATCTTCGCACCGAAGCCAACACACCTGCTCCATCTCTTTGCTTGTGAACAAGCAATGTACTCTGAGTACTACACCACCCCGCAACCAGAGGCCCCTGGCGCAATAAATTGGGATGCATTGGAAGCTGATCTAGCAAGAGGCTTAAGGATAGGAGAACACGAACTTGCCACCAATGTCATCCAATACTATATCGACCACCCGATAGAACAGAGGTCTGTCAGGGGCGACAGACGCTAGGAAGGGGGGCGTGTTGGCATACAAAGCAACAGAGGAGTCATGCACAATACGGCAACAAGGCCAAATCATTTTTTCCATGGACCATTTACAACTCAAGTGATTTTAATCACTACACAAACATTGTAAATTCCGTTTTTGGTAGAATAGACTCCATTTTGTGCAAGCCGAGGATTCCTCGAGCTTGAGGAGTATTAGAACTAGCTACATATCAATTTTCATAATTTTTAGACTCTGTTTGAGCCCTCAAATAGGCTCTAGAACCTAATTTTTAACTAGGCCGGACACTATGTCTGGACAAGACCAAAGCTAGTTAAAAAACTATAAAAAGAGCTAGAGAGCTCATTTTTGAGGTTAGATTGTTTGTGAATTGAGCTTATGTAAGAGACATTTTGACTTATGCAAAGAACTCCATTGTTCCTCTCCCTGTTCTTGCCTTGTGTGCGCGTGTGTGTGTATGTGTGTGCATGCTTGTGTGCTTCTCACTCACACACTTGTGCCTTCACTTGCTCAAAGTCTCCATACTAGTCCTCACGTCTCCACGGATTGACAATTATGAGGTGAATCTTCTCACGTTGGTACTCACCATTGTGCTAGAGTGACAACAGGTTCTACAATCCTTCAACCAAGCAATTTGCTACAACTAGGGATGTTGTGTTTGAAGAACACATGTCTTGATATGCTGAAGACAAACAAAAGGTAACTCTACCATCTGATCTTGATTATGATTCCCATCGATTAGGAAGCAAGCATGATACATAGGTCCAGGATCCAAGAAGTGATATGTATGATGACCAAGATGAAAAGGAAAAGGATTAAAAGCTATGGAATTCAAGAGGCAAAGCCAAAATGCAAGAATGTGGGAAATGCTCCAAGCATTCACCTAAAAGGTCAACAAGGGAGAAGAAACAACCACAAATGTATGGATATGATTCTACATGTTTTATAAAACATTCAATCTATTTGGAAAATGACTCAATTTCAAAGGAACCTTCAACGTGTGAAGAGGCAAAAGGAAACTCTAATTGGGAAAAGTCCATGAAAGAAGAAATAGAAGCATTGAAGGAGATGGACACTTGAGACTTTGTTCTAATGTCATCCAATCAAAACATAATTGGTTGTAGATGGGTACATAAACTCAAAAGAAATTCAGATGGAGCAATTTGTGTTGAGATATCAAGCTCAACATGTGATGATCCAAGATGACACGTAGCAGTTTTTCGCTTCTCTGACATGTATAGTGGTCACGCTGGTATATGTCAGGGATACTTCATTGGGCTTTATTAGATTTATCTACCGAGAGTGATGGCACATTGTTTCTTGCCAGCTCACTCATTTGCAGACATTAGGTTTTTCCTTATGTACTGGTCTTTATATATTGCACTGGTTGTATTCTTGTTTTTAGGTCCTCTTGTACATTCCTTTTATGTAATAGAAGAAGAAGAAGAAGATTATTCTTCCTTGCCTCAATCTGTGTGTGTGCTTCTCCTTGAGAGTGAGAGTGTGTGTGTGAGCTCTCTTCCTTATCTCCTTCCTCGTGACATGGTATTAGAGCCAGCGTGGCTATAGAGACCTCGTGGAGAAGGCGACAGTGAAGACTACGCGGCAAGGCGTGGAGAAAACGCGATTTCACAAACGGCCTCCGTGTGCTACGAAAATCGCCGTGAAGGTAGAAGACCTCAAAATATTTTCGGGAGTTATCCCTTTAGGGTCACTAGTTTTTGTCAGATCGAAGTTTCGGAGCCATCTCGACCTCCGTTTCGAGCCCGCAAGGTGGGGCCCATAGAAAAACCAGGTCAGTTTCAAAAACTGTAACTTGCCTTGTGTTCGGCGATACTCATATATTCCAGATTCAAAATTTCAAGCGATTCCGTGTACTGTTGATACACAAAAACTGTGTTTTTCTGAGATCGAACTGTCACGTCATAGTGCGACAGTGTTCAAGCAGAAGTGCTGCTTGTAGTGTGTTGCGGTGTTGTGAATTGTTGCAGAAATGGCAAACGCAGATGGAATGAGTCAGCTTATGAGTGATAAGCTGGACAAGAACAACTTCCATGCTTGGAGATTCAGAATGACGAATTTCCTGATGGGAAAAGGCTACTGGAAGTACATCGAAGGAGAGAATGAAAATGCTCCGCAGTTACCAGAAAGGAATCGGACTGCAGAACAGTTAAGAGCATATGAGGAATGGAATCAAGGAGCACGAAAGGTAATGTATTGGCTATCTGTTAGCATACAGGATAGCATGACTGGACACATACAGGATGCCAAGACTCCAAAAGAGGCTTGGAACAGTTTGGTCACTTTGTACGAGACCAATACAAAGGCACAGAAATTGCAACTCAAGAACGAGCTGCATACATTCGAGAAAAAGAGCATGTCGGTAAGTGACTACACTCTAAAAATCAAAAGCATATGTGAGTCACTTGCATCTATTGGCGTGAATGTAGATGATGATGATAAGGTGGAAGTGTGCCTTCGTGGTTTAGGAGCTGCATATAAGCAGTTCAGAACTTCTATACAGACCAGGGATAAATATTCCGAATTTTGCTGATTTGGTCTCTATGCTAATCATTGAAGAAAAGAATCTTGGTGAGGACTCAAAACTCCCAAGGAAAGCCCAGTTCTGAGCAGGTATTCTACTCTGGTAGAGGAAGAGGCAGAGGTAGAGGTTTTGGAAGTGGAAGAGGAAACAGTAACCAAGACCAAGGTCAACAACAGAATCATGCAGGAGGAAGAGGACAGTTTCGAGTGAGGGGGAGCCAAAGAGGTCGTAGAAATTTCCAAAGAAATGATTCAAGTAATGATAGTAAAGGATGCTGGAATTGTGGTAAACCTGGACACTTTGAACGTGATTGCAGGTTAAAGAATCAAAATAACAGAAGGCAGAAAAACAACTATGCATCCACAAGGGCAGATGATTCTGAGAAGCTGTATATGGTTCAACACCACATGATGAATACGATGTCTGCTAGTGTTTCAAAATCAAATGATAATGTCTGGTATGTTGATTCAGGTGCTTCAAATCACATGACCAATCATGCAGAATGGTTTAGTAGTTTGCAGAAAATGCCAGTTCCTGGATATGTTGAAACAGGTGATGACACATTGCATCCTATTGAGCATACAAGAAACATAGCATTGTCTATGGAGGATGGAAAGGTAAAACATCTCGCTGATGTGCTGCATGTTCCAAATATAACGAAGAATCTGGTTTCTGTTGGACAAATGGTTGACCAAGGATTACAAGTCAGGTTCAATGCTGATGGATTATATGTAGAAGAGTACAAGCAGGATGGATGATTGGTTGCCAAAGGAAACAAAGTGGGTAGGATGTTCACGTTAAATGTGAAGATTCCTGAAATGAATGCAGCCATGTTTGCAAAAGGTGCAGGAGTTATTGCAGATATAGAGATATGGCACAAACGGATTGGACATGTAAACTTGCAAAGGTTGAAACTGATGCAGTCAAAGGAGATTGTCCATGGACTACCAAATTTCAAAGTTGTAGAAATGCAAAAGGTATGTGCAGCATGTCATATTGGTAAACAATCAAGAGCATCATTTCCACATGACAAGTATGTTAGTGAGAATGTACTAGAAGTAGTACATATAGATGTTTGGGGTCCAACAAAGACCACATCTATGGGTGGTTGGAAGTTTTATGTTACTTTCATTGATGACCATACACGCAAGTATGGGTATATTTCATGAAAGAGAAGAGCGAGGTGTTTACTCACTTCCAAAATTTTAAAGTTATGGTGGAAAAGCAGACAGGGAAGTACATCCAAACATTAAGATCTGATGGAGGAGGTGAATACATATCAAATGAGTTCAGTAGTTTTCTAAAAAAGCATGGAATTCGGCGTCAATTTTCATGCAGGTACACACCACAACAGAATGGTGTTGCTGAATGCAAAAATAGACATATTGCAGAATTAGCAAGAGCCTTGATGGCTGAGAAGAATATGCCTCATTGTTATTGGGCAGAAGTTGTGCATACTGCTGTATACATCATGAACAGAACTCCGACTGCTGTTGTACATCAAGTTACACCTGAAGAGAAGTTTACAGGTAAAAAGCCAAACTTATTACATCTGAAAGTTTTTTGCTGTATTGCATATGCACATGTTCCAGATGAGTTGAGGATGAAGCTTGATCCGAAAGCAGAAAAATGTGTCTTCATTGGATATTCCCTTGAGCAAAAGGGGTATAAATGTTATAACCCACTCACACGACAGGTGAAGGTGAGCAGAGATGTGGTATTTGATGAAATGTCAAGCTTCTATGCAGATGCCAAAAGAAGGACTGAATCTTGAACCAAATGACAAAGAACATGCTGAAAAATCTAGTGTAGAATCTCAAGTTTTGAGTGGACCGGATGCATCACTAAGCAATAGTTCCAACTCAAATCCATGGAGTGGAAGATTGCGTGGACATTTCAGTCCAGCAAATTCGTCAAATACATCCAAGAAAGGTAAAGAAAAGCTTTCTGCTGGTAGTAAAACAAGTGAAGGTTTTGAAGATGTTGATGGAGATTCAAGCGGTTCAGAAAAGAGTCTTGATGAGGAACTTGGATTGCCCTCTGTGAAGACTCCAGGAGTAAGAAGAGCACATGCAGATGATACAAGAAGAAGTGACCCAGGACCAAGAAGATCTGGGAGGATGCGTAATTCAGTGCAACGATTGACATATGATAGTTACATGGCTCACCATTGTGCCTACATGACAAAGGTAATACAAGATGCTGAACCTTCTTGTTTTGAAGATGCAATTGGTAATGCAGATTGGGAAAAAGCTATGGATGAGGAGATGGCTGCACTTTATGGAAATGATACATGGAAGCTGGTTCCATTGCCGCAAGGAAAGAAATCCATAGGCTGCAAATGGGTTTACAAGGTAAAGCATAATGCTGATGGTAGCATAAGCAGGTATAAAGCACGATTGGTAGCTAAAGGTTATGCACAGACATATGGCATTGATTATGAGGAAACATTCAGCCCTGTAGCTAAAATGTCTATTGTCAGAACACTTGTTGCATTAGCTATAGCAAAAGGATGGACTTTGCATCAGATGGATGTGAAGAATGCTTTCCTACATGGTGAGTTACAGGAAGAAGTATATATGGACCAACCACAAGGATATGAAGATTCAAAGCATCCAAAATATGTTTGCAGGTTGCAAAAGGCTTTGTATGGGCTGAAGCAGGCTCCGTGTGCATGGCATGCAAGGATTGCTGATTACTTAACCAGCATTGGGTTTTCTATGTGTAATGCAGATCACTCACTATATGCAAGGAAGGTTGATGATGGCATCACTATTGTGGCTATTTATGTTGATGATCTGATTGTAGGTGGTGATAATGAAGAAAGCATCAAAGAGGTAAAGAAACTTCTTATGCAGGAATTCGACATGAAAGATCTTGGTGTGCTGCGCTATTTCTTGGGCATTGAGTTTATACATACAGAAACAGGTATATGGATGTCGCAAAGGCAATATGCCTTGAATATGCTGCAAAAGTATGGTATGGCTGATTGTAAGCCAATTTCTATGCCTTTAGATCAGAATTTGAAATTGGATACTACATCAGGTGAAGCGTTGGAAAATGCTACTATGTACATGAAAATTGTGGGAAGTCTTATATATCTTACAATTACAAGGCCTGATTTAAGCTACACTGTTGGACTTGAAAGTCAGTTTATGCAGGTTCCCAGGAAGCCACATTTGAATGCTCTGAGGCGCACTCTACGTTATGTGAGTGCTACTTTGGATTATGCATTGTTTTATGAAGTTGGTGTAGATTTGCAGGTTCATGGATACACCGATGCAGATTGGGCTGGTAGTACTCCAGATAGAAGATCTACTAGTGGCTTTCTTTTCTCACTTGGAGGTGCATCTATTACATGGAGCAGTAAGAAGCAACCCACTGTTGCTTTGTTGAGTACAGAGGCTGAGTATAGAGGTGCTGCAATGGCAGCATGTGAGGCATCATGGCTGGAGATGTTACTTGCAGATTTAGGTGTGGAAGTGCAAAAGCCTATCACTATCTATTGTGATAATCTTAGCAGCATACAGTTAGCACGGAACCCTGTTTTCCATGCTAGAACAAAGCATATCGAGGTACATTATCACTTCATCAGAGAGAAGGTATTAGCAGGTAATATTGATCTTGTTTATGTGAGAACAGATGAGCAGGTTGCTGATATTTTCACCAAAGCACTTGGAGCTGAGAAGTTGAAGAAGTTTCGGAAGATGCTTGGATTACAGGATATGGCATTGAGCTTGAGGGGGAGTGTTGAGATATCAAGCTCAACATGTGATGATCCAGGATGACACGTACCAGTTTTTCGTTTCTCTGACATGTATAGTGGTCACGCCGGTATATGTCAGGGATATTTCATTGAGCTTTATTAGATTTATCTACCGAGAGTGATGGCACATTTGTTTCTTGCCAGCTCACTCATTCGCGAACATTAGGTTTTTCCTTATGTACTGGTCTTTATATATTGCACTGGTTGTATTCTTGTTTTTAGGTCATTCTTGTACATTCCTTTTATGTAATAGAAGAAGAAGAAGAAGATTATTCTTCCTTGCCTCAATCTGTGTGTGTGCTTCTCCTTGAGAGTGAGTGTGTGTGTGAGCTCTCTTCCTTATCTCCTTCCTCGTGACAATTTGTAGGTAGAAGGAAAGATTAGTTGCCAAAGGATGCTCCCAAACTCATGGTATAGACTATGAGGAAACATTTTCACCAGTTGCAAAGATGACTACAATCAAAACATTGATAAGTGTATCTGGTACAAGAAATTGGAGAATCCTCCAAATTGATGTAACTTAAATGCATTTCTAAATGGTTGGATAAGTGAAGAGGTATACATGTCAAAACCTCTAGGCTTTGAAAAACCTAAACATACATCTTATGTTTGCAGACTTAAGAAAACATTGTATGGATTGAAGCAAGCTCCTAGAGCTTGGAATTATAGGTTGGTTACATATATTCAAGATCAAGAATTCAGACCTAGCAACTTAGATCCTTCTTTGTTCATCAAAAGGAATTACAATGAGGTTATCTATCTATGTGATTATGTAGATGAGATTATTGTGACATGTGATGATATGAATGGCATTCAAAGGATGAAAATTAGTGACTTAGGTGAGCTCCCATATTCCCTAGGTATGCAAGTGATTTATACACATGAAGGAATGTATCTCGCTCAAAAGTGTAGTACATGTCAATTTGGAAAGTCTCACAGGTTACCATTCATGAAGAAGGGATATATGCATCGAGATCTCTTGGAGTTGGTTCATATAGATGTATGGGGACCTAGCAAGGATGCTTCCATATCTGGATCAAGGTATTATGTCTCCTTCATTGATGATTGCAGTAGGTGGACTATATTATACTTTATGAAACACAAAGATGAAGTCTTTTCATGCTTCAAAAGATATTTGGCTCTTGTGGAGAATCAAACAGGTAAAACACTAAAAAGGCTAAGGTCAGATGGAGGGGAAGAGTACTTCTCCCATGAGTTTGACTCCTTTCTTCAAGAAAGAGGAATCAAAAGAGAAATCACTACAAGGTACACTCCTGAGCAAAATGGAGTGGCAGAAAGAAGGAATAGGACAATTGTTGAAGCTGCAAGGTCTATGCTAAATGAAATGTACTTACCTACTTACTTATGGGCTGAGGCTGTATCCACAGCCACTTATTTGATTAATAGGTTACCTTCAAAATCACTTGATGGCATGACAACATATGAGGCTTGGAATAGAAGAAGACCAAGCTTGGATCATTGTAAGATTTTGGATGTGTTGCTTTTGCTCATGTTCCTTCACAAGTTAGAGGCAAGATGGATCCCAAAGCATAAAGGTGTGTCTTCATTGGTGTTGGGGTTCACAAGCAACCCATCACAATTTTACTTCTAGTTAAATCAGATTTGCACTTATTTTTTCTTCACACAGGGAATACTCTCTCTCTCAACAAAATTCTGATTCAGTACTATTGTACTGAAACACACATCTCTCTTCGGGAAAAAAACATAACATATGATAGATAAGAGACTCATGCTTGTGCTGAATACATTTGCAACACTTACTTCATCATAATTTGTCTTCCACAAACTAAACACAAAAGATAGATAAAACACCTCGAAACTTCAGATTAAGGACGATACATCACTCGATTAAAGATATATGTCATCAGAACTTCTCTCTATAAGGTCGCCGGATTGGCATTATGTAATTCATATTTTTCCTATACCGCACGTACCGAAAGGTCGTAGCGAAGTGTTGTACCCTTCTTATCAAATAATGAAAAGGCATTTCAATGGCGCTTGGATGGCAAAGGAACGGGATCGCCAGACTGTCTGTCTGGGCGATTTGCGACCTGTGGAGACGCCGTAGTGCAGCATTCCTTAATTCTGAGTATTGTTACTCTTACCTTGTTAAGTTATATTAATTGGTGATTAACGCAGTAATGGTATGTTGTTGATAATAAGTTTGTGCGACATTAATTAGTAACTCTTGCATTACATACTGTGAAAAGCTTAATACGAGTATGAACAGTAAACCTGTATAGAGAATTCGATACTGAACATTAATGTACTACTTGCTTGATAAGTTAAGTGGGAAAATAAGATACAGGGCCTCTGATTTATCAGACTCCTACCATCCCCAAGAACCCGAAACAAGCTTAAAAGTATCTGTGACAGCAAGCGCACTTTTAACACTGGTGCCATCTGTGGGAAGATGGCAATGGATTGAGAATAATCAGTAAGGTGGAGCAGTACGTAAGGCAAGTGGTGCAGAGGCGATATATGCCGGTTACTCGGTCCGACGAGTCGTATCCGAAGTATAGAAGTGACCAGCATCCTTGGACAGTACCAAAATTTGTTAGGGACACCCCCAGGTGGCAGAAGAGTAGACCCGTTAAGCCTAGTTGCCGAAGAATCGGAGCCAGTTAGTCGAGATTCCGGTACCAGTTCGGTGATAAATGATGAGATTTCGGTAGATTCCGGTATAATTCCGGTGCGTTCTGAAGAAGGTGCAGTAACTTCTGAGTGTACAGGGACGCAGTGCGCAATTGATGCGATACCATTTGGTCAGAATTTGAACCTGTCCGAGGATAGAGTTTTGTTACCCAGAGAGATCGTTGCCGGAGAAAGTATACCCTGTTTCAGTGAAAGTTTGACAAGTTTTGGTGAAAGCTCGGTACCAGTTGGTGGGAATTTACAGTTTTCCGGTGATAGTGCGATACTCCCTGGTGGATCTTTATTGCGTACACCGCTGTTTGGGGCAAATCTACCTACCTTTGATACCAAAGCTGAGGATAGGCTATTTGATTTAGAGATACGTAAGAGACTGAACGCTATTTTCGAGCCGGAAGGTGAGCACTCTGACACTACAGATTCCGAAGGACAAGGGATACCCCCTCAAAACTCAGGAACCAGTAACGGTACCACCAATAGCACAATGAGTGGTCAATAGCAGCAACAACAGCAGCAACAACAACAACAGCAACAGCAACAACCACCTCCACTTCGACTGGTTCCAATCGGGGTGACTTACACAAAGTTTGATGGATTTCCAGGTGACAACCCTGATGCACATGTGCAAACCTTTGAGATAAGCTATGCAGTGCTGAACCATTCACCCGATCCGACGTACAAGGCCATCGTATTTTAGGCAACATTAGTCAATGAAGCAGTGAGGTGGTTAACGAAGTATGATATCAATCATTTCGTTAACTATGATGCTGTAAGGGATGCATTTTTACAGAGGTTCGGGTTGAAGAAGAATCCCGCCAAAATCTTCGACTATTTGCAGAATAACCGACAGAAGCCGCACCAGACTGTTCAGGAATATGCCACCTTGTTTAGAAGTCATTTAAGACAATTGCCTCCGGCACATGCTAATTTACTGGATGATGTTATAACCTAGTGGTTCATTAACGGTTTGACCCCACAGCTAAGACAAATCATGATCATCTGCTGTGTGGGGACTATGACACTAGATGTTGTTATTGCGATGGCCCTGCAGTTGGAGGATTCGCCGAAGACTTGGAGTGGCTAAAAGCCAGTAAGAATGTTATAGATGATCCGGCTAAACAGATGTATTGTACCAGGTGCAAAAATCCAGGGCACACTAGTGCTACATGTGCCCTTAACCAGATGTACTGTGCCATCTGCAACACAACCGGACACTCAACGGAAAATTGTGCGTATAATGCTAAAGTGTAGGGACGAGTAGCTGTCAACGCTATTATACAAGAACCAGGTCAGCCAGCCACCCATTACGTGCCACCACAGATGCGACACAATCAGTCATAAGGATACAAAAATTACCGGGGTCAGCGGAATACCAATTTCAATGCAACTCGATGGCAGGCGGGTACATCAACGGAGAGTACTTCTCTACCACCACCTCGATGCCATTTTTGGAGTGAGATTGGCCACATCCGGAGATTTTGCAAGGATGCAGCAAAATATGACAAAAGGAAGAAAGAGCGTCAAAACCTGATGACCAACATGGTATATATCTCACCAGCGGAATCAGAAGCAGCAGTGGTCCAGACTAGATCGGGTAAGCAATTGCAACCAGCAGCTGAGGTGTTCGAACCTGGTATCCATGAGCAGCAGCCAATGTATACAAAGGCTAGTCAATGGACCGCTAAAGAGCCAACTGTGTTCCCCGATCCAATTCCGGTGACACAGGTTCCCCTGCCAAAGGTAAGAGCGAATGAACAAAGTCCTAACCCAGTAACAGCAGAATCATCCTCCGAATAGGTGAGGAGTACGATTCAAACAGATAAGGTATGGGAGATTCTATCTAAGGCTTCAATTACACTCTCGTTGGGACAGTTTCTTGCATTGGTGCCAGGAGTTAGGCAGCAATTTCAACAACAGGTCAGTCCTGGATCTCCCGGTACTCCGACGACTGCAACAATACAACCGGAAAGTGATTCTACGGTGGACCATTCAGCCCCATTGATCATGGTATGGCATAAAAATCAAAAGATTACTCAAGTGCTAATTGATGGCGGTTCGGGTGTGAATATAGCAACTGCAGCTCTCTACAAGAAATTAGGCTGGACCCAAATCGAGCCTGTCCAATTTTTTGTAAGAATGGCAGACCAATCTCGTGTCCATCCCGTGGGACTAGTACGGAATATCCCGATTACTCTGCAGGGTACCACGTTCAAAATGACTTTTGTAGTCTTAGAACTACCAAAATCCAACCTCGACTACAATCTACTTTTCGGTCGACCATGGTTGAAACAAGCCAAAGTTATACAGGATTGGTCAGTGCAGGAATTGACTTTCAAAGATAATCACCGTAAATATGTTGTTAAACTGGATGCCATCCAGCACTGCGAGCTTCATGCCAGATCATATGTAGCGGAGCCGGTCCACATATTGGATGGCTTATCTGACGATGAGGAAGAGGCATTTCTGAAGAACAATAAAGATCTGATCTCCTTAGGTATTGTAGATCTTCAATCAGTAGCGGACACATGGAGTCCGACAGCATGTACGGTTGTTCCAGTGACCGGAGAGGCGGATGCAGATGATAGTGTTGCTATGGATGGAGCCACCCTACATCAACTTTTACAGTCAGCAGACGATCTGGTGAAACCTCGACAATTTTATGTTCTGAAAGACCAGTTAGTAACATATAATTTGGGTGATGAGGCTAACCCGCGACCTGTTAAGATTAAGGCAGGATTGTCTGAGGCATTCCAAGAAGATTTGATCCGACTCCTGTGTGAGTTTTCCGATGTTTTTGCTTGGGACTATCGCGATATGAAAGGTCTTGATTCGTAGATTTATCAACATCGGGTAGTGCTCAAACCAGAGGCGAAGCCAATTAAACAATCCAGTTACCGAATGAACCCCAATTATGCCGCACAAGTCAAAGCAGAACTCGATCGATTATTGAAGGTGGGATTCATTGTACCAATTGAGCACGCTGAATGGATATCTCCGATCGTGATTGTTCCGAAGAAAAATAAACAGCTGCGTATCTGTGTGGATTACCAAAAATTGAATGCGGCCACGGTACCTGATCCATTTCCTCTCCCCTTTCTCGACACAATGCTAGACAGAGTGGCAGGGCATGAGATGTACTCCTTTTTGGACGGCTACAGTGGTTATAACCAGGTGCGAATGGCAGAACAGGACATACCGAAAACAGCTTTCATCACGAATTGGGGTGTTTATGCTCGTGGTAATGTGGTTTGGGTTAAGGAATGCTCCGAGCACGTTTCAACGTTGTATGCAAGAAATCTTTTCACCCTACCTGACTACTTTTATGCAAGTATATCTGGATGACTTTTCCTTATTTGGAAAAATTGCGGTGCACCTGTATCATTTATGGTGTTCCTTTCAAAAATGCCATGAATACCAGTTATGCTTGAATCCGACAAAATCTGTTTTTGTGGTCTCTTGTGGCAAACTCCTCGGCCATATTATCTCTGAGCAAGGCATACATGTTGATCCAGATAAGGTTGCAGCCATGTTGCAGGCACCAGTTCCTACAACGCCGAAAGAAGTTATGTGCTTCTTGGGTCAAATCCGGTGGCATGGCAGACATTTACGGTGGTTAGCTCATTTAGCAACACCACTTAATCGGCTAATGACTAGTACTTCACGACAGTTCGAATGGACTCCAGAATGCCAAATTGCATTTGATCTTTTAAAGGGATTATTAACGCAGGCTCCAATTTTGCAACCCCCTGATTGGGAACGCCCGTTCCATGTCATTGTCGATGCATCAGACATAGCTATTGGAAGCGTTTTAATGCAGCAAACTGACAAGTGGTTTCGGCCTGTCTATTATGCAAGTCGCCAACTAGCTCTTGCTGAAAGGAACTATTCAGTGACCGAAAGAGAATGTCTCGGGTTGGTGTACTCTGTGAAGAAATTCCGACATTATTTGTTGGGCCGAAAATTCACCTTCCACGTGGATCATGCCGCGCTTGTGTATCTGGTCCGACAGCAACATTTAGGTGGTCGCTTGGCTCGCTGGGTTTTATTATTATAGGAATTTGACTATGAAGTGATTCATCGACCCGGCACAGCACATGCCTTGGCAGATTTTCTATCTCGGTTGGATTCCGGTGAAGCTCTGGTGGGGGTTGATGACACTACACCAGCAATTTACGCTACTGAGCCAGCTCCTGCTGAATCTACAGACCCTCCTGTGCCATCTACCTACTATGATACATTACTAAATTTCCTAATTGATGGGTGTCTTCCTCCTCATACTCCTCCTGCTCTGCGGCAGAAAATTGCATTTTCTAGTCACAGATTCCGGTTAATTGTAGGTCAGCTATACTACCTGGATCATACTGGTGTCTTACTTTGTTGTATCCCACCACATGAAGCAGACTCGGTTATTGCTATGGCACATTCAATACCCTCTGGTGGACATTTTGCAGTCGATCTTACTCACCGGTAAATTCTGCAAAGTGGGCTTTGGTGGCCTACCATGTACAAAGATGTGACTCAATTTGTGTAGCAGTGTGACACCTGTCAACGGTCTGGACAGCCATTACAGCGCCACTTCTTTCCTCTGCAACGTGTATTACCTTTGGAACCCTTTCAGAAGTGGGGTCTCGATTTTATTGGACCAATAACACCACCAGCCACCCTTAGTAACAATCGATATATACTAACTTGTATGGATTATGCCACCAGGTGGGCGAAAGCTTAGGCCTTATGGTCTGCCACAACTGTTTTGGTGGCAAAATGCCTAATGAAGGACGTTTTTCCGCATTATGGATTACCTCTGGAACTTGTGACAGATCAAGGAACACATTTTGCCAACAATTTAATGCGAGCACTAATGCACACTTTTCAAATTCTGCATAAATTCAGTTCACCATACTATCCCCCTGCCAATGGATTGGTTGAAAGTACCAATAAGACTTTGTTGACTATGCTTCACAAATTGATCGTGGAATCTCCAGAACGTTGGGACCAGTTACTACCCGTTGTTTTATGGGCATACCGGACTACATACAAAGTGGCAACCGGAATGACCCCTTTCAAGTTGGCTTATGGGTTGGAAGCAATCTCGCCGATGGAGATTGTAGTGCCAAGCCTATGCGTGGCCCTCACTCAGAAATTGTTGCCCGAAGACTCTTTGCCATTTCGGTTGGAAGCACTCAGAACCTTGGATGAACATCATTGGGAAAGCTTCCTAACTCTTCAAGAAATTCAGTTGCGGCAAGCCCGAACTCATGATCGTTTCCTCAAGACTCCTTTGTTTATGGTGGGCCAACTTGTGCTATTTTATAATGCTAAATCAAATCGTTCTGCTGGGAAATTTAAATTACAGTGGTTCGGTCCTTACCGGATTAGTGAGCAAGTGGGACTAACTACTTTTCAGTTGACTACCTTGACCGGAGTTCCCCTTCCCAAAGTAATTAATCGTTCAAAGTTACGCCCATATCACCAACCGCCTGATCACCGCTGATGTGTTTCTCGTTATTCTGCATGTCACTTATTTTCTTTTTATTTCCGTATTTCAGTTGAATATAGACTGTAACTCTCCTTGTTTTGATATCTAAATATGATTAATCGCCGCCCTGTGTTACTATTTCTGCACATGCATGCACGCCGTAATTATGGTGGTTATCATTTCAATACCGTGCGATGATTAGGGTTTTGGATCGCCTCACGTTGTCGTGTGTCTACTTAATTTTGATTCTTTCACTGTTAATCGCTATTGTGTCTGTGTCTTTCTGTTTTCTGTGTTCTCTGTGTTCTTGTACTTTCGCGTGTGCGTCATGGAAGCACTAGCCAACGTTGCTACCTTCCGTGAAGGACTCACCCTTGAAGTGAGTGAGTGTTTGCATATTCGTGGCCTCCTGAACTTCACTGAATTGTTGTGGCATTCAGTGGAGTGTCACCCATTTTATGCACAGATTATTGCCGCTATCGCTGCCACACCTGCTACGGAGCAGAGTTGGCCTATCCTTTGCTTACCGACACGCGTAGTGATCACTCTGGCCTCATTTGCTGAAGCGTTCCGACTTCCTCGGGATGGATTGGAAAATGGTCCTCTCCTTCCTGTCGCTACCATGACCGCATTATTTCCACGGCACTCATCTAATGAGTACGCCATTCTGTGTCGCCCTGATCTTGAACGTACCACCTTACAATTCTTAGTTGCGATCTTGAATTTGCAAAAATGTACCTATGGGATTTTACGTCCCTTTTATTCGATGATTGACATGGCTTCTCGTGAGTCTGTCAATTTCGCCTCTTTTTATTTCCGGTGCATTCACCGTGAATGTGTTACGGTTATTAAACATGTTAATAAGCGTGATCTTCCACGATCACTTCTTCCCTATATCCTCACATTTCTCTTTCCAGCCATTCAAGCCGCGCAACCTCCGCCCAATGCTCCCTTCTTATTGTGTGAAGAATCCACTCGGATGCTCGAAGATGAAGAGGATGAGGATGAAGATCTCTTCCAACTTCTTCGCCGGAAACACACCCGTATAAGTCCGTCTGAGAGCCAGGTGCAAGGATCTAATGCCGCACATGAAGAAGAAGTCTTCCATGACACCGCCACTTCTATCCATATTGATTCTTCCACCCAGTCTTCTCCAATCCAGCAGCAGGAACTAGGTGCGTCCACCACCGAGTCTAAAGAAATTTCTTCTAAGGAGGATTTTCAGCAGTAGACCCAGGATGATGTGCAAGCCATTGTTGCTGAGATTGTCAATGAAGTGATGGCTTTGGTTGATGCTGTAATTGACTGAACTACAGCAACCACGCAGCAGTCTACCGGAATCGTGCGAGTGCCTGACATTCTTATCCCACTTCCTTCCAACATGAATACTACTGAGCCAATTGTTCCAATCCAACCGATTGTTCCTGAAGCACCCGCTACTTCATCCTCTTTTCCCAATTATTCTCCCCCACCTTCCCCTCACCTATTATCAGCTCTTCATTCCAACCACTTCCTCCTCTTCCTATTCCGGTTCCAATGTTTCATGAACTTGAATCGATGGGTCGCCTGTTGATCCAATTCTCACAACAGTTACCAATGCAATTGAAGATGGCCACAGATAGTATCCGTCAAGAATTATAGCACAAAGTGGATGTCCCAGAGGCCGATATTGCGCCATTGCAAGAAGAAACTAATGCGGTGAAAGCAGAAAATCATGCCCTACAATTACAGATTCAGCAACTTCAAGATCAGCTTGCACAGAAGGATTCTTTACTGTGTCAAAAGGATACAGACATAACCACCCTGAAGCAGGAACTCATTGATAAAACAGATGTGATGACCGCTCTAGGTAATGAACTTCATAGCATGCGTGACGCATATAGTATCTTAGAAGAAGCCTCTCAGTCTCTGGCCGCCAATGTGCTTAAAGCTGAAGCTGAGCTCCATAAGACTACTGAAACACTATTATGACGTGATCAAGAATTGCAAGAAGAGCTTGGAAAATATCTCCAATTGAAGAAAGAATTGGAAGCGGTGCAAAAGGAAAGAGAAGCCTATTATAAAACCATGCAGTTCCAATCTGAAGAACTGGAGAGAAGAGAAAAGCAGTTGGGATTCCAAGCGGAGCGTCTATCCAGAGTCAATAAACAAATTGAAGATATGAGATTGAACCATGACGCAGCCCTTGCCAATGATTTCTATTTGCAAGAGGCATTTTTGCAGACACAGGCTGAAGTTTTGATGAGTCAAGTCATTGCGGCAAGTTCGGTTAGAACTGACACACAGCTGGTAGAGCCGAAGACACTAAAGCTAATGTTGGATTCGCTCAAATAGAAAATTACCAGAACCTTCAAATTAGCAAGGACCATGTATATACAAGGCATCGTAGAGGAGCCTTAATTTTGCTTTTGTTGCGGGTTCAAGTCCACCATGCGCGCCAGTGTAAGGTCGCCGGATTGGCATTATGTAATTCATATTTTTCCTATACCGCACATACCGAAAGGTCGTAGCGAAGTGTTATACCCTTCTTAGCAAATAATGAAAAGGCATTTCGGTGGCGCTCGGGTGGCGAAGGAACAGGATCGCCAGACTGTCTGTCTTGGCAATTTGCGGCCTGTGGAGACGTCGTAGTGCAGTATTCCTTAATTCTGAGTACTGTTACTCTTACCTTGTTAAGTTATATTAATTGGTGATTAATGCAGTAATGGTATGTTGCTGATAATAAGTCTGTGCGATGTTAATTAGTAACTCCTGCATTACATATTGTGAAAAGCTTAATACGAGTATGAACAGTAAACCTGCATAGAGAATTCGATACTGAACATTAATGTACTACTTGCTTGATAAGTTAAGTGGGAAAAAAAGATATAGGGTCTCCGATTTATGAGACCCCTACCATCCCCAAGAACCCGAAAAGAGCTTAAAAGTGTTTGTGACGGCAAGCGCACTTTTAACATCTCTCAGAATACACTACGAGTCCCATCTAGTTATCTTGCACACTCTCTCTTGAAGTCGCGGCTTCCTCTTTTCTTCTTCTAACTAAAACTTTCTTGCATCTCTCGTCAAAGATGTAATGACTCTCTCTCTTTTGACATCTGCGCGAAACCAAAATATAACTATCCGTTCAAAATCTGATCAGCAAATACACATCCGATTGAGTAATAATCTAAATTAAAAAACTTTTAGAATTCAAATTAACCATTTATCCTCTAGATTCTTCTATTGTCAACACCTGGCACAGCCTGATGGGGGATTTTGTCAAAAAATCAGACTCAAATTGACAATCCCTTGATCATACACTATTATTTCCTTAGACTGTTTAGAACTGGCCGCTTCCTCTGCTCCAACTTCTTGACTCTGCATCACTTTCAAACCCTCCTCAATATCCTTCTATTCCTCTTGCAATTTCAAAAAATTTGGACCAAATAATTGTTGTTGCTCAACAATTGCATCCTCCTTCTGCTCCAAATCTCTTTGCAACAATTGCTCCTACAGTTCTCTAATTGTTTGCTCATGCTCCTCAATCTACTTCTGATATTCTTCAACCATATTCAGTAAATCCTTTTCATGCTTTGAAACAAAACCATTCTGCACCTGCTCAATCTGATTTGTACACAGAACTTGCAAACGAGCTTGAACCACCTTCCATATATCTTGAACATAGCTCTGCACATGCTGCTTCAATATTCCAACATCCGACTCTATCATTAAAACTGCATTAAACTCCACATCCTCACTTTGCAATGTTTGTTTCTCTAGCGATAATAATGCTTCCATCCGAGATCTAAGTACTACAACTTTTGCGTGCAGATTAGCATTCAATGTAGAAAACCCATTCATCTCATTTTCATTTTTTCCCTGTATAGTACTCTTCTATTCATCGAACTCCTGTAATGACCGCTTCACTTTTGACAATTCAATTACCTTCTGCATTTTACTTTGTTGACTATATTCCTCCAATGCCTGTGTTTTCTTGGTTACCTCTTCTTGAAGTAATTGCACCTGCTTTTGTAAGAATTGATGACTTTCATTATTAACAGCCTTTTTAGCTTGCTCATACCTTTTCAATTGTTCCTCCTGCCAGTCTAAAAAAACAAAAGTTTCCTGCATTTTCTCCTTCATACTCATAGCATCAAAACCTTTTCGCAATATTGATTGTTGCTTAACCTCGTCTCCCTGTTTACTCTCCATTGCCTGCAACTGCATTTCTAACTTTGTCTTTTTAGATAATGTAAATGTCTTACCTATTACTTTTGGCTGCTCCGCACTATTCGGGACTTGCAATAACCCATCATCATTAAGCATCTGTTTTTCAACTCAGTCTGAATCGTTTGCATTACTGGTTCCAATTCTTGAGCCGTATATCCCGCCTTCAGCAAATCCGTACACATCTCCAATGATCCTTCCACTTCTTTCTCCACTAGCTACATTTGACACCTAAGAGACTCATGCTTGTGCTGAATACATTCGCAACACTTACTTCATCATCATTCGTCTTCTACAAACTAAACACAAAAGATAGATAAAACACCTCAAAACTTCAGATTAAGGATGATACATCACTAGATTAAAGATATATGTCTTCAGAACTTCTCTCTCATAACACACTACGATTCCTATCTAGTTATCTTGCGCTCTCTCTCTTGAAGTCGCGGCTTCCTCTTTTCTTCTTCTAACTAACTCTTTCTTGCATCTCTCGTCGAAGATGTAACGACTCTCTCTCTTTTGACATCTGGGTAGAACCAAAATATAATTGTCCGTTCAAAATCCTATCGAACAAATACACATCCGATTGAGTAATAATCTAAATTAACAAACTTTCAGAATTCAAATTAAGCATTTATCCTCCAAATTCTTCTATCCTCAAAAATTGTGTATGACAACAATCAAAAGGGCTACAGATTATACAACCCAACAACCAAAGGATTCTTGGTGAGTAGAGATGTAGTATTTGATGAGAATAGTTCTTGGTATGAAGCTTCATGTAGAAAGGGCAACCTATCTTATGATCTTGAAGAAGATTTTGCAAAACTTGTTAAGGATAATTCTTCTAAAGTTGACGAGCAGGATACCTGAAAAGATGATGAAGCAACTCAGTTTGAAAAAATCAAAATGTGGAATTCTAAAGGTAAAGCAAAAATTTAGGAACTTGGACAAGAGGCAGAATCATCACATCATGGCCTAAGAAGGTCCATGAGATAGAAAAGAAACCCAGAAAGGTATGGGTTTGATACTTCTCTAGTCACTAAATATTCAATCTATCTAGCACAGGACATAAATCAAGAGGAACCTTCAACATTTGAGGAAACAAAGTAGAAATCAGAATGGAGGCATGCAATGGAAGAAGAAATTGAAGCTCTTGAGGAGAATAACACTTGGGAGTTGGTTCCCAAGTCTCCATCAATGAAAGTGATAGGCTCAAGGTGGATCTACAAATTGAACAAGAACTAAGATGGCTCCATTAACTTTTCAGATAGTATCCGTCAAGAATTACAGCACAAAGTGGATGTCCTAGAGGCCGATATTGCGCCATTGCAAGAAGAAACTAATGCGGTGAAAGCAGAAAATCATGCCCTGCAATTACAGATTCAACAACTTCAAGGTCAGCTTGCACAGAAGGATGCTTTACTGTGTTTGCTGAAGCAGGAACTCATTGATAAAACAGATGCGATGACCGCTCTAGGTAATGAACTTCATAGCACGCGTGACGCATACAGTATCTTAGAAGAAGCCTCTCAGTCTCTGGCCGCCAATGTGCTTAAAGCTGAAGCTGAGCTCCATAAGACTACTGAAACACTGTTGTGACGTGATCAAGAATTACAAGAAGAGCTTGGAAAATATCTCCAATTGAAGAAAGAACTAGAAGCAGTGCAGAAGGAAAGAGAAGCCTATTATAAAACCATGCAGTTCCAATTTGAAGAACTGGAGAGAAGAGAAAAGCAGTTGGGATTCCAAGCGGAGCGTCTATCCAGAGTCGATAAAAAAATTGAAGATATGAGATTGAACCATGACGCAGCCCTTGCCAATGATTTCTATTTGCAAGAGGCATTTTTGCAGACACAGGCTGAAGTTTTGATGAGTCAAGTCATTGCGGCAAGTTCGGTTAGAACTGATGCACAGCTGGTAGAGCCGAAGACACTAAAGCTAATGTTGGATTCGCTCAAACAGGAAATTACCAGAACCTTCAAATTAGCAAGGACCATGTATATACAAGGCATCGTAGACGAGCCTTAATTTTGTTTCCATTGCGGGTTGAAGTCCACCATGCGTGCCAGTGTAAGGTCGCCGGATTGGCATTATGTAATTCATATTTTTCCTATACCGCACATACCGAAAGGTCATAGGGAAGTGTTGTACCCTTCTTGTCAAATAATGAAAAGGCATTTCGACGGCCCTCCGGTGGTGAAGGAACGGGATCGCCAGACTGTCTGTCTTGGCAATCTGCGGCCTGTGGAGACGCCGTAGTGCAACATTCCTTAATTCTGAGTACTGTTACTCTTACCTTGTTAAGTTATATTAATTGGTGATTAATGCAGTAATGGTATGTTGCTGATAATAAGTCTGTGCGACGTTAATTAGTAACTCCTACATTACATACTGTGAAAAGCTTAAGACGAGTATGAACAGTAAACCTATATAGAGAATTCGATATTGAACATTAATGTACTACTTGCTTGATAAGTTAAGTGGGAAAATAAGATACAGGGATTTTGTCAAAAAATCAGACTCAAATTTGCAATCCCTTGATCGTACACTATTATTTCCTTAGACTGTTTAGAATTGGCCGCTTCCTCTGCTCCAACTTCTTGACTCTCCATCACTTTCAGACTCTCCATCACTTTCAGACCCTCCTCAATATCCTTCTGTTCCTCCTGCAATTTCAAAAAATTTGGACCAAATAATTGTTGCTGCTCAACAATTGCATCCTCCTTCTACTCCAAATCTCTTTGCAACAATTGCTCCTGCAGTTCTCTAATTGTTTGCTCATGCTCCTCAATCTGCTTATGATATTCTTCAACCATATTCAGTAAATCCTTTTCATGCTTTGAAACAAAACCATTCTGCACCTACTCAATCTGATTTGTACACAGAACTTGCAAACGAGCTTGAACCACCTTCCATATACCTTGAACATAGCTCTGCACATGCTGCTTCAATATTCCAACATCCAACTCTGTCATTAAAACTGCATTAAACTCCACATCCTCACTTTGCAATGTTTGTTTCTCTAGCGACAATAATGCTTCCATCCGAGATCTAAGTACTACAACTTTTGCCTGCAGATTAGCATTCAATGTAGAAAACCCATTCATCTCATTTTCATTTTTTCCCTGTATAGTACTCTTCCATTCATCGAACTCCTGTAATGACCGCTTCACTTTTGACAATTCAATTACCTGCTGCATTTTACTTTGTTGATTGTATTCCTCCAACGCCTGCGTTTTCTTGGTTACCTCTTCTTGAAGTAATTGCACCTGCTTCTGTAAGAATTGATGACTTTCATTATTAACAGACTTTGAGCTTGCTCATACCTTTTCAATTGTTCCTCCTGCCAGTCTAAAAAAACAAAAGTTTCTTGCATTTTCTCCTTCATACTCATAGCATCAAAACCTTTTCGCAATATTGATTGTTGCTTAACCTCCTCTCCATGTTTACTCTCCATTGCCTGCAACTGCATTTCTAACTTTCTCTTTTTAGATAATGTAAATGTCTTACCTATTACTTTTGGCTGCTCCGCACTATTCGGGACTTGCAATAACCCATCATCATTAAGCATCTATTTTTCATACTCAGTCTGAATCGTTTGCATTACTGGTTCCAATTCTTGAGCTTTATATCCCGCCTTCAGCAACTCCGTACACATCTCCAATGATCCTTCCACTTCTTTCTCCACTAGCTACATTTGACACCTAAGAGACTCATGCTTGTGCTGAATACATTCACACCACTTACTTCATCATCATTCGTCTTCTACAAACTAAACACAAAAGATAGATAAAACACCTCAAAACTTCAGATTAAGGATGATACATCACTAGATTAAAGATATATGTCTTCAGAACTTCTCTCTCATAACACACTACGAGTTCTATCTAGTTATCTTGCGCTCTCTCTCTTGAAGTCGCGGCTTCCTCTTTTCTTCTTCTAACTAACTCTTTCTTGCATCTCTTGTCGAAGATGTAACGACTCTCTCTCTTTTGAGATCTGGGCAGAACCAAAATATAATTGTCCGTTCAAAATCCGATCCAACAAATACACATCCGATTGAGTAATAATCTAAATTAACATCATGGCCTAAGAAGGTCCATGAGATAGAAAAGAAACCCAGAAAGGTCTGGGTTTGATACTTCTCTAGTCACTAAACATTCAATCTATCTAGCACAGGACATAAATCAAGAGGAACCTTCAACATTTGAGGAAACAAAGTAGAAATCAGAATGGAGGCATGCAATGGAAGAAGAAATTGAAGCTCTTGAGGAGAATAACACTTGGGAGTTGGTTCCCAAGTCTCCATCAATGAAAGTGATAGGCTCAAGGTGGATCTACAAATTGAAGAAGAACTCAGATGGCTCCATTAACAGGTATAAGGCAAGGCTTGTGGCAAAAGGCTTTGCACAAACTCAGAGAATTGATTATGAGGGGACCTTCTCTCCTGTGGGTAAGATGCCTACTATTAGGGTTTTGCTTAGTATTGCCTCTTCCAAGAATTGGAAGGTACTTCAATTGGATGTAAAAAATGCATTTCTTAATGGATGGATAACAGAAGAGGTATATATGGCACAACCACCTAGTTTTGAGAATCACATATATTTTGATTATGTGTGTAAACTTAATAAAGCTTTACATGGACTCAAACAAGCCCCAAGGGCTTGGAATCACAGGCTTGTGTCATTCTTGCAGGACAAAGGATTTCAACCTAGCAAGGCAAATCCATAAATATTCATAAAAAGGAGTAATTCTGAAGTCATATGTTTGTGTGTGTATGTAGATGATATTATACTTACACGAAATGATATAGATGGAATGAAGAGAATCAAAGAAGAGATGAGATAAGAGTTCAAGATAAGTGATTTGGGTTCACTTACCTACTTCCTAGGATTGGAAGTTGTCTACAAAGATCATGGTTTGTTCCTTACTCAAAGAAAGTACATTAAACACATGTTGGCAAAATTCAAGATGCAAGATTGTAGGATTGCAGGTACTCCAATGGAGGTTAATCATAAACTGAGCTCACATGAAGGTGAACTCATAGAAGATGTGACAGGTTATCAAAGCCTTGTGGGTAGTTTGCACTATGCCACATTGACAAGGGTTGATATATGTTATAGTGTGAGTGTGCTAAGTCAATTTATGCACACACCCAAGAAACCTCACATGGAGGCTGCCGAGAGAATACTCAGATATCTCAAAGGGACCATGAATGAGGGGTTATATTACCCTTATGTATCTAATTTAAGTTTGAAATTGTTCTCTGATGCAGATTGGGCTAGCTCCAAGGAAGACAGAAGGAGCACCTCAGGTTATCTTACCTTTGCAGGTTCAAAACTTGTTTCATGGTCATCCAAGAAGCAACCCACAGTTGCTCTCTCTTCTACTGAAGCTGAATATAGAGGTCTTGCCATAGCTACTCAAGAAGCTATGTGGATGAAGACACTATTCACAGATCTTGGTTTGGAGATTGGAACTCCAAATATTTTTGGTGACAATATGAGCTCTATTCACTTAGCTGCTAATCCAATTTCATGCAAGGACTAAACATATTGAAGTTCATTATCACTATGTGAGAGAGAAAAATGTGAGAAGGAGATTCAAATATCATATGTGTCCACTGATAAAAAATGTGGAGATATTCTAACCAAAGCATTGGATGGTACAAAGCTTTGCAAATTCAAGGTTATGATAGGTTTGCAAGTAATCTTGGAGTATTGAAGACCTCAAGCATACTTGGCTTGAGGGTGAGCTATTGGAGCAAGTCTATGACAAGCCTAAGTATTGGCGTGAGTCCCACAAAGTCATAAAAGAAGCTTTAAAATGAAGACAATGTAAAGTTCACTTGTGAACTACCTCTTGTAACTTTTTGAAGTTTTACTTGATGTAAAAGTGGAAGAAACTTAAGTGGTTGAGTCCACTTGATCAAAAGAGGAAAGAGAAGCCACGAATTCGTGATTGATGGTAGTTGGAGAATCAAATCAATCACTAATAGATTGAAGACTGATTGAGGGAAGTTAGGCTCCCAAGATCAACTATAAATACATGGCAGTTTTAGTTGTGGTTAAGAGAAGACCTTCAAGAGCTAAGCTTTATGCCATATCAAGGGTGTGGTTTCAAGGCACACACATGTATCAGTAAGTCCATTGTATTGTACAATCAATGCAGCAACTTCTCAACCTTTATAGGTTTCATGTGATGATGCAGATCATTCCATTTCTGATGCGGATTTGCATGATGCACTTGTTGATGAGAGATATGATATTGAGGAGGCAAAGACTATGCCAAAATGGTTGGTGCAGACTTTGCATGATAGCAAATTAGATGCATCTCTATCATATGGTACTCGTTTAAGCTCTCATAGTGCCTCTTTTGCATCAAATTGCTATGTTATGGCTGCCTCTAGTCTCTGTGATGAGAATGAGCTTGTTTCCTTTGATGAAGCACAAAATTCTAAAAATTGGATGGCTGCTATGCAATATGATGTTGTAATGAAGAATGGTACCTGGTCTTTATGTGACTTGCCTCCTAGGAAGAAAGCCATTGGCACTAAGTGGGTATACAAGTTGAAGTGTAAGCTTGATGGAACAGTTGACAAGTATAAGGCTAGGCTTATTGCAAAGGGTTATGCTTAGGAAAGAGGCATTGACTTTGATGAGACCTTTGTTCCTACTTGCCGAATGACTATTGTTCGTAGCATATGTGCACTACAACTCATCATGGTTGGAATGTACATCATTTGAACATTAAAACTGCATTTTTGAATGGTAACTTGCATGAAGAAGTGTATGTTTTTCAACCCCGTGGCTTTGTGCAGATAGGGAATGAAAGTCAAGTGTGCAGGTTGAAGAACGCATTATATGGTTTAAAGCAAGCACCACGTGCTTTGTAGGAAAAGATACAGCCTACCTGATTGCACATGGTTTTGAGAATAGTCCAACTAAAAGCACCTTATATGTTAAGCATGTTAATGATGTGCTTCTGTGTTAGAACAAGTACATTACAAGTCTAAGTTGTCATTGTAGCACAATGGCAAGTACCAACGAGAGGACATCCACCTCATAATTGTCAATCCACGAGTACGTGAGGACTAGTATGAAGACTATGAGCAAGTGAGGGCACAAGTGTGTGAGTGAGAAGCACACAAGCATGCACACACATACACACACACAAGGCAATAACAAAGAGAGGAACAATGGAGTTCTTTGTATTACTCAAAAAGACTCATACAATGGCTCAAAACTCTAACAAGATGCATTCGTTTTGTTGTGCTATATGTAGGGTAGGGACTAGAAAATCAATTGGTAGAATTGCATTGTGTCCGTATACTAAATTAAATGGGGTAGTTCCAATGGTTGACTTGTAAGCCACACAGAAGGCACAAATTGGATGATGTAGTTCTTTGTCCCAATCTCACCTTCTGTTGTTGACTATTTTGGTCAACACCGTGCATAGTACTTTTTTGGAACTTTCAGCCTGGCCATTGGCTTGGGGGTGGTAAGGGGCTGATTTTTTGTGAATCATAAGAAATTGATTCATCAGTTATTCTATTACTTCATTGATGAAGTGTGTTCCCTTATCGCTCACAATTCCTATTGGCAGTCCAAAGCGAGTAAAGATATTTTCAAAGAGAAATTTGGTTGTGATTTGCACATCATTTTTCCTCATTGCTTTTGCTTCTACCCATTTGTTAGATAAACATTGGCCACTATTATATATTCGGCGTGTGATCCTTTGCCTCGGGGATTTATAGGTCCTATGAAGTCAATGCCCCATTTGGAAAAGGGTCTTGCACAAATCATGGGTCTTAGAGGCATGTCATCTCTTCTTATAGGATACTTGGTTCTTTGGCACGCCTCACAACTTCATACATACGTGCCCACATCCATGTGTAGAGTCTGCCACCCAAGCCTGCAAAGAGAATCATTTTTATAGTTTTGTCAACTAAAAAATGACCTCCCGTTGCTCCTGTCTGCACCATCTCTAATATGGGTAAGTATTCTCCTTCATGTGCACATAATTGTAGCTGACTGCCTCTTGAATAATTGTTTTCCAATTATGGAGTAGTCCTTATTGATTTCCTTTAGAGTCCGCTTCCTTGCTAGACTAGCTCCTTCCTCATGCAATCGTGTTTTCAAGAATTTCATGAATGCCTTACTCCAAGTTGGTGCTATTGTAGAGAATTGTAAAGATGCATGGTCCTTTGGGGTATCCTCTCGACATTCTGGGAAAATGCTAATGTGTTCACGTACGTCTTTTTGCATGTCTAACCAGTATACTCCTAGTCTTTTCAATTCTCTTATTGTCCCATGAACTCCCTTATGAAGCTTCCATCGATTCACATGCGCTTGCTCCATTAAGTTTTTCTATTCTGCCTCTTCTACACATATCAATAATATGCCATTTGGTTCTTTGTAATATAAACTACCTGCTACAATATGTAAATTTTGTGAGTGCAAAACTTCCTTCTTGTTATCTCGGTTGATCTTCTGAAGTGGTCCATGCGTGAGGATTGATATTAACTTTTCTGCCCATTTCGGACACACTTCTAAATTGAATAAGTACGTGTCAGGTAGATCATCCGCCACTCCATTGGGTGGTTCTCCATCTTTCATCCATGATAAATGATCTGTATATGAGTATTTCCTTTTTTTACTATTACTTCAAAATGGAACTCCATCAGTAATAGGAACCATCTCATTAGCCTTCCCGTATTGCAGGGCTTATTGACCAGATATAATAATGCCTAATGGTTGATAATTACTGCTTGTCCTTTAGCTTGGGCTCGAGTAATGGCTTTTAGTGGCATTGTGTATTCTTTCTCACCTCCAGATGATTTGGTGACTTCTATTACGTTGATCTAAGTACTGGTGTGAATCTTATTGGGTTTTTTTGGGTAGAATCTAAACAGATGCTCCTTGCCACAATCACTGCAATATCCTTCCCATGTCCAAGGGGGTGATGGGTTGTACGGAAAAGTACATTCCCTTATGAAGTGATCTCCATTGCATCTATAGCATGGTCCTCTTGGTGCAGGTGGTCTAGTAGGCATTCTCATTGGGCTTTGTGTCTTAGGTGTGGTGTACATAAGGTTTGCATATTCTCGTCCATAAGAATTTTCATACCCTTCATAAACATAGTATTGGTTCTTGTAGGTTTGGTTGTATTCTATCATACCAGAATCATAAGGATAATATTCTCCCTGGGCCTGATCATATCCTTGATTTGTTATTTTTGCATTAGCCAAAGGTATAGCTGGTATTATAGCTCTCTCTAAATTTTTCTCAAGTTGAGTGTATTTCACTGGCACTACATTCTGTGGGTGGGGTGGTTGTTGTCCTAACACAGGTTGTGGTTGTCCATATCCTCCCTGTTCATACGGTCTAGGTGCTCCCTGTAGTCCTGGGTAAGGATTGTACCTAGGAACCTCTCTACCTTGTTCTCTCGGAGGATATCCATAAGGTCTATTATGGGGTTGAGTCACTGGTCTCGATTGCTAGTTAAGTGGACAATTTTCAATGTTGTGATTGGTATATTTTTGCTCAATATGATAGTACATGTTGGGTCCTTGATTTGGTTGCCTATTGTATGAGTAAGGTTGTGGCAATCCTAAGCCTCCTCTTGTGTAGGCATAGGACGAGTGGTCTCCACAGCACAAGGTGCATCTTCTCAACATAAGCATTCTCAATGGGGGATTCTGATAGTTCCTCTATTCGTGCACTCCTAATTTTTTGGCTATCAATTCTACTAATTCCTCCACATTACTTGAACTAGATGGCATATTGCTCCAAGTGTCTTTTGATTTAGTTGATCTTTGTGTATTTTTGAGATCACCCACTAAGTTATCTTCCAATTCTATGCATTCTTGTGGGCACTCGCTCAATGTCTACAACTGTTTTATGTAGACTAAGGTTCTCAATGTCCCATTAGTCAATCCATCTAGAAATAGTGATATCATCTTTTGTTGTGAGGGCCTCTCCGTTACTGGACACTTGTTAATGTATTGGTTAAATCTTTTGGCTACTATTTTTATTGTTTCATTTGGAGCTTGTTTGAAACTATGAATTAATGAGGATGAATTGTGCTTAATCCCTCGCTTGGTGAATTCTCCAATAAACTCTTGGAAGAATTGTTCAATATTGCCAAAGAAATTTGGATCCAAGGATTGGAACCAAGTTAAGGATGTTCTTGTAAGGGTTGGCCCAAAGGATTCATATTGCACAAAACATTCATCTACTTGTTCTTCTTGCAACACTTGTTTGAGTTCGACGATGTGGTCATAGGGCTCTTCAGTGCCATCATAATGATTTCTCATGCATTTGGCCACCTAGATTGGTCTCAGGCTTCTCGTTGGCTTTGGGGTTCTGATCACTACTGGGACTGCCAGTCTTAGTGGTTGCAGTCCTGTTCCTACACCTAGTTGTGGTCTTGCCCTAATGGGTGGCCTATTCATATTTCCTATCCTTGGATTAGTTTGGTTGTGTGAATTCATTCCTAGCATAGTGAATTGAACATGGGTTCTGATGGGGACACTCCATTGCCTAGTTTGACCTAACATAGTGTTCTCCATTCCTTGATGGGATTCAAATGTGTTTTGAGGTAGTTGCCTATTCTCAAGGAGGGAATATAGGCAAACCCATGTATTTTAATTGAGACCGCTCAACTTTTTCTACCATCCAATATCTCTTTTGATTTTGGTCTAATTATGTGACTCTAGATGCATCCTCTAGATCATTCAGCTCATATATAGTTGCTGGATTTACTCCTTCTCCCCGTGTAGGTGAATCGGTTTGTAAAAGTAGATATGATCCATGGATCAAATACACATCCACCAGGTAATCAGCTTGAGGTATTAGATCCCCTCTCAAGACTTGGGTTACTACAGACTTTCCCCATGGGGTAGTCATAGTGTCTCCATTATTAGGTCTTCCTAAAGTTCCTTGCCCTTCTAGTTCCCCTCTGTTGTTGATCTGATCTGGATTTTCAGTCACTACATAGATCTGACCCCACTTGTCCATATAAACTCCATCTTCATACTTGAAAGTGGGACTTGGGACTATTTTTGAATCCATAGAGTTTACCATTCATGCTACTAACCTATTTATGCCATCAAGGTAAATGGGTACTCCTTGTAGGTTGGTGGACACATACTGTAGGGACGTTTGGTATTCTCCCTCTATGGTGGACATGAAGCTTTCCCTTGGGACTAAATCGTGCATGTATTCAGAAGCCATGGGTATTTCCTCCTTTGAGTCACTAGATGTGTTAGAGTAGATTGAATGAGAGTTCTCTTGGGTATCACTTCCTACAGATGAAATGATGCTTCTTCGGCTGCCTAACACTCGTCCGGATCTCAAGTTCATTCACCTCTTAAGTTTTATTTCTTCTCTATTTTCTCCCCAATGCTTTTATTTTTCTCACTAGTCAATTTCAGGTTGCTGGAGTTTTCCACGATACACAATACTACTTAGGTCGATACCAATTCTAGGCGATACACGATACTGGATTGAAATGATAGGATACCTTTGGTTTCCCTAATACATGATACTGATATGGATGATACCACCTCAGGGTGATACTCGATACCATCGAGGTTGATGTCTGATACCAACTCTCAACTATACGATACTAATCTATAAGACACGATACTAGAGTGGGTCACGATACGATACCACTGAAATCAATGATACACGATACTGCTCCTCTAGCGATAGGATACCTGCCAGTTGACGATACATGATACCACAATACCTAACGCATGATATGATACCAAAGTACCTCACGATATGATACTTCTAGACTGACGATACACAATACCTCCTGTTCTCATGATACGATATCACTTGTGGATCATGATATGATAGCACAAGGTTTGTGATACGATACCACTCAAACCCGCGATCTGTGATACCTCAACTTAGCAATACGTGATACCTTGATGGTATCATGATACCTCAAGGAGGCACCCCCAATACAATATCTGGCGAATATCATGATACTAGGGAATTTTGGTATCACGGTACCAAAACTCGATCGATCACGATACTACATCCAAATGTGGTTCAAACTCAAAAAATATTTTGTACAAAGTGTTTCCCCCTCCCTCCTCTTCAGTCTTGACCCATTGTAGATAACAAAACCTCACTCTAACCCCTCTGTTCTACCCCGCAATACCAATAATGTGTTATGTCATGTCTATGAGTGCCTTGTTTTTCAAAGATTACTGGGTTATAGTGCTCACCTTCAAGAGTATATCTTCCAAGTTTTGTGCTCAACCAACTGCTACACTCTGAGTTCTCCATGATACCAAGCTCACAATACTGCACGCTGCTCTCCCATGATACTTGCTTTAGACAAGTGACTGAGAGCTCAAATGATTTTGTGTTTTATGGCCTTGGATAGCGAAGTGCCTAAACTGAAAAGAACTATTTTTTTCTTTCTTTTTTGAGTTTTTTGGTGGAAAGCTATCTATCTAATCCTACCTCTCTCTCTTCCCTAAACCCTAACTCTTTCTTACTCCCTCACTCCTAACCCTATGAACTCATTACACACTCCTAAAATGTGAAGTAACAAGTGCTAAAGTATTTGGTTACTCGCCACTAACTAAAACTACCTCTACACATACGATTCATTCACTCCATATCTATAACCATCACAAAGGCACCTTGATTGGGCTAATCCCTGACAACGGTGTGAAAAACATGTATATCTAAGTCGTAAAGCCTTAGGGAGTTGTGTTAACTGAGACTATACCTCAATCACCCCACAAGTGTGTATAGTGGTGGATTAATACATGTTTAATTATCAATCCTAGAGATTAGATGTATCAAGTGTATGAAGACATGTGCACACATGATGGTAAGTGAAGTGCCTATGCTACAATGCATGTGACTTGTCTCAGATACCTCTCCAACTCACTAATTCTTTGAAAATGCCCGTCTCGATACCTATTACAGCACTAAGCATAAATTTGAACTTTTCTCTCAGCTCCAAACTCCAAATATGGAGAATAGTGGGTTCTTTCAAAGCTCTCAATGAGATGCATCATATGGCCATAGTTTCAGTTCAATCTCACAGATATGATTCAAGTTATGAGAAAAATAATGAATAACAAGAAGCACTAACACTCGGTCAACAACTCCTCAAGTCTGACACATGCATTATAGTAGTTCAAACATGAAGGAGAGGGGTACACAACAGTCCTAGATACACATTTCAAGCAAGAATCACACACACAAGCTCTTGGAGAAGAAGATAATTAGCAAGAAAGAAGCAAATTCAAAAATCAGCTTGAGTTCTCACAATGACAGAAAGTTTTTTACAAAGACTCACCAAGTGACTTATATACATGTGCCCTAGAATTGGTCCTTTCACACTAGAGACCAGCACTTTTATTGAAAAACACTAAATTCCTACTATGTTACAAGGATTATGTTACAATATTTGGGATTCATGTATCTAGAGGACTCCTCTAGTGCATTTACATGGCTTCATGAGGTATTTCATGGAAACTTGAAGAAGAAAATTTATGCCCATAATTTGAGAATTTTGGGGTCCCTTTTTTGTGCTCCTTTTCTCTGCAACACAAGCTCATTCTCATCATAGAGACTAGAGGCAATCATAGCATACTAATCTAATGCAAAAGAGGCACTATGAGAGCCTGAGCAAGTACGATATGACAGAGATGCATCTAATTTGTTGTCATGAAAAGGCTGCACCAGCCATTTTGGTATAGTTTTTGCCTCCTCAAAATCAGCTCTCTCATCAACAAGTGCATCATGTAAATCTGCATCAGAAATGAAATGATCTCCATCATCACATGAAGCCTGCAAAGACGGAGAAATTGCCTCATTAAGACTAGCACTAGATAGTCCACCTATAAAAAGAGACAGCAAAGTATCATACATGTCTTTGGACCTAACATATGTCTCCTTCATACATGAAAGTAAAGGCTGAATAGCATCTTCCACGAAAACAACATCACGGCTAACCAGAATGCATTTATTCTATAGATGATATAGACGATAGCCTTTGCTTTCATAACTATACCCAACAAAAATACATTTTACTCCTTTATCATCCAATTTCCTACGGTGTTGTTCAGGCATCTAATGCATATGCCAGACAACCAAAAACAGGTAGATGAGCAATCGATGACTTGCAACCATGTCAACCTCATATGGAGTGATAGACTATAGTGCTTTAGTGGGACACCTATTAAGTACATATGTTGCACACATGACAGCCTCAAGCCAGAAACTATGTGGTAAAGTCTGACTCTTGACCATACAGCTCACCATCTCCATGAGTGACATGTTCTTCCATTCAGCAACTCCATTCTCTTGAGGTGTATATGGCAGTGTATACTGATGTTTTATCCCACCTTCAGCCAGAAATGCATTAAAGTCAAAAGGCATATATTCCCCCTCTTGATCACAATGGAGGGTGCCCATTTTACATGCTGACATATTTTTAGCCAAAACCAAAAACTGTTTGAAGCACATAAAAACTTCGGACTTTTCTTTTAATGGAAATATCCATGGATGCCTGGAAAGATCATCAATGTAAGTCATGAAGTAAAGATAATTTACAAAAGAGGGTGTTTGCATAGGACCACAGACATCACTGTGAACAAGCTACAATTTTTTAGTAGCTCGAACTAAACCATCTTTTGGAAAGGAAGAATGCTGCATTTTGCCCAAAATACAACCTTCACAGACATGTTTTTTGGGTGCCTCAAGTTTGGGCAAAGAGAACACCATTTCAGATTTCTGCAGGTGTAGCGAACCAACAAAACTCAAATGACCAAAGTGTGCATGCCAAAGCTTCGCATTTGACATAGCCTGAGAATCATGTACTGCACATGCTAAATCATTCACAGCGAAATCGCGTTCCCAGGTAGTAAGCCAGCACTCAGGCCGACGAGAATGAAATTGCAAATGGCCGATGGTCATATTGAGAGACCTTTGGGATTGCTAGAAGGAATAACTCTCACTACATTTAGTATTGTGTGTTGTGCTCCAAGCTTCTTCTTCTTCTTCCTTGTGCTGTTTGTGTGCTTCCGCAGAAGTCTATCTCCAACAATTGGTATCAGAGCAGGTCGTCGCTTCATCTAGGGTGCCGTCGACACTCCTCCGTTTGCAATCTCAGAATCATACGAATTTTGGTGAGCATACTCAGGGTGTTTCTGAGCTCGTTTCGGCCTCCGAACGCACTATCGTAGTGCTTGTGCAGGCTATTTTGTCTTTTTGTGCCAAAGGTATATACCAGTTTTTGTTTGCCAGTTTAAGCATCTCAAAGTCTGCTATAGGTCTAGCAGAACTCGTCTGGGCAGTTCTGTTCAACTTTTTGAGATACAGTCAATTTTCTGCATCAAGGTATTTTAGTCACCGGCCATGGCTGAAAGCAGTGATGTATTCCGTATGTTGGCTGTTGAGGATAAGTTGGATGGTACAAACTACCCATTATGGGCTTATATGATGCAAAAGGATTGTGGAACATTGTGCAAGGTGTTGAAAGACGTCCTGTTACACCTGTAACAACAGGTACTACGAATACATGTGCTAGAGCTTATGAAGATGGTGTCGAAGATGATATTGTGCAGATTCCTGTTCGTGCTGCTGTTTCTGTTGCACCTACTACAGAGAAGATTTGTTGGGATGGCAGAGATGCCCAGGCACATGCATTGATAGCTTTGTCTGTCAAACGTGCCATTATTCCTCACATTCGCTCTTGCAGAACAGCTAGGGATGCTTGGGATACACTTACCACATTGTACCAAGCTAGTGTTAAACGATGTTCTACTGCCAGAAGAGGATTTAAACGATCATTGGGTTCTTGGGAGTGGTAGGGGTCTGTTAGACAGAGGCCCTATACTTGGTTCCCAAACTAACCATTCATATACAGCAATATACGGATGCGCAGAACTGTAATTGGACTGTCACGCTTAGGAGCCTTACAGTTCTCGATCAAAACTCGTGCAAAGTGTACCGAATACACTAAATTACTGTACTGTTCTGCACGTAAACTTACTGAATACTAGAGGCAATGGTAGTAATTCAACCTTTACCGAATAGGTACACACAATCAGACGACAACGAAGAGACAGAGAACTCAATAGTTTCAGACACACATGTGCTGAAGATTTAGTATGCAACTTAGGAAGACCCTCACTGTAGCTTCATCTTGCCGTATGAAAATAGACCTCAACACTGAAGACAACACAATACAGATCCGAATACCAGAACACTACCACAACTACACAGAATTCTTCAACGACTGGCTGAACATTCCAAGAAAGAGTAATACCACGATACGCGTAATTAACACAACAATCGCAATAGAGACTCGCAACGAGTCACTCAGACAACAACTCGGCGATCTACTGGATGTCGAGAAAACTCATAACCGCAACAGAGATCGATAGACAACAGACACGGATACGCACAGTATACTTAGAATACTTGGAATTAGACAACAACACTACAGTAACACTCAGCTCAGTCACCCAGACAGACAGTCTGGTGATCCCCCACAAATTGTCACTTTAATTACAACCCGAATAAGTGGCGATAATACAACACAAAAATGAAACACGATACTCCAAATTAGTGAACTCGACACACAATAACGACACAGACAATCACCCAGACGGACAGTTTGGTGATTCCACGAATCATCACCTTGCGTCTCTTTTACATTGCTTTATATAAAGATTACAAATGTCTTTGTAACAACTTTTCACACGTGCGAAACAAGATTCAGTTATACAGTTGCCAATCCGACGACCGACTAACACTCTGGCACGCACGGTGGACTCGAACCCGTAGGTTTTTTATAAAATTATTGTTCTTCTATAATGTCGTCTAGATACATGCTTCTGGCTAATCTAAAGGTTCGGGCAATCTTCTTCTTTAAAGTTTCTAACATCTGTTTGAGAGTGTCCGGTTCTACTAATTGTGCATCTATTCTTACAGAACTTAATGAAATAGCTTCGGTCAGCAAAATTTCTGCTTGCGTCTGCAGAAAGGCTTCTTGTATGTAGAAATATTTTGATAAGGCGGCATCTCTGGAAACTTTCATTTCTGCCACTTGTTTCTCCATCTTGCTTACTCTTTCTTTCTGATTTTCCAGCTGATTCTCCCTTCTTTCAATCTCTTGATTATGAAAATTTGTGGTTCTGGAGTATGCATCCCTTTCTCTTCGGAGATCTGTTATTACCTTCTGTGTTTGAGCTTCCTTGGTCAAATAGTGTTTAAGCATGTTGTTGACATCTGATAAAGTTTCGTTTGTTCTTTGGAGTTCTTCTTCTGTTTTCATAGCCTGCTTATGCTGTTCTTGGCTTTACTGTACTACTTCGTGTAGCTGAACTCTAGTTTCTTCTAATAAATTGCCTAAGGCTACTCTGGCATCTTCTTTATCCTATAGCTCTTGCTTCATTTGACTGATTTCGGCATTTGCATTATTTAACAATTCGTTCTTCTTTCGGAGCTCTGTCAGTGATGCATCCCTTTGTGCTATAACTTCTACCTGTTCGGCCATCCGGGCTTGTAACTCCTTCAGTTGTTCTGGTAAGGCTTGATTTTCTGCTTTGGCTACTAGTAATTCTTCCTGTAGGGGGCTAATATCGGCCTCTAGTACATGTACTTTATGTTGAAATTCATTGCGAATATTTTCTGTTACTTGCTTCATTTGCGCAGGTAGTTGATGTGATAAATCGATTAACATCTATCCCATATTTGCAAGCTCTGAAAATACCGGGAGTGTTGGAAGCGAAAGAAGAGGATGAGGTTGAGAAGAGGATTCTGTGAGAAGCTGTTGTGAGTTTGGTGGAGAATAGTTTGGGGATGAGGAAGAAGAGGCAATGGGTTCTTCAGTCAGGATGGGTGGAGTAGGGATAATGGGGTTGAGCGGAGGTTCCGGTGGAGGAATGGGAAGGGTAGGGTTAGGTTCTGTTACCTGTTCTATGGTTTGTTGTGTGGTGTCAGCGGTATCAGCAAGTGTAGATTCTACTGCTCTAAGCAGTTCGTCGAAAACATCTTTAATGATTTGTTCCTCATTTCCTTGTTGTTCCTGCTCAGATTGCTGCTGAGATGCTTGTTTGGACGAGCTTGTGTCAGACTCGTGGTGATCCTCCTGTTCTTGTTGCCTTTCTGACGAAGATTGTGCTGATGATTCGTGCTGCATAGATGTTGCGGTGTCATGGAAGGTTTCTTCGTCTTGTTTTTCTTCTTCTTTGTCATTTCCTTCGGCTGAACCCTGTGCTTCACTTTTGGATGAACTGATTCTAATTCTTTTCTGGCAGAAGAGTTGATTGAGTTCCTCTTCGTCTTCTTCATCATCTTCCAATAATTGGGCCGATTCTTCATGGTGCAGGACCGGGCCTCTGGGTGGTGGTTGTGCTGCAAGTATGGCCGAAAAAAGGAAAGAAATGATGTGTGGCAGTCTCGACCTTGGCATTCCTCCCTTTTTTACCTGTTTGATTATTGAAACGCATTCCTTGTGAATGCGGTGGAAGAAGTAGGATGCAAAATTGACGGGTTCTCGAGCAGCTAAATCAATAGCGGAGTAGAAAGGCCTAGAGATACCATAAGTTCGCTTCTCGAGGTTAAGAATGGCTACGAGGAATTGCAATGCGGATCTCTCAGGTTCCGGTCGACATAGGATCGCGTATTCATTTGATGAATACCTAGGAAACAATTCTATCATTGCTGCTACTGGCAGACTCGGGCCATTTTCTTGACCTTCTCGAGGGAGTCGAAACGCATCAGCAAAAGCCTGGAAGGTGATTACATAACGGGATGGTAGGGAGTTGATCGACCAACTCTGCTGGTTGGCAGGAGTGGCAACGATGGCAACGATTATTTGGGCAAAGAACGGGTGGGATTCCACTGAATGCCACGGCACTTCAGCGAAATTGGATAACCCACGGATGCGTAGGAACTCTCCTACCTCGGCAGGGAGTCCATCACAGAAAGCGGCATAGTTTGCCAGAGCTTCCATGGTGCACACAGAAAATGCAAGCACAAGACACAAAGCATAGGGTTTACACAATCACACAAATCACGCAAACACAATAGTGATTTTCGGCGAAACGGAGAAGGTTAAGTAGATGCACTGCAGTGGAGAGCAATCAAAATCACTAATCATCGTGCGACGTTGAGATGATAACTTCTTAACTTCGGTGTGCATGTATGAGTAACTGGAAAGGGCAGGGTGGCTGTTGACATAATTAGGTATCAAAACGCGGATATTTACATACTTATTATTTTAAGCGCACAAAAATAAAAGGAAAGAAAAGAAAAGAAAAGGAAAGAAAAGAGAACGCCAAAAGACGCGGCCAACTGCGAAACGTTTCAGTGCGGGTTAGATGTTTGTTGATACGGCCGTAGCTTCGAACCGTTGATGACTTTCGGAAGAGGACTTCCGATCAAAGTAGTCAACCAAAATGTTGCTGGGCCCACTTGTTCAGAAATCCGGTAAGGCCAAACCATCGTAACTTGAATTTGCCAGTAGAGCGATTCGACTTTGCATTGTAAAATAGTACAAGTTGTCCCACCATAAAAACTGGGGTCTTTAGATAGCGATCATGTGTTCGAGCTTGTCTTAGCTGTACTTCCTGCATAGTCAGAAAACTTTGCCATCGGTGCTCATCTAGTCCTCTGAGTGTATCCAACCGAAATGACAGAGATTCTTCAGGTAGTAGTTTCTGGTTGATGGCTACTCGTAAGCTTGGTACAATGATCTCCATAGGTGCTATGGCTTCCAATCCATAAGCTAGTTTGAAAGGTGTTAATCCTGTTGCTACCCTGTATGTAGTCCGATATGCCCATAGTACTTCAGGTAACAGTTGATCCCATCTTTTCGGTGCTTCCAGAATTAGTTTTCGAAGCATATTCAGTAGGGTCTTGTTTGTACTCTCAGCCAAACCATTTGCACGAGGATAATATGGTGAACTGAATTTATGGGTGATCTGAAAAGAATGTGTGAGTACTTTTATTAAATTGTTAACAAAATGAGAGCCTTGATCTGTAACAAGCTCCAGAGGTAAGCCAAAACGCGGAAAGACATCTTTCATTAGACACTTTGCCACCGAAACAGGTGTGGCAGATTTTAAAGCCCATGCTTCTGCCCATCTGGTTGCATAGTCTGTACAGGTTAGAATATAACGATTATTGCTGAGTATTGCTGGTGGTGTAATAGGTCCGATAAAGTCTAGACCCCACTTCTGAAAAGGCTCCAATGGCAAGATAGGTTGTAGAGGGAAAAAATGACGTTGCAATGGCTGTCCAGATCTCTGACAATTATCACACTTTTTGACAAACTGCAATACATCCCTGTACATAGTCGGGCCACTCTGCAGAATTTTTCGGTGTGTTAAATCTGCAGCAAAATGGCCACCGGAAGGAATTGAGTGAGCCAAAGTAATAACTGAATCAACTTCGTGTGGAGGGATACAACGAAGTAAAATTCCAGTGTGATCCATATAGTATAGTTCCCCAGCAATTAACCGAAATCGGCGACTAAAAACTGCAATCTTCATACGTATTGCAGGAGAAGTCTGAGAAGGGAGGCATCCCTCAGTAAGAAAAGTTAATATCTGATCATAATATGTAGATGGCATAGGTGGATCTGCAATTTCATCATTAGCTGATTCAAAAACATAAATCACTGGTGTTGTGTCATCTACACCAACCGGAGCTTCATCAAAATCTAAGTGAGAAAGGAAATCTGCTAAGGCATGTGAACTGCCGGGCCTATGAATCACTTCCTAATCAAATTCTTGTAAGAGAAGAACCCATCGCGCTAATCGACCACCTAGATGTTGTTGCCGTACCAGGTAGACAAGTGCAGCATGCTCTACGTGAAAAGTAAATTTTCGGCCAAGTAAATAATGCCTAAATTTCTTGACTGAGTATACTAAACCCAGATATTCCCTTTCGGTTATAGAGTATTTTTTCTCAGCACGAGCAAGCCTTTGGCTGGCATAGTACACAGGCCGAAACCACTTATCGGTGTGTTGCATTAGAACACTGCCAATGGCAATATCTGAAGCATCAACAAATATATGAAATGGACGATCCCAGTCAGGAGGCTGTAGGATTGGAACCTGTGTTAGTAATCCCTTTAGACGATCAAAAGCAATTTGACATTCTTGAGTCCACTCAAATTGTCGAGGAATCTTGGTTATTAACCTGTTCAGTGGTATTGCCAAATGAGCAAGCCACCGTAAGTGCCGACCATGCCATCTTACTTGGCCCATGAAGCGCATCACTTCCTTAGGTGTAGTGGGCACAGGTGCTTCTAACACAGCTGTAATTTTATCTGGATCCACTTGTATACCTTGTGCAGATACGATGTGGCTAAGTAGCCTTCCACAGGAGACCGCAAACATGGATTTGTTTGGGTTCAAACAGAGTCTGTATTCTCTGCACTTCTCAAAGCAACACCGTAAATGGAACAAGTGTGCTACCATTTTTCCAAATAACGAAAAATCATCAAGATAAACTTGCATAAACGAGGTAAGGTAAGGGGCGAATATTTCCTGCATACACCTCTGAAAAGTACTTGGGGCATTTCTTAATCCAAACCACATTACGGTACAAGCAAAAACACCCCAATTGGTAATGAAAGTGGTCTTTGGTATATCATGTTCAGCCATTCTAACTTGATTATACCCACTGTATCCATGTAGGAATGAATACATTTCATGTCCTGCTACTCTATCAAGCATCGTGTCAAGAAAAGGTAGCGGAAATGGATCAGGCACCATAGCTGCGTTCAGTTTCTGGTAGTCCACACAAATTCGCAGTTGCTTATTCTTTTTAGGAACAATAACAATTGGTGAGATCCATTCAGCATGCTCTACTGGTACAATGAATCTGACTTTGAGTAGCCTATCAAGCTCTGCTTTTACCTGTGATGCATAGTTCGGATTCATCCGGTAGCTGGGTTGCTTGATTGGCTTTGCTTTGGACTTCAGCATGACCCTGTGTTGATAGATGCGCGGGTCCAAACCTTTCATGTCTTTGTAATCCCATGCAAAGACGTCAGAGAACTCTCGGAGTAGCTTGATTAAGTCTGCTTGAAATAATTCCGGTAGGCTTTCCCTTATCTTGACAGGATGCGGATGGTCCTCATCTCCTAAATTATAGGTGATCAATTGATCCTCTGGGACATAAAATTGTCGGGGCTTCTCTGTATCGTCAGCTGGCTTAAAAAGTTGTTGTAGATCAGTGTCATCTATAGCAGTGGTATCTTCTTTCTTATCTTCTTTTGTTACAGGCATCACCGTACAAACTGCGAGATTCCAATTATCTACAACAGATTGTAGATCAACAGTTCCTAGGGAGATCAAATCAATATTATTCTTAAAAAACTCTTCTTCTTCATCATCTGACAACCCATCTAACATATGAACTGGTTCTGCAAAATACGGTCTAGCATGCAATTCGCAAGGCTGTATAGCATCTAGTTTTACAACATATTTACGATTATTATCTTTGAAAGTGAGTTCCTGTGCAGGCCAATCTTGTATGATCTTAGCTTGCTTCAGCCAAGGACGGCCAAAAAGAAGATTATAATCAAGGGTGGATTCCGGTAATTCTAGGACGACAAAGGTCATCTTAAATGTTGTACCCCGCAAAGTGATTGGCACGTTTCGGACAAGTCCTCCTGGATGGACTCTTGATCTCGGCCATTCTGACAAAAAACTGAACTTGTTCGATTTCGGTCCATCCTAGCTTTTTACACAGTGCGGCAGTAGCAATGTTGACACCAGATCCTCCATCAATTAGTACCTGTGTAATTTTATGATTTTTATACCATACCGTAATTAAGGGAATCAAATGATCGACCGTAGAATCAGGTTCCGGTTGCACTGTGGCTGTTGCTGGAATGCAGGCAGACTCAGGACTAAACTGTTGTTGGAATTGTTGCCGGAACTCCCGGTACTAGTGCCAGCAACTGCCCAAGGGGGAGGGTAATGGATGCTTTAGATAAAATTTCCCAAGCTTGATTTGCTTGAATTGTATCTTTCACCGGTTCTGAAGATGATGCGTCGGTCACTCGAATTGACTCTTGCTCCTATGAAATTTCCTTTGACAGTGGAACTTGTGTTACCGGGGTAGGGTCTGGGAACACCGGGGGTTTTGTGGTAGTCCACTGACTAGCCTTGTCGTATGTCCTTTGCTGTTCTCGGATGCTTGGTTCAAATATTTCAGCTGCTGGTTGTAACGGTCTACCGGATCTGGTCTGAACTACTGCAGCGTGTGTTTCTACTGGTGTGATTTGCACCATATTAGTCATCGGGTTTTGACGTTCTTTCTTCCTTTGATCATACTCAGCTGCATCCTTATAAAATCTTCTAATGTGACCATATTCACCACAAAAATGGCAGCGAGGTGGTCGCAAATTAGTATTCTCCTGTGCTGGTCCGGCCTGCCAGCGATTTGCATTGTAGTTATTATTTCTCTGTCCTCTGTAATTTCGATAGCCTTGTTGCTGGTTGTTTCTCATTTGCGGAGGTACATAATGATTGGCTGGTTGTCCTGGTTCCTGTATAATAGCATTGACAGTTGCGGTTCCCTGCACTTTGGCGTTGTATGCACAGTTTTTGGTGGTATGTCTGGTCGTGTTGCAGATAGCGCAAAACAACTGATTAAGTGCACAAGTGGCACTAGTGTGCCCTGAATTCTTGCATGTGGTGCATAACATTTGTTTGGTCGGATCTTCTGTAACATTTTTATTTGCTTTTAACCATTCCAAGTCTTCTGTAAATCCTCCAACCTTGTTTTCCAGCTGCAAAGCCATTGCAATCACTACATCTAGCGTCATAGCTCCTACAGAACGTATGATCATAATCTGTTTGAGTTGCGGAGTCAATCCATTGATAAACCATTGAGTTATAACGTCATCCGGTAGGTTGGCATGTGCTGGTGGTAACTGCCTCAAATGAGTCCTGAATAGGGTGGCGTATTCCTGCACCGTTTGATTTATCTTCTGTCTATTGTTTTGCAGGTAGTCGAAAATTTTGGCTGGATTCTTCTTTAGCCTGAATCTTTGCAAAAATGCATCCCTTACTGCTTCATAGGTGCCGAAGTGGTTAATATCATATTCTGTAAGCCATCTGGCTGCTTTGTTAACCAATGTAGACTGGAAGACAATAGCTTTATACGTCGGATCAGGTGGATGGTTGAGCACTGCATAGCTTATCTCAAATGTGCGTACATGAGCATCTGGGTCATCCCCTGGAAATCCACCAAATTTAGTGTACGTTACTCCTGTTGGAGTCGGCCTTGGTGGGCATAGTTGTTGTTGTTGTTGCTGTTGTTGCTGCTGTTGTTGTTGCCCGTTCATTGTGCTGATGGTTGTATTGTGACTATCTTCTGTATCCTGAGGTTGAATATCTGGATCGTCAAAATCTATATCGTCAGCCTGTGCACTTTCCGGTTCGATAATCTTGTTCAGTATGTTTCGAATCTCGATTTTGAACAAGCTACCTTCCTTCTTGATGTCAAATGTAGGAAAGCTTACTCCCAATAACGGTGACTGGATTGAAGATTCACCAAGAAAGGGCAAATCGTCACCGGAAAGTTGTGAACTTTCAACAACTGGTATCGGAATAACATCGGAAGGTGTCGATTTTTCACCAAAACAAGGTGCTTTTTCTCCTTCACAGATTTCTTTGGCTAAGGCGTTTCTATTCGTATACAAATTCCAATCTTGACCCAATGGTGCTAAATTAACTTCATGCTGCATCCCGGTAGATTCTCGAGTTACTATACCTTCGACAGACTATGCCGAAATCGCACCGGAATCTGCCAGAAATCTAGTGCGTTCCACCAGAATATGGCCAGAATCACTACTAAGGTTCTTCACTTTCTTGGCAGCTGGGTTAAACCTATCTGCGCTTCTACCTCTTGGAGGCGTCCTTAGCAAATTAGGTACCCAAGGCTGTCGGTTCTTCGGATACGTTTCACCGGATCGAGTAACCGACATGTATCATCTTTTGTATTAATCGCGTACTATTACTGTCGATTTACAATCTACAGTAACTTTTCACAATCAATTTGCAATATGCAGGTGCCACTTGCTGATAGTTAAGTGCCACCTTCCCACAGACGGCGCCAGTGTTAAACGATGTTCTACTGTCAGAAGAGCGTTTAAACGATCATTGGGTTCTTGGGAGTGGTAGGGGTCTGTTAGACAGAGGCCCTATACTTGGTTCCCAAACTAACCATTCATATACATCAATATACGGATATGAAGAACTGTAATTGGACTCTGTCACGCTTAGGAGCCTTATAGTTCTCGATCAAAACTCATCCAAAGTGTACCGAATACACTAAATTACTGTACTGTTCTGCACGTAAACTTACTGAATACCAGAGGTAATGGTAGTAATTCAACCTTTACCGAATAGGTACACACAATCAGACGACAACGAAGAGATAGAGAACTCAATAGTTTCAGACACACATGTGCTGAAGATTCAGTACGCAACTTAGGAAGACCCTCACTGTAGCTTCATCTTGCCATATGAAAATAGACCTAAACACTGAAGACAACACAATACAGATCCGAATACCAGAACACTACCACAACTACACAGACTTCTTCAACAACTGGCAGAACATTCCAAGAAAGAGTAATACCACGATACACGTAATTAACACAACAATTGCAATAGAGACTCGCAACGAGTCACTCAGACAACAACTCGGCGATCTATTGGATGTCGAGAAAACTCACAACCGCAACAGAGATTGATAGACAACAGACACGGATACGCACAGTATACTCAGAATACTTGGAATTAGACAACAACACTATAGTAACGCTCAGCTCAGTCACCCAGACAGACATCCTGGTGATCCCCCACGAATCGTCACTTTAATTACAACCCGAATAAGTGGCGTTAATACAACACAGAAATGAAACACGATACTCCAAATTAGTGAACTCCACACACAGTAACGACACAAACAATCACCCAGACGAACAGTCTGGTGATTCCACGAATCATCACCTTGTGTCTCTTTTACATTGCTTTATATAAAGATTACAAATGTCTTTGTAACAACTTTTCGCATGTGCGAAACAAGATTCAGTTATACAGTTGCCAATCCGGCGGCCGACTAACACTAGGAATGAGGCTCGTGTTGCTTACCTCCGAAAACAGTTGGAGAGTGAGCACATGAATGAAGGTGATTCTATGGACAGTTTCCTAACAAAGATCAAAGATTTGAAAGAACAATTGATTTTTGCTGATGAGGTTATACCAGATAGCTCACTTGTGCAGACCGTTCTGAATGGTCGTCCTGATTCATATCAGAGTTTTGCTTCTACACTTCGGTTGATGATGAAAGGCAATCCGAATGCCTTATCATTTGAGGAGTTAGTTTCTCTTCTGTTGCAGGAAGATCAGTCCAGACAGAACAGGTCCATTAATCGTGTTGTAGATCAAGCTTTCCTGGCTAGTCAGAAGGGCAAAGGAAAATGGAGCTCTTTTACTAGTAAGCAGAAATCTGCAAATGCTGCACATTTGAAGAACCACGATAAAGATGAGAAGAAATCAGAAAAGCAGAAATTGTTTTGCAAGTACTGTAAAGGGAATGATCATATCATAAAGAACTGTCCGAAACTGGCTGCAAAAGAGGCAAAGAAAAAGGAGGCTGGAATGGTTGTTGCAGAAGCCTCTACACCAAAAATAGAGTCTGCTAATCTTGTGCAGGAAGAAGAAAGGGTGTTTACTACTGTTTGCAATTTTGAAACATCTTCTCATGAGCAGTGCATGTCTGCAGTGGACTCAGATGTTTGGTACTTTGACAGTGGGACGACCAAACATATTACCTCGTAGCGCAGTTTCTTCTCTTCACTCGAGCCTGCCCCTACAGGAAATACTGTCACATGTGCCAACAATTCCTCTTATCCTGTTATGGGAGTTGGTAAGATCATTCTGACTACTGCTGATGGTAGTTCTTTCACCTTGTCAGATGCTTTATTTGTGCCAGGGATCAAGAAGAATCTGTTATCAGTTTCTGCATTAGCCAAGATTGGCTTGGATGTGAAATTTATTGATGACAGATGTATAGTTCATGATCTGTCAAATGGCGATGTTATTATTGCTTCTAGCATTTCATGTCGTGGGCTGTATAAGCTCATAGACTATGAAAGATCTGTGAATGATTCGGCATGTGCAGTTCATGATTCTCAGGCTATGTCAGATGCAAAGCTTTGGCATGCACGCTTTGGTCATCTGAATTTTGCTAGTTTGCTACACCTGCAGAAATCTGATATGGTGTCTTCTTTGCCCAAGCTTGAGGCACCTGGAAAACATGTACGTGAAGGCTGTATTTTGGGCAAAATGCAGCGTTCCTCCTTTCCAAAAGATGGTTCAGTTCGGGCTACGCAGAAATTGTAGCTTGTACATAGTGATGTATGTGGTCCTATGCAGACACCTTCTTTTGGAAACTATCTTTACTTCGTGACTTTCATTGATGATTTTTCCAGGCATGCATGGGTATATCCATTGAAGGAAAAGTCTGAAGTGTTTTTGTGCTTCAAACAGTTTTTGGTTTTGGCTGAAAATCTATCAGCATGTAAAATGGGCACCCTCCATTCCGATCGAGGGGGGGAATATATGTCTTCTGATTTTAATGCATTTCTGGCTGAACGTGGGATTAAACAACAGTGTACAGTGCCGTATACACCTCAACAGAATGGAGTTGCTAAACGGAAGAACAGGTCACTCATGGAGATGGCGAGGTGTATGGTCAAGAGTCAGGCTTTACCACATAGTTTCTGGCTTGAGGCTGTCATGTGTGCAGCATATGTACTTAACAGGTGTCACACTAAAGCGCTGCAGTCTATCACTCCATATGAGGCTTGGCATGACCGCAAGCCTGTTGATATATTTAGGTAGTGATGTGTGTGAACACACTAGGACTGCCGGGGCACGTTTTTCCTTCTTTAGGAGGTTTTTTTCCCCTGGCTTGTATATACGCCTATTGCCCTAATGGGCTACTTATCTTTGTACATTCTCTAGTAATACATTCAGTATTGTGTGTTTGTGCTCCAAGCTTCCTCTTCTTCCTTGTGCTTTTTGCGTGCTTCTGTAGACGTCTAACTCCAACAATTGGTATTAGAGCAGGTCGTCACTTCATGTAGGGCGCCATCGACACTCCTCCGTTTGCAGTCTCAGAATCGCACGAACTTTGGTGAGCATACTCAGCCTGTTTCCAAGATAAAAAAAGCTTTGCAATGTGGTGCCGAAATCGCGATCTGAGCTCGTTTCGGCCTCTAAACGCACTATCGCAGTGCTTGTGCAGGCTATTTCGTCTTTTTGTGTCGAAGGTATATACCAGTTTCTGTTCACCAGTTTAAGCATCTCAAAGTCTACTACAGGTCTAGCAGAACTCGTCTGGGCAGTTCTGTTCAACTTTTTGAGATACAATCAATTTTCTGCATCAAGGTATTTTAGTCACCGGCCATGGCTGAAAGCAGTGATGTATTCCGTATGTTGGCTGTTGAGGATAAGTTGGATGGTACCAACTACCCATTATGGGCTTATATGATGCGACATGTTTTGGTTGCAAAAGGATTGTGGAACATTGTGCAGGGTGTTGAAAGACGTCCTGTTGCACCTGTAACGATAGGTACTGCAAATACAGGTGCTGGAGCTCATGAAGATGGTGTCGAAGATGATATTCCATAGATTCCTATTCGTGCTGTTGTTTTTGTTGCACCTACTGCAGAGAAAATTCGTTGGGATGGCAGAGATGCCCAGGCACATGCATTGATAGCTTTGTCTGTCAAACGTGCCATTATTCCTCATATTCGCTCTTGCAGAACAGCTAGGGATGCTTGGGATACACTTACCACATTGTACCAAGCTAGGAATGAGGCTCGTGTTGCTTACCACCTAAAACGATTGGAGAGTAAGCACATGAATGAAGGTGATTCTATGGATAATTTCCTAACGAAGATCAAAGATTTGAAGGAACAATTGATTTCTGCTGATGAAGTTATACCATATAACTCACTTGTACAGACCGTTCTGAATGGTCCTTCCTGATTCATATCAGAGTTTTGCTTCTACTCTTCGGTTGATGATGAAAGGCAATCCGAATGCCTTATCATTTGAGGAGTGCAGGAAGATCAGTCCAGGCAGAACAGGTCCATTATGTGTGTTGCAGATCAAGCTTTCCTGGCTAGTTAGAAGGGCAAAGGAAAATGGAGCTCTTCTACTAGTAAGCCAAAATCTGCAAATGCTGCACATTCAAAGAACCAGGATAAAGATGAGAAGAAATCAGGAAAGCAAAAATTGTTTTGCAAGTACTGTAAAGGGAATGATCATATCATAAAGAACTGTCCAAAACTGGCTGCAAAAGAGGCAGAGAAAAAGGAGGCTGGAATGGTTGTTGCAGAAGCCTCTACACCAAAAATAGAGTCTGCTAATCTTGTGTAGGAGGAAGAATGGGCGTTTACTACTGTTTGCAGTTTTGACCCATCTTCTCATGAGCAGTGCATGTCTGCAGTGGACTCAGATGTTTGGTACTTTGACAGTGGGCAACCAAACATATTACCTTGCAGCGCAGTTTCTTCTCTTCACTCGAGCCTGCCCCTACAAGGAATACTGTCACATGCGCCAACAACTCCTCTTATCCTGTTATGGGAGTTGGTAAGATCATTCTGACTACTGCTGATGGTAGTTCTTTCACCCTCTCAGATGCTTTATTTGTGCCAGGGATCGAGAAGAATCTATTATTTGTTTTTGCGTTAGCCAAGATTGGCTTGGTTGTGAAATTCGTTGATGACAGGTGTACAGTTCATGATCTATCAAATGGCGATGTGATTATTGCTTTTGGCATTTTATGTCGTAGGCTGTATAAGCTCATAGACTATGAAAGATCTGTGAATGATTCGGCATGTGTAGTTCATGATTCTCAGGCTATGTCAGATGCAAAGCTTTGGCATGCACGCTTTGATCATCTGAATTTTGCTAGTTTGCTACGCCTGCAGAAATCTGATATGGTGTCTTCTTTGCCCAAGCTTGAGGCACCTGGAAAACATGTATGTGAAGGCTGTATTTTGGGCAAAATGCAGTGTTCCTCCTTTCCAAAAGATGGTTCAGTTCGGGCTATGCAGAAATTGCAGCTTGTACATAGTGATGTCTGTGGTCCTATGCAGACACCCTCTTTTGGGAATTACCTTTACTTCGTGACTTTCATTGATGATTTTTCCAGGCATGCATGGGTATATCCACTCAAAGAAAAGTTCTAAGTGTTCATGTGCTTTAAACAATTTTTGGTTTTGGCTGAAAATCTGTCAGCATGTAAAATGGGCACCCTCTGTTCTGATCAAGGGGGGGAATATATGTCTTCTGATTTTAATGCATTTCTGGCTGAACGTGGGATAAAACACCAGTGTACAGTGCCATATACACCTCAACAGAATGGAGTTGCTAAACGAAAGAACAGGTCACTCATGGAGATGGCGAGGTGTATGGTCAAGAGTCAGGCTTTACCACATAGTTTCTAGCTTGAGGCTGTCATGCGTGCAACATATGTACTGAACAGTTGTCCCACTAAAGCGTTGTAGTCTATCACTCCATATGAGGCTTGGCATGACCGCAAGCCATCTGTTGCTCATGTGCGTGTTTTTGGTTGTTTGGCATATGCATTAGTGCCTGAACAACATCGCACAAAATTGGATGATGAGGCAGTAAAATGTATTTTTGTTGGGTACAGTTTTGAAAGTAAAGGCTATCGTCTGTATCATCCACAGACTAAACGCATTCTAGTTAGCCGTGATGTTGTGTTTGTGGAAGATGTTATTCAGCCATTGCTTTCATGTACTAAGGAGACATCTGTTAGCTCTAAAGACATGTATGATACGCTGATGCCTCTTTTGCACGTGGACAGTCTAGTGCTGGTCCTAATGAGGCAACTTCTCAGCCTTTGCAGGTTTCATATGATGATGCAGATCATTCTATTTTTTATGCAGATTTACATGATGCACTTGTTGATGAGAGAGCTGATATTGAGCAGGCAAAAACTATGCCATAATGGCTGGTGCAGACTTTGCGTGACAGCAAATTAGATGCAACTTTGTCATATCGTACTCGTTCAGGCTCTCATAGTGCCTCCTTTGCATCAGATTGCTATGCTATGGCTGCGTCTAGTCTCTGTGATGAGAATGAGCCTATTTCTTTTGATGAAGCATAGAATTCAGAAAATTGGATGGTTGCCATGCAATCTAAATATGATGCTATAATGAAGAATGGTACATGTTCTTTATGTGACTTGCCTCCTGGCAAGAAGGCCATTGGCACTAAGTGGGTATACAAGCTGAAGCGTAAACCTCATGGTACATTTGACAGGTATAAGGCTAGGCTTGTTGCAAAGGGTTATGCGCAAGAAAGAGGCATTGATTTTGATGAAACCTTTGCACCTACATGCCGTATGACTACTGTTCGGAGCATTTGTGCACTTGTAGCCCATCATGGTTGGAATGTACATCAGTTGGACATTAAAAAAACATTTCTGAATGGTGACTTGCATGAAGAAGTGTATGTTTTTCAGCCCCGTGGCTTTGTGTAGAAAGGGCATGAAAACCACGTGTGTAGGTTAAAGAAGGCATTATATGGTTTAAAGCAAGCACCGCGTGCTTGGTATGAAAAGATACATGCCTATCTGGTTGCACATGGTTTTGTGAACAGTCCAACTGAAAGCACCTTATATGTTAAGCGTGCTAATGATGTGCTTCTGATCATTGTTGTCTACGATGATGACATGCTGCTCACTGGTCCTATTGAGAAGCATATTGCTGATTTCAAGGCTGATTTGCATGCCTCATTTGAGATGTCTGATTTGGGGCATTTGCATCACTATTTGGGCATTCAGTTTATGCAAGTTGATGGTGGAATGGCTTTGTGTCAAACGAAATATATTGATACATTATTGCAGGGTTTTGGCCTTGAAGACTGTAAGCCTATTGCCACTCCTATGTAGACAGGTTTACGCTTAAGTCTTCATGATGGTGGAGATGCATTTGATGCTGTTCTCTATCAACAGGCGATTGGATGCTTGATTTACTTATGCATTAATCAGCCAGATATTCAGTTTGCTGTCTCACAGATGAGCAGGTTTATGCATTGCCCAAGAGTCACGCATTGGAAGGCGGTTAAGCACATCTTTTGCTACTTGAGTGGTACTCGGCTACTTGGGTTGTTTTATCCCAAGGGGGGATCACTACCGCCAGATTTGCATGCTTTTGCTGACTCAGATTGGGCTGGTTGCTATGACACTCGTGTGTCCACCAGTGGTTTTTGCTTCATGGTTGGTACCTCATATATATCTTGGTTGAGCAAGAAGCAGCCTACTATGGCCACTTCCAGTTGTGAGGCTGAGTATAGGGCAGCTTTCACAGCGACTGTTGAGTGTGTGTGGCTCAGACGCCTTATGGCTGATTTGGGTGTTGGACAGTCTTCTGCCACCACCATCTTCACTGACAGTCAGAGCGCATTGGGAGTTGCAAGGAACCCAGTGTTCCATGCTCGCACTAAGCACATTGAGGTGCATTATCACTATGTCAGGGAGAGGTTCTCTGCTGGGGAGATCAGCTTGGCATATGTGCCCACGCAGGAGAACATTGCAGACCTTTTCACGAAGGCTCTGCCTAGGGAGAAGTTTGAAGCTTTCCGCAAAGCTTTGGGCTTACTTCCCTTTGTGGAGTGATTTCCACATAGCTTGGCACTTCCTTATACATGAGTGCCAGCTCCTTCTTCACCGCATCACTCCCAGGGGGGATTTGTTGATATATTTAGGTAGTGATGTGTGTGAACACACTAGAACGGCCGGGGCACTTTTTTCCCTCTTTAGGAGGTTTTTTTCCCCTGGCTTGTATATACGCCTATTGCCCTAATAGGCTACTTATCTTTGTACATTCTCTAGTAATACATTCAGTATTGTGTGTTTGTGCTCCAAGCTTCTTCTTCTTCCTTGTGTTGTTCGTGTGCTTCTGTAGACGTCTAACTCCAACAAAGCCATCTGTTGCTCATCTGCGTGTTTTTGGTTGTTTGGCATATGCATTAGTGCCTGAACAACATCGTAGCAAATTAGATGATAAGGCAGTAAAATGTATTTTTGTTGGGTACAGTTCTGAAAGTAAAGGCTATCGTCTGTATCATCCACAGACTAAACACATTCTAGTTAGTCGTGATGTTGTCTTTGTGGAAGATGCTATTCAGCCATTGCTTTCATGTACTAAGGAGAGATCTGTTAGCTCCAAAGACATGTATGATACTTTGATGCCTCTTTTTACAGGTGGATAGTGTAGTGCTGGTCCTAATGAGGCAACTTCTCGGCCTTTGCAAGTTTCATATGATGATGCAGATCATTCCATTTCTAATGCAGATTTACATGATGCACTTGTTGATGAGAGAGCTGATATTGAGCAGGCAAAAACTATGCCAAAATGGCTGGTGCAGACTTTGCATGACAGCAAATTAGATGCACCTTTGTCATATCGTACTCGTTTAGGCTCTCATAGTGCCTCCTTTGCATCAGATTACTATGCTAGGGCTACGTCTAGTCTCTATGATGAGAATGAGCCTGTTTCTTTTGATGAAGCACAAAATTCAAAAAATTGGATGGCTTCTATGCAATCTGAATATGATGCTATAATGAAGAATGGTACATGGTCTTTATGTGACTTGCCTCCTGGCAAGAAGGCCATTGGCACTAAGTGGGTATACAAGTTGAAGCGTAAACCTGATGGTATAGTTGACAGGTATAAGGCTAGGCTTGTTGCAAAGGGTTATGCGTAGGAAAGAGGCATTGATTTTGATGAGACCTTTGCACCTACATGCCGTATGACTACTGTTCGGAGCATTTGTGCACTTGCAGCCCATCATGGTTGGGATGTACATCAGTTGGACATTAAAAAAACATTTTTGAATGGTGACTTGCATGAAGAAGTGTATGTTTTCAGCCCCGTGGCTTTGTGCAGAAAGGGCATGAAAACCAGGTGTGCATGTTAAAGAAGGAATTATATGGTTTAAAGCAAGCACCACGTGCTTGGTATGAGAAGATACATGCCTATCTGATTGCACATGGTTTTGAGAACAGCCCAACTGAAAGCACCTTTTATGTTAAGCGTGCTAATGATGTGCTTCTGATCATTGTTTTCTATGTTGACGACATGCTGCTCACTGGTCCTATTGAGAAGCATATTGCTGATTTCAAGGCTGATTTGCATGCCTCATTTGAGATGTCTGATTTGGGGCATTTGCATCACTATTTGGGCATTCAATTTATGCAAGTTGATGGTGGGATGGCTTTGTGTCAAACAAAATATATTGACACATTATTGCAACGTTTTGGCCTTGAAGACTGTAAGCCTATTGCTACTCCTATGGAGACATGTTTACGATTGAGTCTTCATGATGCTGGAGATGCATTTGATGCTGTTCTCTATCAGCAGGCTATTGGATGCTTGATTTATTTATGCATTACTCGGCCAGATATTCAGTTTGCTGTCTCACAGATGAGCAAGTTTATGCATTGCCTAGGAGTCACGCATTGGAAGGCGGTTAAGCGCATCTTTCGCTACTTGAGTGGTACTCGACTACTTGGGTTGTTTTATCCCAAGGGGGGATCACTACCGCCAGATTTGCATGCTTTTTCTGACTCAGATTGGGCTAGTTGCTATGACACTCGTGTGTCCACCTGTGGTTTTTGCTTCATGCTTGATAGCTCATGTATATCTGGGTTGAGCACGAAGCAGCCTACTATGGCCACTTCCAGTTGTGAGGCTGAGTATAGGGCAGCTTTCACAGCAACTGTTGAGTGTGTGTGGCTCAGACGCCTTATGGCTGATTTGGGTGTTGGCTAGTCTTCTACCACCACCATCTTCACTGACAGTCAGAGCGCATTGGCAGTTGTGAGGAACCCTGTGTTCGATGCTCGCACTAAGCACATTGAGGTGCATTATCACTATGTCAGGGAGAGGTTCTCTGCTGGGGAGATCAGCTTGGCATATGTGCCCACGCAGGAGAACATAGCATACCTTTTCACGAAGGCTCTGCCTAGGGAGAAGTTTGAAGCTTTCCGCAAAGCTTTGGGCTTACTTCCTTTTGTGGAGTGATTTCCACATAGCTTGGCACTTCCTTATACATGAGTGCCAGCTCCTTGTTCACCACATCACTCCCAGGGGGGATTTGTTGATATATTTAGGTAGTGATGTGTGTGAACACACTAGGACCACCGGGGCACTTTTTTCCCTCTTTAGGAGGTTTTTTTCCCTCGGCTTGTATATACGCCTATTGCCCTAATGGGCTACTTATCTTTGTACATTCTCTAGTAATACATTCAGTATTGTGTGTTGTGCTCCAAGCTTCTTCTTCTTCTTCTTCCTTGTGTTGTTCGCGTGCTTCCGCAGAAGTCTATCTCCAACAGTAGCCATAGAAGAGGGAGAAGAAAGATGCACCTACATAGGGCATGACCTGACGGGAGAAGAAGAGCAAGAGTTGATAGCCCTGCTAAGAGAATACAGAGATGTAATCGCTTGGAGTTATAAGGACTTGAAAGGGGTCGACCCAGACATATGCTCACACACGATTCCTATGGCCACAGATGCGAGACCCTCTAAACAAAATCCATACACATACAATGACAACTATGCTGCCAAGATCAAAGAGGAGATAGATCGCTTGGTTGAAGCTGGATTTATCTATGAAATTGAGCACACTGAATGGGTATCCCCCATTGTAGTGGTGCCCAAAAAGAATGGCAAATTACATGTATGCATTAACTTGAAGAAGTTTAACGCAGCCACTATCAGACATAGCTATCCGCTTCCTATCACTGAGCATCTATTAGAAAGGGTAGCAGGCAAGGAAGAGTATAGCTTCCTTGATGGGTTCTCTGGCTACAATCAAGTAGCCATTGCACCAGAAGATCAGCATAAGACGGCTTTTGCCACGGAGTGGGGCATATTTGCTTTTTGGGTAATGCCATTCGGGCTTAGCAATGCACCTGCAACCTTCCAGAGGCTGATGTGCCACATGTTTAAAGAGTTCTTGAGGAAAACTTTGGAAGTCTATGTTGATGATCTTTGTGCTCATTCCAACATTAGACAGACCCATATAGCTGAACTCAGACAAATCTTTGACAAATGTAGAGAATATCAAGTCTACTTGAACCCAGAAAAGTGTGTTTTCATGGTTAGGCAAGGCAAGATCCTAGGGCACATAGTGTCAAAGAATGGCATATCAATGGATCAGGAGAAAGTGAGAGCCATCGCAGAACTACCTAGGCCAAGGAATGTCAAGGAGGTACAAGCCTTCATTGGGCATTGTGGTTACTCTCGCCAGTTCATTCACATGTATGTCGTCATTGCAAAGCCTCTGTATGCTCTTCTAACTAACTTTGAGTGGACTGATGAATGTGAGAATTCCTTCAATGAGCTTAAACGAAGATTATGTTCAGCACAAATCTTGACCACACCAGATTGGAACAAGCCATTCCATGTTCATGTGGATGCCTCCAATTATGCTATTGGATGTGTACTTGCACAACCTACTGGTGAAGGTAATATGGATCTTCCAATTGCTTATGCTAGTAGACAATTGAATGCAGCTGAACGAACGAGAAGGGTTAGGCATGGTATACGTTGTTAAAAAGTTTAGAAACTATTTGCTTGCAAATAAGTTTAAATTTTTTACGGATCACCAAGCTCTACTGTACCTAGTAAACAAGCCATGCAATACAGGAAGATTAGTAAGATGGTTCCTCTTACTAATGGAATACGACTTTGAGGTAGTGGTGAGAAAGGGCAAGAATCATTTGAGAGCAGATCATCTCTCAAGGCTCACATCAAGAGAGGCCCCATAAGGAGTGTCAGATGACCTACTTGATGCTTACTTGTTTAATTTGGAAGTTGTACCACAGTGGGCTAAGCCATTAGTGCTAGTATTGACATACGGTCCTAATCACCCAGTAATGCACATAGAAGATACAGAGATAGTAAAAGCTCAAAAGTATCACATCTTGGCAGGAAGTATGTACAAACATACGGAGCAAGGAGTATTAGCCTGTTGTGTGGAAGAGGACGAGTACGCTAAATGGTTGCAATTAGCACATGTAGGTGCATTAGAGCAACACTACTCAAAACAACAAACCCTACAGACACTGAGGAGACTAGGAGTGCACTGGCTAGCTATGGAAGCTGATGTCCATAGAATGTGCAAGGAATGCCCAATCTGCTGCACTAAACCACCAGTGGAACATGCCACTCTTTATCGAGTGTCTTTAGTGCCAGAGAGGAGTGAACCATTAGTAGCCTTCTTGAGGATGAAAACATTCCCACAAGATATGACTTTGGCTAGACAAAGGAGTTTGGAACAAGAAGCCTTAGATTACACAATCATTGGTGATAATTTATACAAACGTGGTAAAGATGGTTACTTACGACTGTGTGTCCATGAGGGCGAATACCTCAAAATATTAGAGACTGCTCACTAGGGTGTAGCAGGAGGACACTTTGGTCCAGATAAGGTGATCAAGGCAATACTATTTGTAGGATTTTGGTGGCCCACCCTTCACATGGATGCACATGCCTACGTGAAGAGGTGTGAGGTTTGTCAGCGGACTCAGTATCCCATACGCAAGGATGAGATGCCATTGAAGCCTATGATGGGTGGACGTGCATTCTCTAAGTGGGGAATAGACTTTGTTGGTCCCATTAATCCACCAGGTAAGGGTTCACATGCTGAGTATATCATTGTGGCCACGGACTATCTAACCAAGTGGGTAGAAGTGAAAGCCACAACGAAGAATGATGCTCAAACAATAGCAAAGTTCCTATTTGAAAATGTGTTCACTAGATACGGATTGCCAATAGAATTAGTAAGTGATAGAGGCACACACTTCTTGAATGGACATAGAAAATCTTCTTCAAGAATTCTTGGTGGTACATAAGAAGTCTGCCCCCTATCATCCTCAAGCTAATGGCTAGGTTGAGAGCACAAATAAGATTCTATGCAATGTGTTGACTAAATTGGTGAATAACAAACGCTCTGATTGGGACAAACAACTACACCACGCTGTTTGGGCATACCGAGTTGCCTATAAAACGGTACTCCAAGCCACACCCTTTCCAATGGTGTTTGGCCAGAATGCGGTGCTACCATTGGACTTTTTGATACCTACATTAAAAGTAGCACAAGAGCATGACTGGACAGGCCATGAACTCTCCTCTAGAATCTTTGATCTTGAACGTTTAGGTGAGACACGATTGAGGGCTGCAGCAGGAATCTATGCAACCAAGAAGAGGCAAAAGGCATATTTTGATACACATGTGAAGGATAAAGGCTTGAAAGCAGGAGACCTAGTCCTAGTCTACACATTGAAGCAACATGCACGAAATTAGAGAAAAGAGGCTATGGACCAATGATTATCAATAGGATCTCCACAAGTGGAGCAGTACAACTAGCCACTCTAGAGGGTGATGTACTACCAAGTTACATAAGCGGATGTAGAGTCAAGCTATATCAAGAACCCCTAACTGAAGAAATGCTCAATCGACTTAATACTGCAAAGAAACGTAAAGAAGAGGAAAAGCGAATGTGAGAAGAAGCACAGTCTGAAGCTTGAGAATGCATTCAACGAATGAAATTGAGAAGGCAAGGTAGAGATCAACCCATGACTGAGGCTCATGAAGCTTTAGGTTATCACATGGCCATGTGCGAGGTCTCAGGTGAATAGACCCACAGGATAGTTGATCGCCGACCCTTTGTGACCCTCGAAGTAGGACAAGGAGAGAATGCAAGGACAATGAGAGCTTTAATTGATTAAGGAGCAACCACTAGTGTAGTTCGGCTCTCTTACTGCCAAAAATTGGAATTGAAGGTCAAACCTATTGAGGCATATCTCATAGGGCTAGGAGGAGTTGAAACCCCTTGCATGGGAGAGGTGGAACTTCCCCTCTACATTCAAGAGGTCCTCATGCCAGCAAAAGTGCTATTATGTGAAGACGAGGATCTTTCCGAATCTCTTGTTTTGGGCCAAGACTCGATCTATGATCATGCAGTCAACCTCAACCTAAGAAGTTGACTTCTTCAGGCTTGGGCAGGCCAAAGATGTCTTACGATTGAATTAGAAAATCAAGCACTCAAACCATTAGAATAGGCACCAACTCTTGGTCCCTCCAGGAATCCACATGAAGATAACAATGCTATTCTTGTCAAGAGTTCTATGGTGCAGAGGATTGTCACTCTTGCCGAAGGTACAAAAGTCAATGAGGAATTTCCGTTCGCTCCAAAGAAGATTATAAAGGGGAAGGCTCAACAACACACGACACTGAGGAGACCAATGATCAAGAAGCATGAGCACCAACCTGTGCATTATGAAGTACCTCGTGGCATGAAGCAGATCTGGATACGCAAGGGGGAAAAAACCACGGCTCCAGAGACAGGTTCTCAAAAAAGCATCAAGCGAGCCACACCATGAAGGACCAAAATGAAGGAGTTCCCTAGGCAACACCCTAGCTATACCATTTCTATTTGGGTCCCTAAGCGGTCAATGAAGGCTAGCTCTAATGCTAGACGGATTTGGGTGCCCAAGGCCTGCTTACAAGCCCAAATAACTTCACCTCCAATCACTACCGTAAATCAACACTCACAAGTACCCTTGGCAAATAACTCAAGGAAGATACCTACACCTCACAATGCTACACCTTCAGTCGAACCTAGACATGTCTGGAAATGGGTGCACAAAAGGTCCCAAATCCAGCACAGTCTAGCTCATAGCTCTTTACCTGTCAGTAGCTCTAAGAGCTACAAATCCTCTATCAAAGCTTGGAGACATAAACCGTGTATCAAACCCCCTGACCCAATTTTGTACATCCACTCTGAGGTAGGTGCATTCTGAGTACATTGCATATCCAAAGCATGCATCTAGGATGACACTAACCACTAACCACCACTCACATCTATCACAAACACTTCACCTCTAACCACTAACCATCTGGATTGTCATGTTAGTATTGTGGAGGGAACACCATTACATCCTGTTTCCTATGCAACACTAATGTGCCTTTCTTCTTCTAGCAGATAAGCATCAGAAGTCTCATGGCAGCAGCAACAGGAACAAGCTCCCAGGCGGGCACTAGTACTCAAAGCAATTGGGATACCATGCCTGTGGAGGCTCCATTGACAGCGAGGCCTGAAGAGTTCCTGAATGTGCGAAGAATTCCCATCTCGGATCCACCGAGTGGCCTAACAAAAAGAGTGAAAGGACATTCTCATTGGTTCAATGAGATGCCAGGAGATTTGGGAGATGCAGATCATATCTGGGAGTCCAAGTTGGAATTCGGAGAAGTTTGGTGGACCTTTCAGTTCTTCACACAAGAATTTGAAGCATTACAAAATGTAGCTTCTCTTCAAGATATCTGGCAGAAGGCGGGGTTACAGGATTATTTTAGTGCATCTCTGCCTAAACCGGATTTCCTTAGGTGCTATTACTTGATTGCCACTTTGAAAGCGACAAGAGACAAAGATCATTCAGGCACATTCCTGGTGCCCTCTTTATCAAACTAAGAGGAAATGGAAAAGTTTGAGTTGAACATCACCTTAATCAGGGAGAAGGACAATAAATCCAACATGAAATAATCTATCTATTTCCTCCTTAATCGGTTGAGCATAATTGGGATTCATCCGATAACTTTGTTGCTTTATCGAATGAACATCCAATTTCAATACAACCTAGTGCTGGTAAATTTTGGGATCTAGGCTTTTCATGTCTCGATAGTCCCAAGAAAAGACATCCGTGAATCCTTTTAACAGAGTTAACAGATCCTCCTAAAAGGTAGAAGTTAGACCAACTTTTATTTTGATTGGGCATGGATTAATTTCATCTTCCATATCACAGGTCATTAATTGGTCTTCTGGCACATAAAATTACCGTGTTGTAGAAGGGTCACTCTTAGGCTGAAAGGGATTTTGAAAATCCATAATATCCACTAATTCTTGGGCTTCATCTACAAACTCATCCACAAAAGGTTTTATTGTATAGGTTCCCGGAGACCATTGGTCTAGCACCTGCTGTAAGTCTACCGTTCGGAGTGAAACTAAATCCTGATTAGCGGTCAGAAAGGCCTCTTCTTCATCATTTGATAGTCCATCCAACATATGGATAGGTTCAGCTATGTATGTTTGTGCATGAATTTTTCATGGTTTTGTATCATCTAATGGGACCACATATTTACAGTGGTTGCATTTAAAAACAAGCTCATGTGAGGACCAGTCTCGTAGCACTTTAGCTTGCTTTAGCCAAAGTTGCCTTAAAAAAGTTCCATAACGACGAAAGTCATTTCAAACACCGCCCCTTGTAGTGTGATAGGAATATCATGCACTAAACCCACAGGGTGGACTCTTGACTGATCAACCATTCTTATGAAAAATATTAACCATCTCCACCTAACTTTTTACATATTGGCGTAGTATCTATGTTAACATCAAAACCACCATTAATAAGGACCTGTGAAGTTTTATGGTTTTTAAACCATATGGTGATTAGTGGGACTGCGTGATCTACCATAAATCAAACTCCAAGTTGATAGTAGCCATGGTTGGTGCTTGAGTCAGACTTGGGCCGATTTGTGGCTGAAATTGCTATCGAATACCATGGGCCAAAGTTAATAACTATCCTAATGGAATAGTGATTGGTGCCTTTGCTAAAATGTTCCACGCCATACCGGTATTAGAAACGTTTGGTGTGATGTCTCATGGGTCCACTAGCTGTACTCTTACTGGTTTTGGTACAGACTTTGCGAGTTACTCAACCTTTTGTTGAGTCATAGGTATGGGATCTGGAAAAACTGGGCATTCTGCTTGAGCCCCACTTGGATGCTTTAGCATGGTTGTTGTTGATATTTTAAACCTGGCTTGAATACTTTTGCAGTGGGGTGGAGTATTTTGCCTGATCGTGTCTATACTACTACTCTCTGAGTGGCTGCTGCTGTAATATAAACCATATTCACCATATGAGTTTTCCTATCATTTTTACGTTTCATATTCCCAAGCCTTCTTACAATGTTGATGGATATGGCCAACTTCTTTGTAGAAATGACATCATGGTGGGGGTATGACCCTACTGCTACTAACTTGTCCCTAGCTCCATCGAGTTTGATTGAAATTCTCTATTTGTGGTGCTCTATAATTGGTATAAGCCTAATATGCTGCATTTCGTAAATGGGGTGATACATAAATTGTAACTAGTTCTCCCTGTTCTTGAAGTATTGCATTGATTGTCAGTCAGTTTTGCGAGCATTATATGGGTAGAACTCTATAGAGTGATTGGCGGTGTCATAAATGGTGCAATAGATTTGATTAAGTGCACAATTGGTCACCACATGGCCGGGCTTGTTGCATTTCGTACAATAAATCTGCTTCAAGAGTCATCACTCCTATTTTTATCAAAATTCAGCTATTCTAAGTCTTCTATAAATCCTTGGACTTTTATGCTTCAGTTGTAATGCCATTGCAATAACTGCATCTAACATCATGCCACCGACACAGGGGACAATCATGATCTCTCTTAACTATGGGTTTAGGTCATTAATAAACCATTGAGTAATAACATCGTTGAGGAGATTTGCATTAGCTTATGGCAATTGTTGTAAATATGTGGGAAAATGGTAGCATAATCTTGCATAATTTGATTCATTTTTTATCTCTTATTTTGTAAGTAATCAAATATTTATGTGGCATCCTTCTTCAATCTGAAATGCTACAAAAATGAGTTCTTCACATCCTCGTACCATGAGAATGATTAAGGTTGAACTCAGTCAGCCATCTTGCTGCTTTATTGACTAAGGTGGACTGAAATACAATGGCTTTTATATGTTGGATCCTCTAGGTTATTCAATGTTTTGTAATCGATTTTGAAGGTGTGCACGTGCGCATCCAGGTCATCACGTAGAAATCCACCAAATTTGGCATACATGACTCCCACAGTTGGTTGTCTCCATTGACCTCCTAGTTGTCATCCCTACTGCTCATTTTGTGTATCTGCCATGGGTTCTACACTTGGATCTATTGGTTGTTCTGATTCACGAGTATCTACTAATTCTATTGGTTGTTCTAATTCACGGGTATCTATTGATTCTGATTTGCGGTTAGGAAACATGTTTTCTAAAAATTTAAGATTTAATTTTTGGGTTGGGTTCTTCCACTCTTCAGATACAAAATCAGAGTAGAGAGTCTTTCTATCACTCCAGAACTTTGGGAATTCCTCTTTAATGCATTGATCAATACTCGACCCTGAACTGTGATCTATTGTCTTCTCAATAGGTTTAGTATCCTTATTAATATCTTCAACAACTTCCTCTCTCGTTTTGGCTAGCACTGGACTAACACCAAATTCGATATCAACACTGGGTACCGAACCACTACTGGAGGATATTAGACTATCACCAAGTTTGGTATTAATATCAGACACCGAACCAAAATTGGATGGTACCGAACTGAGTTCGGCTATACTTTGCAAATAAAAAACAAGAAAATATTGTGGTACCAATCCACTACTACTCACTATGCCCTTCCCTTCAGATGTAACACCTTCAATATTACTCCACAGTGGCATCCCTAATGTATTATTCACTCTCAAGGGTTGTTTATCACTTCGATATTTGGAATAAGTCTCTGTGGAGTGCATTACAAGCATGTAGAAAAATAATCCCTCTTAGAAAGTGTATACTAAACTTCTCTCAAAAAATAAATTTCATTTTCCATAGACGGTGCTAGTGTTAACCTCTATTTCTAATCCAACTATGTCCAGTAAGACTACAGTGAACAGGGTTCTTGGGATGGTAGGAGTCTTTAAACATAGTCCCTTGGTATTTTTCCACTCCTCAACTTTAAGATAATTAATCTAGTGAACCACAGAATTACACTACCACTAATATCTTTGTTGCAGTATACTTATCTGAACATTTACACAGTACTAACTCCTTCAACACTCTGTATCAATTATGATTTATCTCATAAACACATACCATAACACCTTATCGTCTAATCATATAATTATACCACCAAATTCACTTACAACGACTGTGTGCAAGATTAATTATTTAAGTTACTCTCAAAATTAATCAGAAGAATATATCGCACTAACTTGTAACAAGAATTCTCAACAAGATTTAATTAATCACCACACATAAAGATCAACAACTTAAATGACAATAATAAACACAATACCAAACCGAACAACATAATTGGGAAAATGTCTGCACCATGCTGCTCCACCATGCATAGACCTATAGACTCATTGCATGCCTGGCACTGCACGGATACAACCTTTCTTTGTATTAATTAATAATTGAGTTACAGGGCTTGGGCCAATACGGTGCTTCATTGAAAAATATGGAAAATTACAAATAACAGTAATCCGACTGGTGGCCTAACCGGATTCATCAGCTCTTTGCATATTCCCTTTCATTGGTAATATGCATTCAACTCCTATGATAGGTATGATCCACTGTCGCCCAATCGAAGTGATTTTTCTTTCTCTTGTTCTGAGTTTCCATAAGCTAACTCTCTCTCTCTCTCTCTCTCTCTCTCTCTCTCTCTCTCTATATATATATATATATATATATATATATATATATATATATATATATATATATATATATATATATATATATATATATATATATATATATATATATATATATATATATATATACGGGGAGCATTAGATTGTGCCCTTTGACTAGATTGGAGAAAGACTTTATAAATATGCTTTTGTTGACAAGATCACCATGCAAGGGAAATAGTACAAGAATATATAACTATTAGAGGAAGTCCCATGACCTGTGATTGATAGGTATTAATAATTGGACTAGGTAGGATTCGAGATATCCCACAACCCTAGATCTTAGGTATGAAACAATATATCTAAATTACAAGAACTCCCTTGAGGGATATGAATTGTGTACAAGAAATAATTAGATAAAATATTGTACTACAGGATTACAAAGGGACAAGACAAGTTGTCCGTAATACTACACTAAAAAAGACTAAAAGAAGGAACAAGACTAGACATGGAATTGGATCTTGGAAAGTAATTACTTGGAGATCTTGAATCCTTGAGCTCCCAAGATTGGAATTTACAAGAATGAGGATGTATGTGGCCAAGCCCTCTTTATATAAGTATTCAAGGGTGATTACAAATTGATGATGTCAACAATAAAAAGAGGACGTTTGGATGTCAAAATTAGGTAAGTAGAGAATTGTTCTTATGGTTTTTCCACATTCTGAGTGCAATGGTAAAATTAATTACTACAAATTTTGAAACAATCATGAGGTTTAAAAATTCAAATGGAATCTTGGTTTCCTTTGTGTCCATGACATCACCTCCCCCTTAAGAAACAAGTTCCTCGAGGAGCAGTCACGTTATCTTAAGATATTCTTGGTCTTGAATCCTCATAGCTCTTGGTCTTTGTAGATTTCCTAGTATCTGGTACTCGAAAATGACAAAAACTGATATCCATGATGAAATTGGAAAGGATTTTTAGTATATATAGGTGCAATATCAATTGCATGATTCTCAACATGGGATGTATTCATCTTTTGAATCTGATGATGATTCTTTTGATAAGGGATGGTGATTTTGGAAGTCCTAATTCCAACTTGTTTCTTCTTTTTTGGGTTTAGATTTATGGTTTAGGGCTTAGGGTGTTGGGTTTTGGGCTTAGGGTTTAGGGTTTAGGGCTTAGGGTTTAAGGTTAAGGGTCTAGGATTTAGGGTTAAGGGTCTAGGGTTTAGGGTTAGGGCTTCAAGGTTTATGGTTTATGATTTGGATTGTAGGGTTTAGGGTTTAGGGTTTAGGTTTTAGGGCTAATGGTTTAGATTTTATTGTCTAGGTTTTAGAGTTTACAGTTTAGAGTTTAGGGTTTAGGGTTTAGGGTTTAGGGTTTAGGGTTTAGGGTTTAGGGTTTAGGGTTTAGGGTTTATGATTTATGATTTAGGTTGTAGAGTTTCGGGTTAAGAGTTTAGGTTTTAGGGCTGATGGTTTTAGAGTATAGGGTTTGGAGTTTGATGTTTAGGATTTAGGTTTGGGAATTAGGGTTTTGGGTTTTGGGTTTGGGGTTTAGGATTTAGGATTAAGGGATCAAGGTTTAGGGTTTAGAGTGTAGGGTTTATGTCCTAGGGTTTAGGGTTTATGATTTGGGTTTTAGGGTTTATGGTTTAAGACTTAGGGTTTAGGGTTTAGGATTAATGGTTTAGGGATTAGGGGTTAGTATTTAGGGTTTAGGGTTTAGGATTTATGGTTTAGGGTTTAGGGTTTAAGGTTTAGGGTCTAGGGTTTAGGGTGTAGGGTTTAGGGTTTAGGGTTTAGGATTTAGGGTTTAGGGTTTAGGGTTTGGGGTTTAGGATTTAGGGTTTAGGGTTTAGGATTTAGGATTTGGGATTTAGGGTTTAGGTTTAGGGTTTAGGATTATGGATTTAGTGTTTAGGGTTTAGGATTAGGGTTTGGGGTTTAGGGTTTTGGGTGTAGGGTTTGGGGTTCAGGGTTTAGGGTTTAGGATTGTATGTGTGTATGTGTTTATTTCCATATGGATGTGTGTATGGGTTTAGGGTTTAGGGTTTAGGTCTTCTCCATAACTCCTCCACTACTTTGAGTAGCCACTCTTCTCTTCGAATTTAGTTTTTGGATTTGATTCTCTTTTCATTGATTCTCTTTTGGACTCCAACACTTGCTAAAGTAAATGCTTCCATTTTTTATTTTTGTATATTCGTTCTATTTGAAGAAAATCCTTTTTGCATAATATATATGATCTTCCTTCCTTATTTTTAACAACCTGATTTACCATGTACTGCTCTTTCCTTGGCTTAATATTGTGGGATTGGAGACATAAAAGGGGAAAAATAGAAAAAAATTTAGAGATAGGCAAGAAAGTAAAAGTGGATGATGGAGAGGATGCAAGAAATGTGGTCATTATAGTGGGCCATAGTTGTTCAAAGATGGTGAAAGGTGGTTTGAATGTTTACACATGTGAGTGTGCATCTTTGTTTGTTGTGGTAGTGTGTGCATGCATG